>OU015490.1:78144867-78174867 GCA_907164885.2 Dolomedes plantarius
ACATATAGTTCAAAAGCACTATCCATAGAAGAGGGGTGCCATTGCCTCTACAGAAGTTGGACTTCTATCTGGTCCGCGAATTTTGAACCATGTCAAGTGACGAGATCGGACCACTTGACCCCGCACCTCCAGAGGTATTGTGTGAGAACTTGGAGGACATTGCAGCTACGACAGATAAGGGGTGAATACCGAAAATGTCGTAATAAGCAGACAAATGATTAACAACAAAAAAAAATCACTGCAACACCGCTTTATGTAGCAAATTCACTTCTCCCTCCTTCAATGTGACAACCATCCTGTTGGACGGCACATTGCATCCTGAACACTACGTTCTCAACGGCCGAGTGTAACATGTCACCAGGAATATTCATCACAGTCCGGGATATTTTGTCCTTTAGGGTCGTCAAGTTAGAGACTCCACCAAGATACACCTTGGGCTTTTAATAACCCCATAGAAAGAAGTCACATGGGTTAGATCTGGGGAGCGAGGTGGCCATGCAAGTGGAAAAAAACGACTAATGACCCTTTCTCCTGTAAAGCGATGACGCAACAGATTCCGCACCGATCTTTATAGTCCAAAATACTGGCGCTGCTGTCGACTACATAGTTTGCATTTTGACGTTTTACTTGCATTTTATGCAAATTCTCGGGTGCGCCGACAACAACAGCGCCATATCTTCCCCTATCGGCGACTTTTGGAATAATTTTTTTTTTTTTTTTCATGGAAACTCTTTTCCATGTCATCCTTAGTTCCTCTATCAATTATGGTGGAATTCCGGCGGATAGATCGTGCTACAGGTGGCTCTGAGTAGTGTCAGTTTAATAAAAATCACCGTGTAGATAAAAAGATGGATAAAATGGCGATCTCCCTTTCTCGTCATTTCTATCATGTAAGCAGAAAATATTTATACACTGATTGTGGAAATATCCGCCAAAGGGGACTTGGCCACCAAGGAGCTGAGGGACGGTATTCTGTTGATTTTTTCCAATAATCTTTCATTATTTCGTTGCATTTGCGAAAAAAAGGAATAGATTGAAAGAGGTCTCACCCGCTAATGGAGGGTGGGCCTCAGTAGGTTGCCGGAAAGGCACCCTTGTAGTATTTTATATAAATTTTTTGAATGACTCTTTGAATGATTTTTTGAATAGAATCTCCATATTTGATAGATATAGAAATTGATATATACTGTTATAGTTTTTTCCATGGTAACAGCTACCCATCCCTAGGTGAAATCTTTAATTTAAGTAAATTTCATAAAGCGCCATTCAGGTGGCATAAAATCTAAATTAACATGTTATGAAAAGTAACTATATGCCTATAAATAATATTTTTATGTCATCATAAAACTAAGACGTAATTAGATTATTACATAGTAGAATTTATTATACGTATATGGCATAAAAATTACAAAAATTTATTGTTCAACAATGCATTGAAATTCACAGCATGTATAAAGTAGAAATAATGTATCTGTGCTGTACAGTTTTATCGACATATGTATATATATAAGCTAAATACAACTCACTGACTGATCACTGTACCTCTGGAACCATAGGGCCAAGGAAGCTTAAATTTTGCATAGTGGCTCTTATAAGGCCCTGCGTGCTGACTAATAAAGCTTTTTAAAATATCCAACCTTTAAGGGGGTTAAAAGAGCTTAAGCCACCAAATAATAAAAAAAAATCCAAAACCCGTATTGATTGTTAGATCAATGTCATTAAATTATATGGTGAACTCTGAAGATTGAGAACACTTTACTGCTGCAGTTAATTGAAACTAAATGAACCAAATTACATAATTAATGGTACTAATGTATTCCGTAGTGAAGGACGGATATTTAGCTAGTTTACTGTAATTGGAAAGACAGCGAGCACACTGGTGAGATGAACGTGTTACAGACTAAATTTTCGAATGTTGTGGTGGTAAGGGGAGGCACAGCACAGAATACTGGGGTACAGGACAATGTGAAAGAGATTCAATTATTAACATTATTATTCTACTTGTTGTCTCAATCTATTAAAGTACCAACTAGTTCTACTTCTTTGGGTAAAAAAAAAACAAAAACACTGAAATAAATTTCCTGGAAAATCCTTGGATTTCTAACTTTTAGCGAAAACTAGCACTAGAGGAACTCTTTCGTAAAACCGAAATGACACATGATGCGATTTTTGAGAGAGCGGAAATACGCATTTCAGAACATTCGAGTACTAAAATACCTAACTCAGTGCAATGAAAATTTAAACAAAACATTCATGTTTATTCATTGGGACAATGAAAAAATTATGATTGTGCGAGAGAATTGCTATTTTTGTATATAGATTATATGACTGGTGTAGAATCAAACTTAGCAATTTCCATTTTTTTTTCAAAATTGAGTTAACCCTTCAGCGCAAGTGTACAAAAGGCAATATTTTCGTAGTTTTGAATGGTTGTTTTTACATGTAAGGCTTGAATGTTCTAAACAGTTTATATTTATAGCTACACCCTTTCTAATGCAGGTCTGATTTTCTGACCCTTGTATTACTTTCCATTCATTGTTAGTCGTGATTTAACCTTGGTAAACCAGCGATTATACTGGATTACAATACAACAAAAACAGGAGTTGATGTAGTCAATCCAATGTGCGGGTATTACAAGGTATCCCGCATATCACGAAGATGGACACTCTCATTGTTTTTTAGGTTTTTGGACAAAATAGGAATCGATTCGCAAGTTGTCCTTAGATCCAATAAACCGGACAGTTTTGAAATAAGGCGATTGTATATGCATTCTTTGGCCTTTTAATTATAAATATATCTCAATATGATCAACATTTTATATCTTGTCATAAAACGCAGAATTATTATTTTCAGTTTGAAAAAAAATTATTACAAAAGGAATAATCAAGGTTGAAAGAGACGCACTTTGTGCTACGCGCGCCTACTGGTGTTCCAAAAATTGGCGCGCCCGCTGAAGGGTTAAGGATATTTTCTTATTGTATTTCAATCTATAGGCGTAGTGTTGGGGTGGTGGGTGTCAACTTAACTTGAAATATATTAAAACATTAATAGAAGTTCAGTTAAAATTAAAAAATTGAAGAAATCTTTTTTTAAAAAAATGGTTTTTTCCCGTTTTTTCAAACTGTGAAACTGACGATTCCGATAATGTCTTTAGCCTTAACATAGTTTTTAACGATGATATGTTCCACAATAAAAATTTGATGCTATATTTTTTTCTCATTTTGTTTATATTATACTTATTTTTCTCATTGTATGACTTTTGAATACTATTCAAACATCAAATTTATCGTTTTTCAGTTTTAAAATAATCATAATATTTCATATTTTAAGGCCCATACAGCAGTCAATGCGCTGAGGAGGGCCCTAAATGAATTCAATTTGTACTCCCTCCCCCCCAAAAAAAGTGAGAAGCACGCTACGCCTATGTTTCAATCAGTTATTAAAAAAAATTGGAAAACGGCCTACTAATAAAAAATAACGTGGGAATTTATCTAAAGATAATTTCAAATTTATATCTTTAAAAAATGCATAAGAAACAGTCCTTTGCCCTTTACCGTAAAAGAGTTTGATAGAGATTACTAGTTTTACCTATATTTTCTATAGAATATATCGATGTTTCCTTGAATGATTCTAGTAAAAATTCCGCATAGATTTTCAATAAAATTTTCTAAATGATTCTATATACATTTTGAATTTTACAGAGATAGATTATTCCGTGATCTAAAAGTTTTATACTGCTTAGTGATATTTAGGGGTACGTAAATTTTGCATGAAAATATCAAAATTTCGCAACAAAACAAATACAATATTTAAAATTTCGTATTTATTCGCAAAAAAATATATAAATTCAAAAATTTCGCATTTATTAAAATAAAATCACAACTTTACTTACTTGGATAGGTAAGTGTCGAAATTCTTAGCTAAAAGCTAACATTGTAGTAGTCTCCACATTCTCTTCTTTAAGTCTTCTGTTATGAATAAATTATTATGTTGTACATACTAAAATATCTCTCAGCATCTACGCTGTTAATGGGACTATAGAGGCTTTGTATAGCTGCCTTTGCAAAGTAAAGGTAGCAGCATTTCGTTGCAATTAAAATCTGTTTAACATCAACAGGAGTCTGTTGTTACTGTAGGTATCTCTCTTTGAAAATGGTTGTATCCGTTGATGACTCCGGTATGGACAAAACTGCCCGGGTAAAATTGAGAGCAAATCCGAAGTAGCATGAGATCTCTTAGTTAAAGACCGTGGATGGTCTTAGTTAAGAAATTATTTCAATAAATTATTACCATTATTACCTAATTTAGCTAAAAAGTCCGTTTATCATCGAGTTTTTGCCGAAAAGTACTAAAAAAATAATTTTCGCATTTATTCGCCTCTGTTTCGTAAATATGAAAATTACGTATCCCTAGTGATATTGTTATTGTAAGAATAATTCCCTGATGTCTCCTATGGTTGATAAAAATTTAAAGTAACAGGATATAGAAAGGTAACAACATCTCACTATGGTACTTTTACGTCCGCACAAAAGAAAGACGTGATCAAGTAATTACACAGACGACTTAACTAATAAAATTCATACAACTGCGCTCTCTCTGAATTTTATGGGTAATTTACTTTTAATTACTCCGAAAGATGCTGATGACGTGAAACATCTGTTGACGATGTATATCTGATGTTCTTTAACTTCATATTTATGTAAAACTTGAAAAATCCATGCAGTGAGATGTTTAGTTTGATTTTACAGAATACTTCTTCAATTATGAATAAAGAATTTTTCCTTATTTTTAAATTTATTTATTTATTTCCTTATTTTTAAATTTATTTATTTATTTCCTTATTTTTCCTTATTTTTAAAGTATTTTTCCTTATTTCAGTATTTTTCCTTATGTTAAACTTGAAGCTGCATTAGGATTCCAAAACTATAAATTTCAAACAAAGGAATAAAAAGAGTTGCCAAACTCTTTAAAAACTCTTTAAAACCCTTTTTACCGGATTTAAAAATTAATGTAAAATGTTCTGAAAATACTTATAGAAACCATCATTTTTCGTTTTTGGATACGGTAGAAATTTATGTAAAGAAATAGTTTAAAAATCGGGAAACTGCATTTCACGGCACCCCACGCGAAGCATTATTTCAGAAAACTAGACATTTTCCGGCAACGAAATACGGGAGCAATAAATCCTAAAGCTCACTTCAAAGGAAGAAATAAATAAAAGTATACAACCGGAAATTTCTTTTACTATCCAAAGCCCATCAACTCGCTGACCAGCGTCCAGTTTCGAGTGTCGAGAATGAAAGAAAAATCGAACCTTCCCGGAGAATCTCGTCGGTGTCCCTTTTGGGACAAAAAAGAACAACACCCTCGGATTAAAGACCGACAAAGCAAGCCAAGATTCGATGCGACAGCTTGGAGACCAAGGGACCTCTACCAGAGTAAAGTTACTGGTATATATATATATATATATATATATATATATATATATATATATATATATATATATATATATATAAAACATGAGGACGCTAGTGTTTTGTATATATATCTATATATATAAATATATATGCTCTCATTTATTGCCTATAGAAAAATATCGCATTCCTCCCCTATGTATGTCTTTTGTGTTCTTCAAACTCGGTATTGTGTCGATGTTCATCAATATCAGCTCCCAGTTTGATTTAAAGGGAGGGAACCGACAAAAAAACAATTTTGATTGTGTACCGGACAAGAGTTCTGGACGTGTTCTAGAACTCCCCAGGGCAATGTCTGTAATATAGGGGGTGCCATTCATTTCTCGGGCTGGTATTGTACGGGGGGTGTCCCTTTGCGTTTGGCGTAACGCAAGGGGAAAAGGGTTGCTAAAGTGGTCAAATTTTGTCGCCAAGATGTTCCTACGTGTCAAATCAGCACAGCCTTTTATTTTCTACTTCCTTTTTTCTTTTTCTTTTCCTTTTTGGAAAAATACAAAAGTAGATGGCAAGATATGTGATGGTATTAATATTTCTCCTTCTAAAGCAAAATGAAATCATAATAATACCCCCTCTTTCTTTACGACTATTGAATGTAAAAGTAGAGTATTAAGATATAAATGCTCTAAATCGCAGTAATTTGAAATTTAAAACGTAAGATGCTATTAACTCAGTATTTGGAATAATTATGAGATAGGATCTGATATTGTCAATACTATTAAAATAAAATCCTATTTAAAAGTAACAATCTGCTCTTAAAACAAGTTTACCGTGAATAGCATTTTAATTTTACCCATCAAGTACAGAGTATATTTCCTTCATGTTAAGTATTTCTCGTTCGAAATGCTTGTGCCCTGAAGTTTTTACTTTTAAAAAATATTCCCTTGCTTATAATGAGATATCTTGCAGATGGGACTGAATTCTAAACTCAAAATTCGTTCATCCATATATGTAAAACAGTTTCGTAACTGACTGACTGACTGATTGACTGACTCACTGACTGACATACAACGTACAGACCAAACCACTGGACCTAAAGGGCTGAAATTTTGCATGGCGATTCTTCTTATAGTGAGGGGTGCACTAAGAAAGATTTGTAAAAAATTCTTCTTAGATTTTTTAAAATTAAATTGTGAAGCTGTTTTAGTAACTTTTTAAAGTTTGCATTTCAAATAATAATTTTAGGGTTATAAAATTTATATCACAAGAAAGATCCTAAAAATTCCTTTAAAATGAAATCTTTTTCGAATCTTTACCTCCATTTTCTGATTTTTGGTGAATTTTTGAAGAATAATTTTTAGAATTTAATTTATTAAATGTTGATCACGTGGTTACTTTTCTTTTTATCATACTTTAAACTAATTTTGCGTCACGTGCATAACAACGAAATAGACAAAAAATATTTTCTTCCTTGTTAATGTGACAGACGACTGGACATTATCCAAAAAAAATATTAAAATACAGTAAAAGATATGTTCCTCAAGCTGTATTATATTAACTGTACTACATTCTTTAGTATTTTCTATTATATTTAATTTAGTTATTTTCTTCTACATTATTTTGTCCATAAAAATATCCGTTACGATATATATATATATATATATATATATATATATATATATATATTTAGCATTAACTGCATACATTGACCGTTGTATTTAATTTGAATGTACTCCATAGCGAATCACGGGTATTCAGCTAGTATTATTTATACGTCTTCGATAAATAGCCTCTGGAAAAGTTTATAAAATATTTTAAGCAATTTTTTTGTAGGAAGAAAAGTATCTGATCGGACAACTAGCAGAAGTATATAACTTTAAAATGGTCCACGAGAACAGTTAGTGTTTGTTTGGCATCACCATAAACCACTAATGGCACGGTGATATATCTTTAGTGGAATATGTTTATAATGGTGATAACATGGTTGCAAAGAAACGAAAACAATTTAAAATTTCGTGTCTCATGGCTGAAAAATCTGTAAAATTATTTGCGAAATTTGTTATTTCCCATTCTATCAAACTAAATAATTAAACATGTCTAGGGGAGTTTTCTCTGTTGTTACTCTAAATAATGCAACGAGTTAAAAGCAAACTGTTAAAAAATAGGATAAAATATTAGCGTCAATTCTCACAATGAGAGAAATATTAAATATGTCTGCAGCACTTACGTAATTTTTTGAAGAATTACAGTTTTTGTTCAAGAGATATAGACCAAAATGATCTATTTTGTTTAAGGAAGCGGGTACTAATTTCTATAACATTTCAATGCTATAGTGTATAAATTTCAAAAATTGTGTGTCTACTTTATTTTTACATGGGGAAGAAATTAATTTAGATGTAAGCAGAAATACGGTAGATGTCCAATTCAAGGTAATATTTGAACTATCTAACTCTGGTATTATCCATTAGCGCCCTTCATGCCAAAATCATCAGTGTGCTATTACCATCTACTTAGCTTACCTTCATCAACTAGTTACTGCACTTCGTAGAAGCGGCTTATCTTGCATGAAATCAGAATAAATATAATAATAGTAAATTTGAAAACCTTTTAATATAATTCGCAAAATATATATGAAATTCAAAAACATGCCGCGATAATAGAAAAAGATAAACAACGCGAAATAGAGGTTAAGTAAAAGCATATCACAAGCGTATTCTCTTTTGGTAAAGCGCTTATTTAGCGAAGAAGAACATATGAGCTTTCGACAAACCTATCAGCCAATTGAACCGTAACTAAAAAGGGGGTAAGAAGGTTCTGCACCCCAGTGAGAACATTTTGAACCAACCCATGAGGAGCGATACTGGATCACCTATGGGAACACCATTACAAGAAACCATCGACTTTTGCTGTCTTCAGTGGACAATATATATATATATATATATATATATATATATATATATATATATATATATATATATATATATATATATATATATATATATATGAAAACTAAGTGTGAACGATGGTAGCATTTTTTCTAGAAAAAATATATTCTGAAATCCATTTTAAAATTTTATCTCTATTTATTAATTTATTAAAATTTTAATTAATATGATACATTTCTAAAAAAAATTAGATTTTATGTCTATAGTTTTCCTTTATTGGCGTACTGAACGCATTTATATTTCATTTTGTCTTCACCTATCGCTTAAGTATAAAGAGCCCCCCTCTCCCCCCCCCCCTGAAGTCTTTGGCTGCTTAAGATCCAAAATACAATACAGAGTACTCTCGATCGTCCGTGAGTGGATTATCCGGTTTGCAGATTATCCGTGCAGAAAGAAATCTGAAATCTTTATCCAAAATAATATCTGCTTAATTTATTATTAAAAACTGCATGCAAATTTCCTCCATACATATATAAACAGCAAGATTTTTTAAAACAACAGTTTTTTTAAATTTATTGATTAGTTTTTTTATCTAGTAAAGGATGCGATAATGTACTGAAATAAAGCTTCTTTAATTTCCTGGGATTATAAATACAGTGATATCATAATACAATGTTAGGAAAATTCGTGGTGGTATCAAAAAAGTATCAAATATTCGGTGGAAAAAATTACGGATTACATTCATAAATTAAATTAATAAAATAGAAAAGAAATCGTTCTATTATTTGTTGAAAATACAATAAGATTTAATGGAAATCTTAATGTATGAACACAGCGATATCATATCATGTTAGCAAAATTCGTGGGGATATCAAAAACATCAATTTTTTGGCGAAAAAAATTACGGATTGCATACTAAAATTAAATTAATAAAATAGAAAAGAAAGCGTTCTATTAAATGTTGAAAATACAATAAGATTTAACGGAAATCTTATTCTATTAATACAGTGATATCATATCATGTTGGGAAAATTCGTGGTGATATCAAAAAAAATATCAAATATTCGGTGAAAAATTTACGGATTGCAAACATAAATTAAATTAATCAAATATAAAAGAAAGTGTACTATTATATTTTGAAAATATAATAAGATTTAATAGAAATCTTGTATTAATATTGTGGTATCATATCATGTTAGGAAAATTCGTGATGATATCAAAAAACATGTCAAATATTCGGTGAAAAAAATTACGGACTACATACATAAATTTATTTAATAAAATAGAAAAGAAAGTGTAGTATTATATATTGAAAATACAATAAGATTTAGTAGAAATATTATTGTATTAATAGAGTGATATCATATCATGTTAGGAAAATTCGAGGTGATATAAAAAATATATAAAATATCCACTGAATAAAAATTACGAATTACGTATATAAATTAAATAAATAAAACAGAAAAGAAAGTGAACTTTTATATTTTGAAATGCAATAAGATTTAGTAGAAATCTCATTGTATTAATACAGTGATATCATATCATGTTAGGAGAATTCGCGGTGATATCAAAAAACATATCAAATATTCGGTGAAAAAAAATTACTTATTACATACACAAATTAAATTAATAAAATAGAAAAGAAAGTGAATTAATATATTTTGAAAATACAATAAGATTTAGTAGAAATATTATTGTATTAATACAGTGATATCATATATCATGTTAGGAAAATTCGCGGTGATATCAAAAAACATATCAAATATTCGGTGAAAAAAAATTACTGATCACATACATAAATTATATTAATAAAATAGAAAAGAAAGTGTATTATTATATTTTGAAAATACAATTAGATTTAATATAAATCGGATTATCCGTGTTTTTTTCGATGATTTGTTTTACTCCACCCCCACCCCCTCCATTAACCCGGATAATCGGGAGTACACTGCATTTATCACTTTCTTAGAAAATTGGCATCAAAACGAAGCAGTGCTGTTTTGCCAAAAATAGCAACCCTCCAAGCAGTGCGTCACCGTGTCGCTCTGTGGCCGCGAAAAAAATATTAACTTTTGATTAGAAGTGACGCCGGTGATAAATGGCACCCGCGTTATTGGAAGCAGCCGATGATTGGACGGGAGACTGGAAACGCGCGGACACGTGCGAAGGTGGTGCGGTGGCGGGGGAAAAAAGCACCACCCGCCGCGGCGGTTATTGGCGGGAAAACGTCCGGCCGTAAAAAAATCGGGATATCGGAAGGTTCGGTTATGGAGAGATGATATCGGATGGACCTTTCACAGTATGTGGCGGGACAGCGGCAATATGGTCGGGATTCCCCACCCCTGCCCTGGCCGTTCGAAAAAGTTAATCTCCAGATTATATTGCAGGGTGGACTGATGTATGTGTTCGCCGGTCACAGTGAAAAGAATGAAAATGGAAGGGGGAAAAATTAATAATTCTCCCCAAAATGTCGGTGTAAATCCACACATTCAGGACTCCTTGAAAATATATAGAGTTAACCAAAAACAGATATAAAACTAACGAAAAAAGGCAAACACTCAAATTAACTCAATAAAGTTGCTATGAGATGCAATCTCTCTTGGTTAAATAGAATTAAAAATTCAATAATTCCCCTTAAAATGTCGGTGCAAATCCACGCATTCAGGGCTCCTTGAAAGTATATAGAGTTAACCAAAAACAGGTATAAAACTAACGAAAAAAAAGCAAAAATTAAAATTAACTCGAATAAAGTTGCTATGAGATGCAATCTCTCTTGGTTAATTAGAATTAAAAATTCAATAATTCCCCTTAAAATGTCGGGACAAATCCACGCATTCAGGGCTCCTTGAAATTAAATAGAGTTAACCAAAAAACAGATCTGGAACTAACGAAAAAAGGCAAAAATCAAAATTAAGTCGAATAAAGTTGCTATGAGTTGCAATCCTTCCTGGTTAATTAGTGTTAAAAATTCAATAATTTTCCTTAAAATGTCGGTGTAAATCCACAGATTTAGGGCTTCTTGAAAATACATAGAGTTAACTAAAAGCAAATATAAAACTGGTGAAGAAAGACAAAAGTCAAAATTAACTCCAAAAAGTTGCTATGAGGAGCAATCCCTCTTGGTTAACAAGTATTAAAAATTCAATAATTTCCATCAAAATGTCGGTGTAAATCCACTCATTCAGGGCTCCTTGAAAAGATATAGAGTTAACCGACAACAGATATAAAACTGGTGAAGAAAGAAAAAAAATCAAAATTAACTCCAAAAAGTCCCTAAGAGTTGCAATCCTTTTGGTTAATTAGTGTCAAAAATTCAATAATTCCCTCCCATCGGGAATCGGATGTCTCTTTCCATCAAAATGTCGGTGTAAATCCACACATTCAGGGTTCCTTGAAAATATGTAGAGTTAACTGATGACAGATATGAAACTGGTGAAGAAACACAAAAATAAAAATAAACTCGATAAATTCGGTATGAGTTGCAGTTCCTGTTTGTTAGTGTTAGGAGCGCTAAAGCCATTTTCTCTTATACGAGGGTTAAACAGACCGGTACCTAAGTTTAAATTCGATTACGAATGACAAGAAACACTGAATCCAACATGGGATTCGATGCTGTTTCTATTATGTAATGAAATATTACTAACAAAAATAAATGGAAACGGAAAGCAAAAAGGGAAAAACAGTAGCGATTAGTACCCACTGGTAAACTGACAAGCTATTGAAAAAATAAATATTAGTTTTGCTGACATACTCTTATCTAACTCCGATCGAAATATTACTAGTAAGAAGAAATGACAAATATGCAAATGAATGACATCCTGTGGCAAATTGACAATTGTTAGAAGAAATTAAATATATGATAAAACTCCGGTTTAGAGGAATTTTTAATACTATTAGAATTACTATTTTCGCTGCTGTGTACTAACCCTGTTGGATTCGTTCACCTCAGTGTTAACCCATCATGGAGAGAATTTGTCTACTATTGACAGCTACATAAATGTTGATTATCCAATAAAAATGGAATTTTTAGATAACCTGAACTTTTCTTCACCTTGCTAAAGGATTCAGTTTATAAATTCCGTCCAACAAATGAATTTAGGAGCGTTTAAAACACACTATAACATATTTTTTCCCCGAATTATTTAAATTTAAAAATATTATTTGCATTTAAAAAAAAACGAAAAATGCTCCAAGGTGTAAAATTTCTTTCCCTATTAGGAAGTGCAATTAAAAAATATATATTTCAATCCAAGCTGGCAATCCTTGTACAAATTTTGTCCATAGATTAACATTGAGGTGAGCGAATCCAAAGGGTTAGTACACAGCAGCATTAACAGATTCCTGAAGTGTATAATCTATTTATATAAAACAGTTCCGTAACTGACTGACTCACTGACATACAACGCACAGACCAAACCGCTGGACCTAAAGGACTGACATTTTGCATGGCGATTCTTCTTATTGTGTAGGGGTGCACTAAGAAAGATTTTTGAAAAATTCTTCTTTTTTAAAATTAAATTTTTTAAGCTGTTTTAGTAACTTTTTTAAGTTTGCATTTAAAATAATAATTTGAGGGTTATAAAATTTATATCACGAGAAAGATCATAAAACTTCCTTTAAAATGAGATCTTTTTCGAATCTTTACCTCCATTTTCTCATTTTTGGTGAATTTTTAAAAATTCATTTTTAGAATTTGATTTATTAAATGCTGATTTCCTTTTCTGGTACTTTAAATAAATTTATCGTCACGTGCATAATAACTAAATAGACAAAAAAAAATATTTTTTTCCTTGCTAATGCGGCAGACGATTGGACATTATCCAAAAAAAATATTAAAATACAATAAAAGATATTATGTTCCTCAAACTGTACTATATTAACTGTACTATATTCTTTAGTATGTCCTATTATATTTAATTTGAATATTTTCTTCTACATTATTTTGTCTATAAAAATATCCCCTATGATTTTCTTATATATATTATATATATATATATATATATATATATATATATATATATATATATATATATATATATATATATATATATATATATATATATATATATTTATATTTATATATTTATATATTTATATTTATTTATTTTGGTATTAATTGCATACATTGACCGTTGTATTTAATTTGAATGTACTCCGTAGCGAAGTGCGGGTTTTCAGCTAGTATAAAATAAAGGGAGACACGTAGAACTGGTTAGTGACATTCACGAGTAAGTAACGAGATATAGAAAAAGAGCACATTGGACAGAACTCCGTTTTACAGTGAATTTTGCCTCCCACTTGGCGTAAAGGATAGCGTCTTCGGCTTCCACGCCATGGGCTCCGATTCAATTCCGGAGTAAGGCTTGGTTGTCATCTGGGGTAAAGCAAGTCTTCGGCCTGAAATAGGAACCCCGTTTTGAAAGGAAAGCTGCAAAAATACCACTGTCCATAGACGGGATCATTATCTGTGAGAAAATAAAATATTTTTCTCTGTATCTTGTCTTCTCTTTTTTTCTAATGTACACCGGACTGGGGACCTTGTCTACTGAGGCCCAGGAACATAAACAACAACAACATAAATGAATCTACCTCGGCGTAGGCCTTACTCAGAGTAATTAAACTAACTCTGTTATAAAGTATTTAACATCCATTTTTGAACAGCAAAAATATCCCAAGGTGGGGCAACGTAGATCTTCACCTCAACACACAAATTTGTGAAGTTCATTTGTGGGTCAGAAACGAAATTTATAAATATGGCCGCAGGGATATAAACAACAACAACAACAGAGTGAATTATGTTGCCAAAATAATATTGCTATCAGAGTATTGTTAAAAGGGAAAAGTAAAAAGAATAGCAGTGAACGGAGGGCAAAATTTACGGAAAACAATAAGCCTTGAACACAACTTAGCGTTACTCTACAGATAAAATATTTCTTACGAAAAATTCTTAGGTGTTAAGGCCTGTTCACACTGCACCCGAAGCGTTGCGTTACGTCACTACATTGGCTCCTAGATTGTTGACATGATCTGTAATTGGCTTGATGTAACACGTTTTCAAAGAATTGAGCTCTGCAATTGGTTAAAATTTTTAAGCTGACGCTACGTAACGCTCCGGTTTCAGCCGAACAGGCCTTTAAAAAACGAAGTAAAAAGCAAGAGGTGAAAAGCAAAAAGCTGTTGACACTCACTACCAAACTGACAAGCTACTGAAAGAATAAGTATTTCACGCAATTCAGTTTTGGTGCTACTCCAGTATTAATAATTCCAATAAAGAATCCTTAGCGGTAAATAATTGAACGAAAGGCAAGAGGTGAAAAGCAGGAAAGGTATTGACTCTCACTACTAAACTGACAAGCTATTAAAAGAATAATTATTTCACGCATATCAGTTTTAACGCTTTTCCTATATTAATATTACTAGCAGCGAATACTTTAAGGTAAACAATTAAACAAAGAGCAAGAAGTGAAAAGCAAAAAAGGGGATTGACTACCACTAGAAAATACATAAGTAACAGAAAAAGCAAATATTGAACAAAACCTTGTTTTAGAAAGTGTTTTCTAATGCTATTATTAATCTCTATTATTACTAACAGTGAATCCTTAAGTATGAAATATGAAACGCAGGGCAACAAATAAAAGCTAAATGAATTACTTTGACATTCAATAATTTATAAAAAACTAATGGAAAAGATAAATGTCTAATAGAAATCGGTTTTGGTGCTATTTCTAACGCCAATTTACTATTAGAGAGTCGTTCAGTGCTAAAAAATGGATCAAGAGAAACAAGTGGAACGGATAAGTAAATAATAATCCTTAAGTAAGAGAAAAGTGGACGAGCATAAAATTTTGAATACTGTAGTAATTTTCATAACATTTAATATTACAAAATAGGAATATTATCAATAAAGAATCCTAAAAGAAAAATAAGACACACACACAAAAAAAAAAAAAAAAAAAAAAAAAACTAGTAAAGGAAATGTAAAACTCAATTTTGGTGCTATTTCGAGTGTCCTAAAAATTAGTGGGGGTCCCTCACTAGAAAGAGAAGTAAATTTCTAAAAGATATTTAATACCATTGTTTTCAATGCCTCATATAATGCCAATTCAAAAATCTCAAACATTTATCAATAAAGCCCGATTCGACTAACTCTGTCTGAAAATAAACTAGTGAACAAGTAAAAAATTTTGACTGTTTTGCCGCTACCAGTACTAATAGAAACACGACTGATGGAAACCCCTAAAGCCCAAAAAGTAAAACGAAAAATATGATTAATCTTAGAACGACACCTCATACCAACCAAAAATACTACCAACAGAAAATCCATTAGCGTAAAAAAACGAAACAAAAAAAACCAGCCTAAACCCTAACGAATTCCTGACATATCAAACCGCTGAAGCTCATCCAAGTATTTCCCCTTCATGATAAATGTTTCCGAAAACGCTCTGCCACCATTCGAAATTAACTGCCCCACATTTGTTTACCCTCTGTGTGACATCTCATACACCCTCAGAACACCACCGAACCGTAGGTCCCCTGCGATATCACTCTCCTCTCTAATTGGGCGTACCCACAACTCCGACATCTGGAGGTGACGAAAGTCGGGTGACGGACCCCTAGGGGTGCGCGCGGGCCTGGCCCCCAAGGGTCGTGTCGGGATACCCCCTTTCTCATTAATGCTCCATTCTTTCCTCGTTCTATTAGCTTGTCCCCGCTTTTGTGAGGTGTTGAATCGTGCGTTATGGGGCGTTCGATTTATGAACTCTGGTGTTATTTATGCGACACCTGTAGTCGCTAGTCAGCGCGGAGTGTTCCGGTTCGATTGGGTTTTTAATATCCAGATTTATGGGGTTGTGCAGCATTGGTACTTTCCTTCAGGATAAGCTATTTATTACTAGGCAGTGGATTTATGTTTCGATTTCGGATGTGTGAATATCGAAAAATGATTTTAATTGCGGTCATATATTTCGGAGTTAATCCAGTACTGTATTTCATGACATATGTATAATAGATCGGAGAAATATTTTATTAACCAGTAAAAAAGGAAATTTTTAAACTTTAAAATTTAGAAGGTGCTAAAGGAAAGCGATGCTTGCTAGATGGGGTTTGTTAGTTCGTATATTATTATCTCGGCAGATGATATTTTCGAGGAAAACCTACGCAAGAATAATTTCGATAAAAATATTGGTAATCTAAATTTATTTTTAAAAATGGTATTTAGACTAGGGATTATTTTAAGACCAGTTACGGTCGGGATTTTTTTCCCCTCTTTCTTTCAATACTTATATCTTTGCATATCAATTAGGTAATGGTGCTGTAGTTGCTGCAATTTTTAAGGTTAAATAGCTGGTTCTTCGTTTCAGCCGTCACTTCTCAAATTACCGGAGTAGAGCGAGTTTGCCTATGAAATTCTGTTCTGTTCGTTTGTGTTCTTTAGTGTACCTACTTTTGGCTTTCTGTTCTCAATGTGGGGATCTCGACCTTGAGATGTTTTTGGGCTAGACCTGCATCCTATTCAAAAAGTTCTCCCTTGAAGTAACCGACTCGGTTAGGCCTCCTGATGAAGAGACCGGTCGATTGCCTCGATATATTTTTTGGATTGTTTTGGTTTTTTTTTTTCTATTTTCTATTATCTCGGCAGATGGTAATATTTGATGCAGCTCATATCTATACGACTGTTACTTTGATAGGTATCTCCAGCATGACCAGCAGTTCTGCACTAAGTTTCACCGTTATTGTGGATTGCTCAGCATTAAAACGTCCTAACAATTGATCTAAAAAAACCTTCAATCCCTATTCAAGAACAAATTACTTCCTAAAGACTACAATATAATAAAAAGGATGGTTACATGTTTTGGACTAGTTAACCCTTTCAGAGGCAACAACCTCCCCCGTTTACACAGTGCAGATTTTTTTCCCGACTTTTTTTAACCTAAAGAATCTTGGAAAATTTTTCCAATTAAAGTTGCAAAATGTTTTTACTTCTTTAAACCGATAACAGATGGCAGTACTAATCATTTTTCTACTCATTTAACTGGAATATATTGAGTGCAAGTGAACAAAAGACTAGATTTAGGCGTTTGTACTGTTTAAACGGCGCCCCTCAAAGGGTTAATAGGTAATCGTCAGGCCGAGAAGCATTAGATGGGATTGTCACTATGAACAATTGACAAATGCTATTCACAAATGCTCTTCACAGCGACAATGCCACATAAGGCTACGCGACCTTACATTGAACAATTAGTTAGTTCGAAACATGTTGTCATCTCTTTTATTATATTGTGGTTATTTAGAATTAATTTATTCCTGTTTAAGTTTCTGCAAGTTTCCTGGGAGTACATCGATCCCAGTGTTAAGCTATTAGAAATTAACCTCACAGAATTTTGCGAACTGCCCATTAGCATATCCCTATTTTTAATTCTGTTTTTCGCATTTTAAAGAAGAAACTTTAATTTAAAAAAATAGTAACAGGTAATACACAGCTTCTCAATAACCACAGTAAAAATTAAGGTAGGCATTGTTAATTCACCGTAGAGACAGTCACAACTAAGGCTCGGGTTCCTCAAGAAATATTAATTAATTCGAAATTAGTAGTCACTCTTCTTTTTCATTGTGGATAAATAGGAAGCTGAGTGAACCTATTTTGCGTTTACACAAATTTCTTGTCAGTAATTAAAAGACGAATAGTTTTACAAATTTTGAAATTTTTAGTAATTTATTTTTACTAGACATTTAACTTTTCATGTTTATCACGAGAGTATTAAAATAATATTTTGAAAACGTTGATTAAAAAGAAAAGAAAACTAAATATTGAAAAACGTCTCCACCGTGTTTAATGATTTCATCATTCATGAAAAATAAAACAGAATTCAATATTATGCAGTTTCCTACCAGTGATTAGAGATAAAAATAAACCCCAGGAAGATTTTCCATAGCTTAATACAGGGATTAAAGGTTAGCGAGATCAACGGATTCGAAACCAGAAATACGCAAGGCATTGCCGAAAAAGTGCACATAAGGGTAAAGAAACCCTGAGGCGGAATTATTCTAAACTTACAGCTAACAAAATAAAATCAATCCTACCCAAAAAGGAAAGATTATAGCAGCGTTTATTAACCTGGATTCCATGGACCCCTAGGAGATCCATGGATCCACTTCAAGGGATCCGTGGTAAATTTGAAAATTTAAAAAAAACCATGTAGCTTTTCAATTTGAATTCAATTAGCTCTACGGCTGTGCAGTAGGGGTCTATTTCTTCCACTATATTATCCAAGGGATCGATGACAGTCAAAAGATTGAGAATCAAAGGACTAGAACATCTTCTTTAATTTATATCTATGACGAATTTTTACGGGGAATTGACCAATTTTTGAGCATCGAAATATTTGATCCCAAAAATCAAGTTATTGGCAGAAAAAAAAATCACATGAAAATAACGTTTACTTACTTTTTTAATTTAAAAATAAATATGAGGGAAGTAAAAAATTCCTCCCCGATGACAACACAGAATGACACAAAGACTTGTTTTAAAATTATTCAAATATTTTTGGAAATTTATATTGAAGATTTCCACTATGCACAGAAATTATGTCTTCAAGTTTAGCTTTTGCGTAATAATATGTTATAGCTTCACATGATGTGAGCTATAACAGTAAATATTATTTATACGCATGCGATAGTAATCAACTGACACTGCGAACCTGTATACATGATACCTGTATTCATAAATGTGTATGGGTGGTTATTCTTTATTTTACTTCCCAAATATTCCCACATTAATCAATCAACACCTTACATATGTTCATAGTATATATGTTTATAGTCATGTGCATGTTTCTTGGATGAAATTTTTGCTTTTTATTTTCAAAATTTTCGATAACAATCAACAAACACATTGAACTTGTACGCATGTTTATAGATCTGTTGACTAAAGGCTGTGACGTGATTATTCATTTTTAATTGGCAAATATCCAAAAATCAATCAGTCAGCATATTAAACCTGTATAAATGCTTCTAGACGTGTTTGTGATCAAGCATTGAGACACTCGCAGTTATGCACACAATATTATGAAAACCCGGTAGGATAATGCCGATTATAATAAACAATATCTATTACAAGGTGCGCCCATAAAGTAACCGGACAATTTTTTATAAAGAAGAAAAATATTACTCACCTTCAAATAAATTTATCTCCTTCAAAATAATCGCCAAAGGAGTCTATACAGTTTTCCCAACATTTCTTCAAGTCACCGAAACACGGTTTATAGGTGTTGGAACTAACCGTTCGCAAAATACGCGTAACATTTGATTTAATATCCGAGATGTTTTCAAATCTCTGTCCTTTCATGGCCATCTTAAGCTTCGGAAAACGGAAAAAATCAGCTAGCGATAAGTCTGGAGAATATAGTGGGTGATTTATCACCCACTATATAATGGATGTCCTTTGTAATCAAGTTATTGAATGCTTAGCAGGATATTGTTGTACAGAAATTGCTGTATGGGGCCTAGCATTATCGTGTAAAAGAAACCATTGCCCAGGATCAAACAGTTCCTTCCTAACTCGCCTTATCCTGTTTCTTAATCGAAAAAGCACCTCCTTGTAAAAATACTGATTAATTGTTTGATTTTCAGGAACAAATTCGTGGTGAATAAGTCCTTTGTAATCAAGAAATGCAAAATCCATGAAAGGACAGAGATTTGAAAACGTCTCGGATATTAAATAAAATTTTACGCGTATTTTGCGAATGGTTAGTTCCAACGCCTATAAACAATGTTTCGATGACTTGAAGAAACGTCAGAAAAATTGTATAGACTCCTTTGAAGGAGATAAATTTATTTGAAGGTGAGTAATATTTTTCTTATTTATAAAAAACTGTCCGGTTACTTTATGGGCGCACCTTGTATATTAGCTCAGTGTGAAAATGACTCCCGGTGGCGTAGTGGTAAAAAGCTTCAAGCTGCCACATCACAGGTCCAGGGTTCGATCCTGAGACTGGGCAAGGTTGACTCAGCCTTCCATCCCTTGAGTGGGTCGATAAAATGAGGTTCAAGCATGCTTGGGAAACTCTGGGGTTCCGCGTCAGATTGACCACCTGACCGAGACATGCTGTAAGGCACCCCAAGCCCACGGTCAAGAAAGCAGAGATGGCCATCACCGGCCTTGGTCCACATTCGGACTGTTATGCTATGAGTTTAGTTTAGAAATGCCCCCTTCTTCTATCTCAGCTGGACGTTATCAAATCTTAAGCTCTATTAATAAACATAAGTAGCTATTCAGTTAAATCTTCACATCCTTATATAGTCAAAAAAGATTCACTTATTGAAAAAATAATTCAGTAAGTGTAGAAATGGAAAAACCTAATCTGTCCAAAATTTCACTATAGACTTTTCCTTAATAATGTTGATATACCTTATTGGAAAGTAACTTAGCTTTTGGGGTTTAGTGCTCAAGGGAATTCAGATCTCTTTAATATTTATAACAGAAAATGTTAGGGAGGTAAGCAATTTTGAAATACTGCTTTTTTCATGGAAATAGATAACAATTACTCAGAAAGTTTGGCTTGGTACAAATCTCATTTAGTTATTCTTTCCATGTCGGTTTAGAGAGCCAATTCGAGTAAAGCCAATTTTATACTTTTCCCCCAATAAGACTATGCCTTAGCTTATTACTGCTACCTGACAGTTGACTAATATATTACACGATATATATAAAAAAATATGGTGTGGCCATACTGTTTTTAGAGAATACGGAAACACCATCATAAACACCTGATATGATAGTGTGTTTCCATTATTTTTGATAACCACCTGCTTATATAATTTATATATATATATATTATATATATATATATATATATAGATATATATATATATATATAAATATATTATATATATATTATTTTATATTATATTCCAATTATTTGCTATGTTGGATATTTAATTGGCAACTTTTATCGAAATTTATTTTCGTACAATTTGAATATTTTGTTCTTTATAAATTATTGCCAGACGCATGGATTTTATATGACCTACAAACATAAATGCTCATTTATATTGGTACATTTTTAATTCCGAACAGAAGGTTACTTATTTTCGAAGCAAGTTTGCCTTTTATGGTCATCATAATTTTGTACTGGAAGTATGAACTTTCCAAGTAAGATAAATATCAAGGTTTATTTCTAGTCTTACTTCTCTACAACGACGCATTGTGCATCTCATTTCCATAACAAGGTACCTTTCTCTGTTGGTGAATTCATAGTAGAAGTGCGGTTTTTGCATGGAGGACAAAAATGGCGTCAAGTGTACCCTCGCTGTTTCCAGTAACATGTTCCCTAAGGAACGAGATGAAGAGGAGACCGGAGAGAATGTGTTGTACGCAGTAGAGCAAGAGCGCGACGGTGTCAAAATCAGTTTTCCGCAGCGACTGCCTGGGGACTATGCAAAAGCTATTTCATGACCCTCTATCATCCATGTAATAGCAGTATAACTGCTACACAACCGTCAGGGCCAGGAAATGGCTCCCATTGGGCTGTGCCAGCTCCGAACAGAGGTAGGTATATTCTGGCGTTCAACAAATAAATACATAAAATGGACACGGCTTATCATTCAAACGTGTGGGATATGGAGTAAAGTGTATGCGTATGAATTTCGGTGTTTTTTTGAGGATGGACGGAAATGTCTGAATATTTCACTCATATTAAGGGGGTCCGGGACATATTTTGAAAATTTTTTTATTTTTTGAGTTAAAATTTTGAATTTATTTTGTAATGGTTAACCATATAATTTGTAAAAAATAGAATCCTAAAACTTCTCAAAATTTTTTTAAAAAATTTAAAAATTTAAAATTTTTAATAAAAGTGGGGTAATTTAAAATCGTTATAACTCGAAATATTATTTGTCGAATTTCAATTTTTTTTCATTTAATTAAACAGAAATATTTAAGTTTTAATTTTAATTCACCATTTTTTAAAATATTAATTTTTTTAAGTTAAAAATATTTAGGTTAAAAATTACGAAAAAAATTATGTAACTTATTTTTAAAAAATCATATTTACAAAAGTAAATATTTTTTTCAATTACGAAAAATATTATGTAACTTAGTTTTAAAAAATCACATTTTCAAAAGTGAATATTTTTTTCAAATTTCCTGAATCTAAATTAAAGTAAAATAGTTGAAAAACACATGTTACGAGTTTCAACCCTTTATCTTTAACGGTTCTTGACTTATAACAATTTTAAGACGAGAAATGGGGAAAAAACCCTTCATACAGAAAAACGCACTTACAGGTTTAAACAACGATTGGCTACTATTAGAATGCTGCAAAAAAAAAATTATTTCTCCTGTTCTAATTAAGATACAAACATGATTTAAACGTCATTTTAAGCGCAAAAGAACACAAAAATTTTTAATGCAATAAAATTTTTTCGAAAATTCGAACAATTTTGTGTCCTGGACCCCCATAAGGGGATGGTGGACTTTCATATTACCAAAAATCGAACAAAAATTGGAATTTTTTTTGGTGTATTAATATTTTAAAAATATGTAAATATTGGAATAAAATGCATTCAAAATGCGTAGTGAAAAGTAAATTGAAATCGTGGGGGCTTTAGAAAAGCAAGCATTAAGGGTAGGTGGAAAAACATCTTTTAAATGGCTTTTTTTCTAAATGAGCAATTTCCAGATTTGCAAGTCTTTGAAATGTTCCTTGCGTCATAATTTTTGAAGAAATTTTATGAAATTTGTAATAAAGACTCCTCTAATACATCAAAATAAAGTTATGTATCCATTTCAGGTTTCGACATCATTCAGATTATCAAAGTTTAACTTAAGTGTAAAAAACTACAAAAAAAATCACTAAAATTCAGAGTACAAGCATAACATTACAAAGTGATTTTCGAAATTTTTACCTCAGAGATATGAAATTTTGCATTTAAATTCATTAAAGTATAACTATTTCAAATGCCATATAAAATTTTATAAATATTAAAAAAGATTATATTTTATAAATTAGAAAATTATTATTATTTTTTTAAATGCTCCCCGCTATCCAATTTTTAACTTCCCTTAATTTTGCATTTATATTGCTTACAAATATATTTTGAACAGAGTTATATATTACTTTGTGATTTCGTTGAATTGTTAGTTTTCGCTGAATAGTTAGTTTTAAATATTTCTTAAAAACTAACTATTCAAAGAAAGTACAAAGTAATACATAACTCTGTTCAAAATATATTTGTAAGCAATATAAATGCAAAATTAAGGGAAATTAAAAATTGGATAGCAGGGAGCATTTAAAAATAATAATAATAATTTCAATTTATGAAATATAATTTTTTTAATATTTATAAAATTTTATATGGTATTTGAAACAGTTATACTTTAATGAATATAAATGCAAAATTTCATATCTTTGAGGCAAAAATTTCGAAAACCACTTTGTAATGTTCACCATCTCCTGAAGATAGTTCTGTGAAAAGGCATGGGATGTTCTTTAAAAACACATTTTTGAAACCTTTGGCTGATTCTTCATTTTGGTAATAAGGATTGACATGATAATAATGAAATAATAATAAGAAGAATAGTAACGTTATCTCAATATAATAATAATATATCTTGAGATATAAATACAAGCATATCACTGCAGGGTTAGAGAAAATATTTATTTTCAGTGTTGCAGTACTAAAAAAATTTTATTACAGAAAAAAGTTGATTTTTCTTTCAAATGGGGATTGTTCATTCATAGATGCAAAGAATATATAATATTTACATTAAATATTTACATAGACCTTTGTTTATTGTTAATATTAACATTTGTAATTTATATACAATGAAACTTTTCTATGGTAGCCAGTCATGGTTCTGAAAAAAAAATGGCCGTTTTGAGGTGTGGCCAGCTAGAGATGTTTCACTGCACACGTATATATACACTACTGGCCAAAAGTATTGCAAGTTTGAGAAATTTAACATTTTTTCAAGAATAAGCCTAAAAAAATAATATTTTTTCAATTCGACTGACATTTTTTAATGTCAGTATGTTAAATTAGTTTAAATACAGATTTAAGACAAGATATGATTAAGTTATTGAGCAAAAATTATTATTTAATTTTATAAAAAATAGCATGCAAAAAATGCACAGGTTATCAGAAATCGGCACCCATTTTGGTTCCGCGGAATAAAATGAAATAAATAAACAATTTCAAGTTCTTCTGAGCAGAAAGATAATAAATGAGTGCAATTGAACCGTAAAGCATTTAATATGTTGTTGGACCGCCTCTGGCTTTGATCGCAACAGCCAATCTTTTAGGCATGGAATCCACAAGGTTTTGAAACACTTCTTTTGGTATTTCATGGTGCCAAATTTTAATTATTGTTTCAAGAAGCTCTCGTTTTGTTCTGGGACGATTTTGAGATATTTTCCTTCCATTTATATTCCATAAATTCTCAACAGAATTTAAATCTGGAAAGTTTTCTGGCCATGGGAGAACATTAATACCATGTTTTGTAAATTCAGCCTTAACCTAAAATAAGGAATGTTTCGATTTAGAGTTCAGAATTGAATTCTAGTGAAGTTTAATTTAATTTTAAATGTTTTCTTGTCTTTTTCGATGTATTGCTATATATATTAGAGTTAAATTTTTCAAGGTTTTTTTTTTTTGTTTTATTCTGTTTTCTTCATTCATACTTGACCAAAATCGATAAATGAGGTACCATTTTAAGGGGACCGGAGACCTTCAAATTCGAATTGTTTTATTTTCAGTTTTTAGCTCTATATACAAAATGAGAATAATTAATTTTCTATTTTACTACATTAAAAACCCTTAGAATTCAAAATAAGGAATTTTTTGCTGAATAATGCCTGTTTTGCAAAAAATATTTCAAAACTGCTGATGTTTTTCAAAAGGCTCCATGCGCATTCTATATTAATTAAAATTCTTATATTTTGTATTATAAGTTTACAATATGTATATAAATATAAATTTGCATTAATTTTTTTTTTCTGTGTGAATCTAAAGTCTTAAATAAATTTTTTCTATTCTGCCTGTTATTTTTTTTATATTTTTACTTTATTTTATGGTCTATAAATTTGTAAAAAAATATGATTGAAAGAATTATGCACAGTTTTTTGATAAACACTTCAATTAACAATTCTGAGAAATTTGGTAGATATCAGAAGAAAATGAATATGCATGGAGACTTTTGAAAAATTCTAGCATTTTTGAAGAATTTTTTGATAAACAGGTCTTATTCCCCCACAAAATACTTATTTGTGAATTCTAAGTATCTTTAGTGTAGTAGAAAAGAATATAAATTATACTCATGGGATATATGGAGTTAAATATTGAAAATTAAAGAAGAACAAGATTGAAAGTCCCTTGTCCCCTTAAAGATTAAGATCTCCGTTTCGTACTGTATCCGGTCTAGTGTGTTTTAAACACTCATAAATTCCTTTGGTGGACGAAATTTATAAAAAGAATCCTGTTGCAAGGGGCAGAAAAGTTCAGGCTATCTTAAAACACCCTTTTTATTGAATTATCTGCATTTATGTAGCTGTCAATAGTATACACATTTTCTCCATTGAGGTGAGAGAATCCAATAGGGTTAGTACACAGCAGCCTTAAGAAAGAGGTGTCTTTTCACAAAATGTGGGTAAGACGCTAGCTATAATGCTATCTCCAAACAAGCCTCGAATTATCCCTCGTAAACACTTTTAATTTGATTCAGAACTAAAATATATCGGTTGAAAAAAAAAATAATAGTGGTTAAAAATGGCACCCAAAGCAAAAACTCTCCATTTTCAAAGACCAAAACCTCGCAGCAACGCGAACTCGGTTCTCAAATTTATGTCGCTGTCAGTGGCGCTAAAGTCCGATTTATAGAGCTGCCGCGAATTCGAGTCCGAAGACACTACATCACTCTTCTTTTTACTCTTCTCTCATCCTCCCTCTCTCTCAAAAAAGAAAGATGTCGGAGGGGGAGGAGAGAATTTCCTAATTGACGAATGCCGCTTGGTTGCCAGGTGTAGCGTTGAGGGGGTGGGGATTGATTTGCTGTTTGTTTTGCTTATTGTTGGATGTTGATCGGCTGGAAAATTTTAGACGGAGTGGTGTTTTGGATGGAAAATTAGAGAGGAAACTTAGGGATGAGTGATAGCTGAACCCAAGCACAGCCTCCTGCAGCCATACATTAGAAAAGGAGGGAGAGTGCGAAAGGAAAGACTCTAAGACGGCGCATTTTTAAAATGATAGAAATTACTTTTTAGCATCTAGAAGTTTTTACGACAATAAACGAGACTTTCCTCTGAGCAAACAACTACAAATAAATGCATATTTTGAGATAACACTTATGCAAAGAATCTATATATATAAAACGCGTAGGCATGCGGCACAAAAATCGGCGATATTTCTACACTCCGAATGGCAACGGCTGCAACTACCAGATGTAAACATTAGCGTCCGACCGCGTGTGTGTAGTGGTTTCACGATAGCACGTAATTTGGTACAATTTAATTGCTGTATTTTACACGTGAAGAATTTTAATTTATTCACGAGATAATTTATTCTTTTGTTCCATCGGTTATTCTAAATGTATGTAAGAGGACAAACTTTTGACAAAATATGTTTAGACCTATCAAATTCAGTGTTCAGTCATGGACAGTTGTATGTAGGTTTATCTAGAGTCCGTTCTTTTGATTCTGCCACAGTAGTATCTCCTATTTCTGAAATACTCAACCGTGTATATCAAAAAGTTTGAGGAATATCATAGATTAATATTAATAATTGCATTATAATACCTTTATAGTAAGTAAGAGTTAATTGTCTACACTTTTTTTAGTAGTACTTGCTGAATTTTTACTCCATTTTATAAGTGAAGAAATTTTCCCAACAATTTTTTATTTGGTGTGATTAAGTGTAGATATCTGAATTGTGAACAATAGTACAAATAGAGAGTGATGTAATCCACACTATATTTTAGTACTTGCTGAATTTTTACTCCTTTTTTAATGAAAAAATTTGTTTCTAACAATTTCTTATTTGATGTAATGATAAAGTGTAGATATCTTAATTTTGAAAAATATTACATACAGAGAGGAATGTAATTTAAAAAAAAATTTTGTTGGGTTTCTCAGTCTTATCTTTAACTCTGTTCTGAAGTAATGAAAAATCATATTTTTTAATCACGACGTTTTAGAACAATCTTTCTTTAGAAAGAATTTTGCAATGATTATAAATTTTTTGGCTGAGATCGCACTACCACTTAACAACGTATATTTATGATGACAGGTAACAGACAAACGTTTCTTTCAGTTGAGTTGTTTTGCAAAAGAATATATAAAACTAAAAGCGACCATGCTGGTCACGCAGCGGCTAGTCGTGCAAATTTTTCGAAAAAAATCTCAGCTGATATAATTTAAATGACTATTGGTTTCAGCTTTACACTCAAGACACTAGTGTAATGCACTATTTAATATAAGTTAACTATACTTATACCATACATTCGCGCACTAAGCAACTTTTTAGCCTCCGTCGCAGATATTGTAATTTTGAATTTACAAAAAAATCCTGTAGCTGTGCAGTGTATCCATCTACAGGGTGATTTTGAAATAGCATTTATGCAAAGAATCATGTAAATTCTTCGAAAATATCTTCTCAGCTGATATAATTAAAATGACTATTGGTTTCAGCTTTACACTCAAGACACTAGTGTAATGCACTATTTAATATAAGTTAACTATACTTATACCATACATTTGCGCACCAAGCAATTTTAGCCTTCGTCGCAGATATTGTAATTTTTAATTTACAAAAAATATGTAGTAATGCAGTGTATCCATCTACAGGGGGATCTAAAAGTTTTTTTTTTACCAATAAATTTACAAATAACTTTTAATACATAAAGCCCCAAACTTGTAGCTAAAGTTGAACATAGTTCAGTTCTTGCTTTTTGTGTGGAAGACAGTATAAATACTCAAAGTGCAAACTATTCTTTCTGTTGGCATAAAGGAATACGATGACACATATTGACAGACACGATGGAGCATCTCCTCTTGATGACAATAACTTCCAATTGAATGTTTCCCCACAGTTGTTCAATAACATGGATTTCTTTTGTAAATACATCTACTTTAAGTAATCCCACAAGAAAAAATTGATTATTTCTGAGACAGGCTGAGATGGGTGCTTTCTAAAATTTCTTAGAAAGCATCCTATCTTCGAAACACTCTATTGAATTGAGGGCTATATATGCAGTTACACTGTCCCTTCTTGGTTGCCAATATCATCGAATTGCTCCACAGATTCTTCATAAATATTTCAGCAACATTTAGCTATTGAACTTGAATTTTATTCACCTTCGGTAATAAGTTCATGACTTCATTTGTTAAAAAGTTATTTAGAAATTTTTAGGTAAAGCAACTTTTGGATCACTCCGTATTACGTCTTAAAAAATGAAACGTTTTAGATGCCTTTTTTTGCAAAGCAAGAATTAAACTGTAGAGGCAAAGAGATATTTGCAGATTTTTTTTTTGTAATTGCATGGTATATTGCTTATCGTCGTGAGCTTCCAAGTCGTGGGTTTGGATTCAAATCCCGAGTAAGGCTTGGATCTTCCCCTGTCCCCTAATAGGGAGCAATGTTGACTCACCCAAATGGTGCTCCCATAATAAAGGAGCCAACAAGATTTCGTAGTGTTGATGGGCGAATGTCTTCAAGGTGCCTGCCGCAGTGGGAAAAAATTCCAGGCGTGTAGAGGGAAGCCTGTATGCTAAATTTACTCGAGAAAACCGTTTTCATATGCTAACTTCACCGCCTAAGCAAAATATAGTGTATTTTAGTTTGACTCAGCATTATCACTATTGAACTTTATCCTACTACCTACTAGGCAATAACCTCCACCGTTTGCACGCTGCAGATTTTTTTTCTGCTTTTTTTTTTTAATCTAAAGAATGTTGAAAAATTTTCCAATTAAAGGTTACAAAATGTTTTTACCTCTTTAAAGTGATAACAGGTAGCAGTACTAGCTATTTTCTGCTCATTCTAGCTATTTTCTGCTTAACTGGAATACATTGAATGCAAGTGAAAAAAGAAATAGATTTAGGCGTTTGCACTGTGCAACCGGTGTCCCTCAAAGGGTTAAAGTGGTTATTTCTTTTGAAAGAATCAAATAAATCCAAGCCCTCTGACCCACAGAGAAGCTATTCTGTGTACTGCATAGTACGTTATTAAACACAGAAAAATATGACGGTAAAGAAACGTTCTTTTATAAATACGATTTTCTGTAAAATGCTGTGTGGATTCTACAAGTATCGAAGCCAGAACCTATTTTTAAGGTGATAATTTAGATTTAAAAAATCAACTTTCTAATGACTCGATATTCTAAGAGCTTTTCTTAAATGATTTCTTTCTGTAATTTACGGATGGGTTTTACAGAGCTAACTACATCCTTTCAGAATGCTTTAATTCTAGAGTCTTTTGTCAGACATCTATATTAAAAGCCCCGTTGTAATATCTTAGTACCAAATACAAAATTAACTACCACGAGTCGTGAATTTACTTTAGATTTGACAATTAAAATTGATGAGATCCATTACTTTTTAGGGTTTAACAGCAAAATGAATGATAAGGTATGGGCATAAATATTGCCAACACATTACGATTAAATTAAGTTTAGTTTTTTATTTTAGTTTTAGGTTAAAATATAGCCAGTCGTT
>OU015490.1:78177367-78187367 GCA_907164885.2 Dolomedes plantarius
CTATTAGCATCAAGATCAAAATTTTAATCATGAGAAAACAATTTCTCGCAAAAATCCCGCGAAACAATTGAAGATTAAAAAGGAGATTAGAAGCGAAGAGAGACAGAGAGAGAGCCGAATTTGGGTCAGAAGATTACTAGAGATCAGCGTCCGCCGTTTCCGTAGCAACCAGACTTGGTTGCCATCCTCTGAGAGTTAATCATCGAAATAATTTCGGAGTGACCAAAATTCGTGGACGAGCAGGTAAACATAGGAAAGACTTTAAAGACAGTTCTCCACGGTGGGGTACTTTAATTAATGTAGCATTCCAGAGTGAGGGTTTCGTTTTAATTAAAAGATACGATTGAATTTGGCGTTGAATGGAATTGTTGCTTTCGAATCAGAGCTGATACAATTGTGTTATTTCTGTCGAGTAAAATTATAAATGTTGAATTTTTTCCCCGTTGTTTCCACTTTTCGGCAAATTAACCCATAACTAAGATTATTGTTTATTTAACTGTCAAAAAAATGTAAAAAATTTTATCATGATTATTTAAGTATTATAAATTTTATTACACTTTTTATTGTATAATGTTTCACAAAATATTGAAATATGTGATATATTACTGTGCATAGTAGTTAAATAAATCAGTTAGTTGTCTTTTTGAGTCGTTTGATTTGTATGATTAAAGGACTTATTCAATCGTATAAATTAAATGAATAGAATTCAAATCGTATAAATCAAATGACACAATTTTGTTATTTATGTCGAGTAACATTATAAATGATGAATTTTTTCCCCGTTGTTTCCACTTATCGGCAAATAAACCCATAACTTAGATTACTGCTTATTTACGTGTAAAAGAATTAACAAAATTTTAACATGATTTCTTTTTAAGTATTATAAATTTTTGTACACTTTTTGGTTGTATAATGTTTCATAAAATAATGAAGTATCTGATATATTACTGTACATAAACAGTAAAATAAATCAGATAGAAGTCTTTTAGAGACGTTTGATTTACGTAGTTAAAGGACATATTTAGTTGATAAATCAGATGACGTACCAAAAATATATCATATCGACGTCTTTCGACTTTTAAAAAAAGTAATTAATTTTTTGTTGAATTTAAGGTGTCAGGGAAATAGAGTATCAATATTTGTATTCTACACTGTAGAATAGTTTAACTTACAATCTTTTTTGGAATGTTCATTGATTTACGTGAAGGACTGACTAAATTATACCATGGCCTGTTTAAGTATCGAAATTTTTTTCAACCTTCGGGAATATTAATTCTGTAATAACATTATACACAGTCCTTTTTAAGTTATTTAACTTACAAGATTAAATAAATTATATAGTCATATAAATCAAATGACATATAACAAGGTATTGTAAATGTTTAACAATACAAAATTTCTAGTTTTAGAGGAAATTATGAAGCATTTTAAATGTCACTCTGCGTAGTTTATACAATGTAATAAATTTATAAAATGTCTTTCTTAAAATGATATATCATTGATATGACGGAATGACATTTTATGTCCTGCCTTTTTAATATATTGCGAATCTTTATTACTTTTTCAATTTTTAAGTGTTTCGGAAAAAAGTATGGTATCTTAAACGTTTGTCTGTGTGGTTTATCGTGTAGTTTATGGGCCATTGTATGCCATTAGATTTAAATGCTTAAACGACTTATTTAATCCTATAAATCTAATGACATGTCAAGTTAACATCCTCATTTGACCGATATAACTTCGTGCTGCATATTATCAGTTACGATAAAAATTCATTAAAATTTGAAGGTTTTAACTTTTTAGGAAAATAATGTATTAAGATAAATATCTGCCTCCATGTATTATATGTAGTGCAATAACTTTTTGAACTATTGAAAAGAGTATATCTATCTATCTATCTATCTATCTATCTATCTATCTATATATATATATATATATATATATATATATATATATATATATATATATATATATATATATATATATATATATATGTGTGTGTGTGTGTGTGTGTGTGTGTGTGTGTGTGTGCAATATCCCCATTACATCACGTCCTTAAATTATAACCTGAAAGGGAAAATTAGCTCATATTTACATGGCTCGAGCTAGACTCAGCCTGAAAGGGATAAAAATTATATTTAAATGCAGTCGATCAAACTTCTTAGTACATCGTTTATTAGCACGAAAATACATCCGTTCATTCCAGAAGAGCGGCTCGGAATAATATCACCTTTCAACATTAAACGCGAGAGGGCGAAAAAAAAAACATTTGTCTATTATTTGTAGGGTCAGAAGATTTAGGGGCTTGCGATGCTAACCCACTCCTGAATTCAGACATATACACGTGTAGAAATGCAAAGGTATGCGATTCATGGGAAGTTCTGCGGCTAAGGCGATAAATTATTATTACTGGGGATTAAATTTAGGAAAGGGAGTTTAAATGCTAGAATGGAGGGCATAATATTTAAGATATTGCACGCACACACATGTATATATATATATATATATATATATATATATATATATATATATATATATATATATATATATATATATATATATATATAATTGTATTAATGAATACTGATTAAAAATAAAACACTTTAAGCTCTTTTAAAAAACTTATTATTTTAGCAAATTCCATTCATTTCAGTTTTATCGAAATTTGTTGGTATGAAACTTGATCGCAGTTTTCAATTTGTAAATAAAAATATACATGATAAAGCCTTATTTTTTACTTTATAAATAACATTTTACAGTTGAATACTTTTCTGAAGTAACTGAATATAGTTTAAATATATATTGATATCTATAGTTTCTCGCAGCTTTTACCGCCTTATCCAATCAGGGGTTATTCTATTTCCCAGTTTTTGTAGACATTCGGTGCCACGATATATCACCACTGCTTTCAACTTAAATTACGATTTATTGCTTCTTTCAATACTTATACAATAAATCACTCTACGTATCAAAAGCAATATTTTATTGCATCTAAATTGAATTTATGTTTATTTCTTAGTACTTTATCCCGTGAAAGAAAACATGATCTTCTTGGTAAATTTATTTTACCTGAAAAATTATTCCATCTATTTTGAAAATCAGATGCGCAATAAGCTGGCCGGTCTGCCAGCTAAGCAAACAGCTCTGTAACACAACATTTCGTATCTTGTCTAAAGAGAGTACTTCCGTTTTCATATTCCAAAAATATCATAGATAATATACCTGTGCGCATTTTTTCGATACCTCCAGAATCTCCCAGTTACGGGCGCGGATAAGGCCATGATTCCCTTTCTGATATCGAAATTTCGATTACATTTAGAAAGGAGTGTATGTTTTATTTTTCAACAGATAAGGGTGAATACCGACAAAGCGAAAAGATAAATTGGATAAATAAAAGAATTCAGAAGCTTCGGCGATCGCAACAGAGCAATTTGAGAGTATGATTTATGAGGTGACGTATTTTCAACACCCGGTTTCTGTGATTTTTTTTTTTGCTTGTTTGTTCAAAATATTTCCCGGTTTGTGCGACACATTTTAAGATTATACGTTTTTATTTGGGCTTAATTATTGATCATATATAATTTTAAACCTGTTTTTTTTTCAAAGAAATTTTACAAAAGTGAGTCATGACGTTCAGCGTGCATGGTGTTTGCAATGGTTCAACAAGCCTATGCCATCTGTACTGATGTTTCAGGGTTCGAGTTCTAGAACGTCGGAACTTTCCTTACAGTCTAAATGAAGATGCCGATTGGTCTTAAATTTCACAATGGCTCCCATTGAACAATGTTTGCAAAGATCAGCAAATAAGACACAGTAAATAAGAGATTAGAGAAAATAGGAGATGGGAAACTGTGAGAATATAAACCGAAGAGATTAAAATCTTAAAAGGAAAGAAAGGTCAAAGGGGGAGTTCTTAAATCAATTTCAAACGTAGAACAGTAAAGTTCAGCTACAGTGGTTCACGAGAGTAAAAACATTATTACTTTTACGAATCATATTTTTAATTTCTCCACAAAACTGTTGATACTGTAGGTCAGTTATACAGTGCTAAGTAAATCAGTATAATTAACTGTATGTTACAAAATTCCATGGAACATATCCTCATAGAATGTGGGTGGGAAAGCCGCCTCTCCAGCGAATCAAGCAGCCATAGACATAAGTTCCCCGCTCATGGGGTACCCTATACCCCAACTGTTGTACTCAAAAACTTAAACCCCATTTGTTGACAACATAGCCGATGCGGGTTCTTTACATTATAAGCTGTACTGACTACTTATATAGAGAATTTCGCACTTCTACCCTAACTTAGGTGTATATAATTTGAAGTGGCACTCTAATGAATTAGATTCAAACACAGTTCTAAATTAATAAAAGTGTTTATTATAACTTTGCACATAAATTTGCTTTTCAACATAACTACATCGCACTACTAGTACGAGAATATACAACATTCATGCAAGGGGTATTATTCCCCTATAGATCCTTTGCAAGAAAATACAGTTTGCAATACTCACAATACTTGAACGTCAAACCAGCAGTGCTGCTACGTAAGCTTTAGGCCACAGAATGCTAAATAACTTTCGTCTAACTCGAACTCGCGTAGGTTAGCATCAACCTAGATAAACACCAATAGCGGCTGCTCGCAAAACTCCTTTCACTTTCTTTCATCTCCTCTCACTTTGTTTCTTTAATCTAGCTGCTTGGTATTTATACCAACCGCGTATGCCGCAATTAGCATATCTTAAGCGGCTTCTTTAACTTTATTCACATAAAAGTTCGATTATTGTGAATCGAATATTATGTAAACCTTACACTTATAGGTAGTTCCGTCTTTCGATTTGTTACTTAGACAAATTCAAAGACGCATGTTCCAAGAATCGTTCTTTTCCTTGAAGACAGCATTGACTAGATATAGTTAGTTCCCTCTTTGGATTTGCCATGGATTTGTTTCGCTGTCATTATGGGCTCCTCATTATGGCATAGCCGAAGCAGCCATATATGTTTCTACTAAGCTGCGTTGCAGATAAAAGAATTTCAAAGGCAGTTCTTCGTTCTTTACTCAAGAGCTGGAATTCGTACACGCAGTCTTTGAAATCGTTTTGCCTCCAGCCAACTAAGCTATGCTAAGGAAACTATAATGAAGACAGAACAAGGACTAGGCTGCTGGGTAATGAATCATTATGGCATAGCCGAAGCAGCTATGTTTCTACTATGCTACGTTGCAGATAAAAGGACTTCAAAGGCAGTTCTTCGTTCTTTACTCGAGAGGCGGAATTCGTACACGCAGTCTTTGAAATCGTTTTGCCTCCAGCCAACTAAGCTATGCTAAGAAAATCATAATGAAGACAGAACAAGGACTATGGCTGCTGGGTATCGAATCATAAGACGAAACTGATAATTTTGAGACCATCCCAGTCCAGAAAAAAAAATAAGATCAATTCTTGGAATTATTCCGCATGCAGCGTAAATGAGCCTATCACGCCAGTGATACCTCCGTCATTTGCTCTTGGGTATACTTTCTACATCGCGTTTTACTTTACAATGTAATTGAACGTTGAAAAAAAGCTATTGGAATCTATTTGTTTCCAATTAATTTGATTACTGTATCAGTGTTTACACAGTATAACTCGAATTAATAAATGAAATGACTAATAATTATTATAATTTTTTATATAATTAAAAATACAAATGCTAATAAAAATGTAATTATAATTACATGGGGAATCAAGATTTAAATTAAAGAATTTGAATTGAACGTTGATTCACGTAATTGAACGCTGAACAAAAGCTATTGGAATCTATTTGTTTCCAATTAATTTGATTACTGTATCAGTGTTTACACAGCCTAACTTGAATTAATAAACGAAATGACTAATAATTATTATTTTTTATATAAATAAAAATACAAAGGCTAATAATAATGTAATTATAATTACATGGGGAATAAAGATTTAAATTAAAGAATTTGAATAAAAAATTTTAAGAGAGAGAAACTTAAGTTCATAGCTTCTAAGGTACGTTAAAGATGCTTATTTTTCTAATGCATTTTAATTTGCAAATCTGACGGAAAGTTGCCACTGCGTAGGTGTTAACATAACAACACTCAAATGAATAAAACATTTAATTAATATTAAAAAAAGTAATAATATTAACTAGTTGGTACCCGTCAAAACATGACGGCTAGATAGTAAATAAATGTACTAATACACAAATTATACTCAACACATCATTGCCAATTGTTGAAAATCATAATAATACGCAGAAACAAATTAATGTGTTTAAGCGGCCTCGTGTTGAGTGACTATCTAAAGCCAGATTTAAAAATGTCACTGAGCATGCGCGGAAAGCAAATTTTTTTATTGTAAATTATCGCTAACTAAAGAGCGCGAAATAAACAATTTCTACCAAGTTTAATCTTATATTTCACAAACATAATTATCATAAAAATAAAAATGTCAGTAAGTGATCTAGAGAAACTCCTGGGATAAAACATGTCACAGAGCATGCTCAGAAACAGTGAGTTTCTAAAGCCAGATTTAAACATGCCGCTGAGCATGCGCAGAAATCAAATTTTAATTGTAAATTATAGCTCATTAATAAAAATTCCATTTACAAAAACCAAATTTGACAAATCTACATATTACAATCTTTCGTTTAAGATCAAAATGAAGTAAATTGATGTCATAGTTTTCTCTCACGGACTGCCCAAAAAGTCGACTTAGCAACTTAAATATATAGATTTATTAATTTGAAATGCATAACAGATTTAATTAAAAAAACTTAAAGAGAACATAAATCTAGGAAAACGTTGATTACGATATTACGGAAGGTTGTGTTTTAAAAACTGTCGAGACCCCGACACTGGTGGCAAAAACCATTTTCTCTAAACTGCATAAATATAAATCACAGTCATCTATGTCTTAGAAGTCTCTCATACCTTCAACATCCGTAATTTCTATAGCCATCCCCTGCAAACTACTAAGTAAGCAAATTAGTTCTGTCACGCCCACTGATTTATCCCTAAACTAATACAGTCTGCAAAATTAAGTGAAACTATTTACCAAAGCACTTTCTATCACCCACTTTATGTTATTGGTAGGCAATATGGCGAAAAAGTTCGCGTTTTGAAATTCCATCACTCCAATCAGGTACTAGTTTCGAAGTCATGTCCTGATTATAACAAAGTTCCCTACGAAATGACGCGCATGGGTAGACATTTTCGTAATAGAAAATTGATTTATTCCATTCCGTTGGTATGATTAATAGAGGCATGAAATGGATGTATTTCCAAACATAGAAGATTATGAACTATGTAGGATCTACATTGCGGAGATTTGATAGAGAAGCATTTCAAGTCTAGTTTCCGTCGACAGATAGTTGGGAAACTTAAGTATGTGATTATTTTCCAAGAGAATTCAGTGAATATTAAATTTTTACTTTTCTGTTTGCATGGAATTTGAACGACCTAAGTGATGCATTATTTTGTATAAAAAAAAACACACCAAACATCTCTCTATTCTAAAAAAAAGTAACTCCCGCTGCCACTGTCAAAAGCTTGTCACACTATCTCCTCCGAAACCGCTGGGGGTATGGGGGCGATACCAATGGATGCAGAAAAATAGGGGGACCAAAGTAAGACATGTCTCATCTTCGTCGGACTTTAAGTTTTTTTTTATATGTTTTGTGGGAAAATATTGACCTTTTTCATCTTCAGATTGCGATAACTCGCAAAAAAAAATGATAGTAGAATTTTGATCTTTTTACAGTCTAAGACTACTGACATTTTTCTTTTAAACTAGACCTCATTTGTTTAAAAATATTTTAAAACAGACTAATATTTTCATCAAAAAATGAAACACAGTTTTTCAATAAATATTGACTTTTTCATCTTCAGATTACGATAACTCGCCAAAAAATGATCGTGGAACTTTGATCGTTTTACAAACTAAGACTACAGACATTTCTCCTTCAAACTAGACCTCACTTGTTTAAAAATATTTAAAACAGACTAATATTTTCATCAAAAATTAAACACAGTTTTTCAAGTAATATCGTCCCCTATGTGGATGTAATATCGATGCTCCTCAAGTTTTAATCTCACAAAGAAAATATTTGCATCATCTGGAAGCTGAAAGCTTTCTTAATCATATAAACCTCATTTCAAGTCTATATCTTAAATTTTCGATTTTTTTAAATTGAATTTTTAAGCTGATAATTCAACAGTGATGAAACGCCCTTTGCATTAAGGGTGACAACAGTAAATGGATGGAAGCTGTTACATTGCCCGAGAATCACCCCTATGTATCTCGCTATTAGCCATAACAGAGAAGTGAGATTAGCGAGCCTAGGGACGAAACCCCTAGTTATTAAAAAAAAAAAAAAATTCATCCCTAGCCCAGGAATTTCCCAACCATTTTACGTCTGCGTCTACTATGGAGATGAGATTAGGAACTCGGGGCACCCTTGTTAGAATTTTAATTTTCTCCAGTTTTTTCAATATTAAATCAAAGCTAAATTTATATTTTGATCGTTGAAGTTTTGCATACATTGCTAAATTATTCTACAATGGAGGGCTCGGCCCATGGACTGTAGTTTCCACAATACTTCCTAAAGGTCCTAAATTTATATGAGGAACGTGTCAAATTTAAGTTCAAATAAGTACTTACTCCACTGCTGAATTTATTTATTTATTGAAAAATATAAGTAACAAATTGCAAAATAGAATATATTAATACAGTTTCAAAAATAACCACGTGATTCAGTAAAGTATTAGGCCCCGTTCACAAAGAATCCGTCAACGTAAAAATTTTTAACCAATCATGTACCAGTCTTTGACCCATTTAATCAATCACCGCCAACGGAATCTTTAACGCTGACGTTAACGGATTCTATGTGAACAGGCCCTTACACTAGAGGACTACAATGGACATCACTAATAATTGTTTAGTTTTCGACTGATTCTCAAAGCACAAATATTTGATATTAGTTTAATATTAATTTTAATAGAGCCCAACCAATATTTTTTTGTTTATCACCCAAGAAAATCTCGCGGCACCCCTGACCGATTTTCCACCACCCTATAGTGCCGCGGCACACCGGTTGGGAATCATTGCCCTAGTACAGTGATTCTCAACCTTTTTCGTCACGGTACACTTTTAACAATTTAAAAATTTGGCGAAACACTAACAATAAAATAAATTTAAAAAAAATTTTACTTAGATAATTGATTGATGTAATATATTTTGTGTAAATAGCATACGAAATAATCCGCAGTGGAAGGCACTTCAAGAATCATTGATGCTCTAGTATATAACAAAAACGAAACAGGTATTCCCTTAAACATCCTTTCATAGTATTTCTAAATTAATTAAAGTTATGAAAGGAATATTCTGCTCTACCTTAAAAGTGATATTGTAGATTACTTGCTAAATTTAGAAGCAGTATTCTACAGTTTGAAAAATCAAAGTCAAAGCTCATCAATGGATTCGGGTGAAATGTCACTATAATAAAAATCGCTACCTTAGGATTTAAAGTTTTGAGTACGACTTAATGATCGTTTATTAATTAATCAAAATTTAGAAGAAAGACTCATTTAAACTCGAAAATATAGACTTTAATTTTCTAATCATGCGTTGCTTTGAACTTTAAAAATTATAATATCTAAAAATCCACGACAGAACGTAAGATTTGCTTCATAGTTGTTTAAAATATCTATATTTAGAGCATCATGACATTTGGGTAAAATCTCAAAAGAACAGAAATTACAATCTTGGGTTTGAAGAATTAAGATCCTGATCTATTAAGTTACTTAAAATTTTAGTGAAGAACTGCTGTAAGCTGAAGTGTCAAAAGAATATAAATTACAATCTTGGGGTTTGAAGCATTAAGGTCATGATCTATTAAGTTACTTTAAATTTTAGTGAAGGACTGCTAAAATTACACACCAACCTTCTATAAGCCCCTTAACCTACAATTATAAAATAAAAATTCCCAAAATTCTCAA
>OU015490.1:78192367-78249867 GCA_907164885.2 Dolomedes plantarius
GCAATTTGGGTGGCCAGCAGTGTATATATATATATATATATATATATATATATATATATATATATATATATATATACATATATATATATATATATATATATATATATATACATATATATATATATATATACATATATATATATATATATATATATATATATATATATATATATATATATATATATACATATATATATATATATACATATATATATATACATATATATATACATATATATATATATATACATATATATATATATATATATATACATATATATATACATATATATACACATATATACACATATATATACACATATATATACACATATATATATATGCATATATATACAGATATATATATATACATATATATATATACATATATATACATATATATATATACATATATATATATATATATACATATATATATATATATATATACATATACATATATATATATATATATACATATATACATATATATATACATATATATACACATATATATACACATATATATATACACATATATATATATACATATATATATATATATATATATATATATATATATATATATATATATATATATATATATATATACATATATATATATATATATATATATATATATATATATATATATATATATATACATATATATATATATATATATATATATATATATATATATATATATATATATATATATATATATATATATATATATATATATATATATATATATATATATATATATATAAGAATAAGATGAAAGAGGAAAACCAGTAATAGCTCTAAAGCTACTTGCAGCCAGGAACAAACAACATGAAAAGAAAAGTATGAATGAGGTTTTTGACAACATTTCTTTATCAGCGGTGTCAATACTGTCTAAAAACCAATGGATTGTTTCCGATGAGTATGATCTATAAAATAAACACACTCAGACACCGTACAATCCATTATTAACAGAAGAATTGATTAATAATTGAATTAAGTTTGAATAAAAGTACTTAACCAAAGAACACCAAGCCTGGCGCTAGTCAGAGTGGAAGTTCAGAACTTGTAACCGCAAGATGACTGACGTCACAAAACTTGCAACCATTGTGGTAGTGGATTCTCAGTTACAGACTTACTTTGGTTACTGTATTTTAGGACTATTATTCCCTTAATTATTTAGTTTTTTATTATTATTACTACTAAGAGTTAATTTTATTATTAATTTTATTTTTACTTATGATTTTTATTTTTATTTTTAGTAGTTATTTGCTATTTTAACCTATTTTTATTTTTAACATATTAATGCAACAGAACAAACTATTCATTAAAACAAAAACAACCAATTATGTTTTTGGATAGACTTGCTGGGTAATTATTCCGAGTTAGCACAGCTTTCAAGTCTATAATATGCTTAATCCTATTGTCTTTAGAACATAGCCTATTTATACGAACTAACTGATTTACAATAATGTTATTAAAAACAGATTTGTGAAAACAGGTTAGATAATTTTGAAATTTAACAGTTTTAAAATTATAGTCAGATCTTTTGTAGTATAAGTCAAAAGTAAATTTACTGTGAGTATTTAATATAATATTAATATCTAAAAAGTTTACATTAATATTATCATGGCTACTTTTAATTAGTTCCAGATTAGGAGGGTAAAAATTTAAGTCTATAGGGTTATTACTTTTATCAATTACTATTATTTCATCTATATATCTAAATATATCGTAATTGCTATTTTCTATATTATTAATTTCAAAATAATATAAGTTTAAATTAGCTAGCATACTTGAAGCATTACCACCTTGTGGTACACCTTTGGACTGTAAGTATATACTATTATTATGAACTATGTAATTATGTTTAGTTACTAATTCTAGGAGACTATTGAAACGAGTTCGTTTAATTTTGTTGCCTAAGTATTGAATATTATTTTGTACTAACATTATGATTATTCTATTTAAATCAATTATATCGATATTATTAAATAGATCTTTAAAATCATAAGTTACTACATTTTTACAGTTTTCTAATGTTTGTAGTTTTCTAATTAGACTAAAGCTATTATCAATTATACCACAAACACCAGAAGTTATATTTTTATAGATTAATTTAAGGTACTTTAATAATAATTTACTTGCTTTAGTAGCATAGGTGTTGTGACCACAGGTTACTGCTCTAAAAGCAATAGGTGTTTTATGAAATTTAGGAACTAAAGTAATATAAGGAAAAAGGTAATTGTTAGATAAAATACCTAGTAGTTTATATTTTGCTATTATTTTCTTAATAATAATACTAGTAGTTTCTTTTAATGGCTGAAAAAGATCACTATTTTCTAGCTGTTTTTTTAAATATATGGCAATATATATATATATATATATAATAGTGACAGTAAATATATTCTTGTCAGAACAGAATTATGAAGTAAACATGCTAGCAGTTTTTAAAAAGGTTCTCGGAAATCTCAAATATACTATGTTCCATGAGTTTATAGTTTCACCCGTTAATTATCAAACCAAGAAAAGTAAGCTGCTTTTCATCAACACGAAAAATTGCTTTTTTTAGCTATATCAGATTATTCCCCTTTACGTTAAATGTTGTCACAGATTATAACAAAGAGCCCAGGAAGCATACGTATCCTATCATTAAAATCATTAAGTTTAATTCCTTTTAATATCTTGATATCTTGAAACTGAAAGAAAACGCAAGAAGCTCTTAAGCACTATATAATACGAACCAAGAAAAAGGAATTTGTACTTATATAAGGGCACTTGATTGAATTTACGATGCCTCATTCAAAGTAATGTGTAAATAGAAATAACGATAATGAGGAAAACTGCATATGTATCAGCGATGGTATGCAGGTCATGCTACTAGAGGCTTAAAAGGGTTTAAAAGATTAAATAATGAAATAAAGAAAGGCTTGTTAACAAATTGTTGTGTAATATTCGATAATTGAATCAGCAAACGAATATAAAGGCATACCCTTATAAATTCATAGAAAAGGAGATAGAAATGTACACAAATTTGGGGAAAAGATAAAGGTTTTTTTTTCTATAATGCAGAGGCACTTTGTCGTCAGACATTCCTTTTGTTATTCACCGCGATTTACTGGCTACTTTATTATGGGAGTACCATTAGATAAAATATAACAGTTCAAGTTTTATTTCATACATCTTTGAAAAAATTCTAAGCACTTTTTCCTGACCTACTTTCTGATTATCTATGTCATAGAGATTAAATTCAAATTTAACAGTTATTTATTTTATGAAGAAAGACTTGAGTTCATATAGAAGAAATATAAAAAAAGATGTAATTTCTATTCAGAGACCGCTATCAGTAAGAGAACAGATGAGTTGAACCCGACTGCGGTGATTCAAAATATTAAAATAAATTAAAAGCTTTTCATTACATTTTTGCCCACTCTTTTCTCATTAGACGATTTTTGTTATCTAAGGAAAGTTTTCTTATTGTAAATTTACTGTTGAGGGAATCCCTACCACTTGTGAATTGAATATTGTTCTTTTTAAAATTCTTAACACTTACTTTTTGAAATGAAAATGAATCATGGGAAATTTTAAAATTGTAAATTTCTCTAAATTTATTACTTTTAAGCTATCTGATTTATGAATGATTTAACAAATATGAAAAATTGATGTTGTTTTCCCAATTAATACAATTGAGATTATTTCTCAGTATAATTTTCAGGCTTGAGAAACGATTTTATGGCTTAAATTAACAGAATATGAATAAGAAACTGAAATTTAAAAAAAGGTATTACGGTACTTTAAATATTTATGATGTTTCCTTAAATATTGTGAGTTGAAAATCCCCATTCTTGTATAACTTTACATCAAGTATGTGTTCTTAAAATATTTTATATTAGTGCAATTTTACTGGTAAGGTCCTGACTGTAATTTGATGTATTACAACTAAAATCGTTTTTCCCCGTGAATTTGTGAATTTGCTCGTCGTTTAATGATCTTGACAAGAAAAGGTATTACCATTTTCCACCTTTAAAGCAGAAGTTTTATTTTGCTAGTTCAAGCATTTTTAGATAACTTTAGTCTACGTTTCATGGAAATAGAAGGCTTAAAAATTATACCTGAATTCCTCTTTATTTAGCAACATGTTTTGGATTTGCTTTTAGAGTTGTAAACGAAAGAAGTTCATCTATTAGTTTTGTACAAGTTTTTTTAATTTAAATTATAACAATTCAATTGGGGGTTAGAATTTATGACTCATGTTTATCCTTAAAGGGGTTTTTAACTCCATTTATAGTATAGCTATTTTTCAACCTCCGCTGAAAAATGAGATATATTCATAGAATGTCCTGGAGTAACGTGGATATCTTTTTGATCCGACATTTGCTAAATTGACTATTGAGACTTATTCGAGGCATGATTTAGTACAGATGTACACTGATGTATCCTCAGATGAGACTATCCTCAAGGGCAGATCAGGAATACACATCACCCTGACAAAAGGCACAAAACTGCTTCGAAGCTTAGGTAACATCGCCTCTATCTTTACATGTGAGCTAAGGGCAATTCATGAGGCCCTAAGTATTTATATTTCTCTAAGAGATTTATACAGAGCTAGTGGTCTTGTAATTTTCTGTGACTCACCTCCTGAGGTAAATTTCAGGATTGCTACCCAGGGGGCTATTGCTGCCCTGGAGGCAAAAACACATGAACGCTCAGGGCTCACGCAGGACATCCACCGATACTTGGATACAATTAACCAACTGGGAAAGAGTTGCACTCTACTGTGGATGCCTTCGCATGTGGGCATCGAAGGAAATGAGGCGGCCGATGAATTGGCAAAAGTGGCAAAAAATTTGAATTACGATACCTTAAACACTATCACTTTAGATGATGCTGATCTCCAGGCACAGACTTAGATAGAAACATACCGAAATGGACCACCAGATCTGCGTAATCAATGCAGGTAGGCAGATCACCAGGACTATGGCCGGACTGAGAACTCGGCAACTGGGAGGTATGAAAATAAATGCTGTTGGAGCCAGGACTCATAAATTTTGTAGAAATTGTTCGATTGAAGAGTTTACTGCGGAACATATCTTCAACCGTTCTGCGATAGTGACCTTGCAAGGCGTAGGGGAATTCTGTTAGTAACCCAGTTCTTTACACTTCCCATTTTTATAGTAATGTAGCGTCATACTGTATGTATGACGCCAGTTTGACGGAGTAAGGTCACAACTCCGTTTTGGTGTTTTTATTTTTTTGTATCGATACTAGCTCCTTCAATCGATATGTAAATTGCAGGTAAGTACTCAAGCATAAAAGGGGAGTACATACTTGTGACTAAAAGCATTGGGCTTTTGTCATTACCTTGACTTGACTTGTTTATGCTTTCAAGCTGTTTGGGTAAGTTACCCAAAGCTGTGTTAATTATTCTAAATGTGAATAAACTGTTTTTTTTTTTTAGTTTAACTCGATTTCCCTTCGAGTCATCTTTTTTCTTATCAAGACTCTGCTATGCTTCACTGAGGCAACTTTTTTAAAGATTAATCAACAAATTCCCTTTTCAGGGAGAACTCCGCAATGAAAAGATTGTGGATCTAGCTAAGGCAGTGATATTAGCACGTGGTTCAATTTGACTTCATATGGACACAACACCAACTAACCAACCATTTGCTAAACAAAACTTTTTTTATTCATTCATTTGTAAAAATTTACAATATACTGTATTAAAGATTTTAAAAAATACATATCTTAAAATTTTTGGAAGGTGTAGAAATTTTTTTGAAAATGTATATGTTTTTAATAAAGAATATATTTTTGTTTTTTGCAATGCGGAGGCACTTGTTGTCAAACATTCGCCTATACTACGCCGCAATTTTACTGCCCCTTTTATTGTGGGGGCAACCATATAGGCGGACAGCATTAACCCCTATGAAGGGACGACACGAACGGAGGCATTTTTCGTGGCGCGACGCCAGGATTCGATCCGAGCACCCTCAGCACCGAAAACCAGCGCGCTGTACCACTGGGCAGCCACAAGCCCATAAAGGATATATAAACTTGTAGATACTTAGAGAGAAAATATAAACTCAGACAGAGACTATATACTAGTTCTCTCATAAAAACATAATATTTTCTTTCAGCATGTTTAATGTCGTTACGCATATTCCCATCCTATTTTCTCTTTCAAAATCGTATTACTAGACTTCAAATTCAAATCAATCAGTGAAAATAACGCATTTTATCAAGAAACATCGACGATCGAAAGCTGTCGACAGCTGCGTCGAAGGTGCATCGGCAGAAAAGTAATATAAAATAGATGAAATACTGGTTTATTCGGAGAAACTCCGTCTTCTTTTGTAAACGTAAGCAAAGGTGTTAATAATTTCACAGTAATATGAATGAAAATGCTCACAAACTCTCTTTTAAATGATTGGGTGTAAATGCATCTCGGGTTTTATTTATTTCTGTTTATTGTAAACTGTTGGTGAGTTTTCCCGCCTAGCGTTATGAGTACCGTATTTGTATACCTTCAACTCAAAGTAATCTCATAAAAATGTATTTTAGAAAGAAGTGGGCTTGTTGATAGTGCAGGAATATAAAATAGATGAAATTCTGATTTATTCAGAGAAACTCAGGGTATTTTGGCAAAATCTCTCTGTTCGTTGAACTCAACAAATTTACTTCAATATATTTGATCCATCATTTGTAGAATTACATTCTCCATAAACCTTCATATGCTGTATTAACGAATTTAATACCATAGCTTAATAATTCCATGTGAAAAATATACTGAAAATATATACAAATTTTCTCAAATAAAATAAAGAAAAATTATAAGTAGTATTTCCTCTTGTTTGTTATAAATCCTAAGTGCTTTTTGCTTTCCCAGTGTTTTATATCGTATTCCAATAGAGATTAAGTTCAAACTATTCAGTTCCAAAAAATACACTTTTTGAAGAAACAAAGTATGTTTTCAGAGAAAGTATGTAAAATGGATGAAATGCCCATTTTCAGAGAAACTTAGAATACCCTTGCGAAATTTTTTTGGGGGGCAGGGGGGGGGTCGTAGAACGACTTAAAATAGCTTGAAAAATAAAGAATCGTTTAACTTTTGAATATTATAATTCGTGGCATCGATGGATATAAAGGCATGGCTAAGGAAAATGGGAAATAAAGACAACATTCAAATGGATGAAAATATTTTGATTTTTTTCTGCATATAGCAAGAATATGCGTTCAGTTAATGGCAAATTTTTTAAGCAATATACTGACTACCAAAACATTTAGATTACCATATCCTGCCGACTTTTATATGAGAACATTATTTTATACTACAGTGAATATATTGCAATTTTAATGCAAGTATGGCTAATGCAATTGTCAGTGGACGTTTCAGTTAGATTTTTTATAATTTACTCAGTAAAAGTACGTAAGTACATTTATACATATCTATATATATAAAACAGTTCCGTAACTGACTGATTCACTGATATACAACGCACAGACCAAACCGCTGGACCTAAAGGGCTGAAATTTAAGAAAGTAGTATATATACAGTTGAAGTTTAATTTCTTCCAATTAACCATATATTTTAGGTGCCTTTCCTTCCCAAATTTTCATATCATATTCTAATAGGGATGAAATTCAAACCATTCAGTTCCCAAAATGCGCTTTTCGCAAGGGTATTCTAAGTTTCTCTGAAAAAGGGCATTTCATCCATTTTACATACTACTTTCTCTGAAAACATTCTTGTTTCTTCAAAAAGTGCATTTTTTGGAACTGAATGGTTTGAACTTAATCTCTATTATAATACGATATAAAAAACTGGGAAAGGAAAAAGTACTCAGGATTTATAGCAAACAAGGGGAAATAATACTTATAATTTTTGCTCTATTTTAAAGAAACAAATATGTTTACAGAGAAAGAATGCGAAATGGATGACAGAAATTCCCATTTGCAGAGATACTTGGATTATCTTTGTGAAATCATATTTCTTACTTCGTAGATCGACTTAAAGTAACTTGTAGATTAACGCTCTGCTTTATTCTTTCACCTGGAGAGTAATGCTCTGTTTAGTTCTCAATTAAAAAGCTGTGGCTGCATGTTTCGAACTAATCAATAGTTCATCAGCAGGCCGAGATGCATTGGTGTGATTGTCACAATGAACAATTCACAAATGCTTTTGTGAATTGTTTGTTGCGAATGTCAGTATTTGTGAATTTATTATTTTTTTTCTATAACGTAGGAAGAATATATCCAGAAGATGAACAACGCATTGCCTACCTTCATGCAAGGATAGCTACGTTATTACACTGTGGCAGTTACTATTTACCGTACAATGATTTTTTTCTGCATATAGCAAGAATATGCGTTCAGTTAATGGCAAATTTTTTAAGCAATATACTGACTACCAAAACATTTAGATTACCATATCCTGCCGACTTTTATAAGAGAACATTATTTTATACTACAGTGAATATATTGCAATTTTAATGCAAGTATAGCTAATGCAATTGTCAGTGGACGTTTCACTTAGATTTTTTATAATTTACTCAGTAAAAGTACCTAAGTACATTTATACATATCTATATATATAAAACAGTTCCGTAACTGACTGACTCACTGACATACAACGCACAGACCAAACCGCTGGACCTAAAGGGCTGAAATTTTGCATGGCGATTCTTCTTATAGTGTAGGGGTGCACTAAGAAAGATTTTTGAAAAATTCTTGATTTTTAGAATTTAATTTATTAAATGTTGATTGCTTGATTTCTTTTTCTGGTACTTTAAATAAATTTATCGTCACGTGCATAACAACTAAATAGACAAAAAATATTTTTTTTCTTGCTAATACGGTAGACGATTGGACATTATCAAAAAAAATATTGAAATACAGTAAAAGATATGATCCTCAAACTGTACTATATTAACTGTACTATATTCTTTAGTATGTCCTATTATATTTAACTTAAATATTTTCTTCTACATTATTTTGTCTATAAAAATATCAATTCGATTCTTTTATAGATATATTTTTTTGTTTTTTTTCTTACATCAATTGTATACATTGATCGTCGTACTTATTATATATATATATATATATATATATATATATATATATATATATATATATATATATATACACATACATACATACATATATATATATATATATATATATATATATATATATATATATATATATATGTATTTTTTTTGGCATTAATTGCATACATTGACAGTTGTATTTAATTTGAATGTACTCCGTAGCGAAGTGCGGGTTTTCAGCTAGTAATTATATATATTTTTAAAATGCACAGTCTACCTTTGTTTAACTATAGTTTTTTATTATACAATGTATATGTTGCTATTTCTACACAAATATTTCTATTTTAGTACTCAGGGAAGATTTCATGCTGTATCTTTAGTCAACAGAGCAGATAAATACAGTTGATTTTATTTTTTTCTCAAAGTATATACTTTGTATTTAACACAAGGATAGATACTTTATTACGAATTGGAAATATTGCTACTTTACTAATTAGTGATAATTTAATTTAGAACATTTTCAGTACGCAGCAGATGGTTACAGTTATTTGCATACTTTTTTTTAACATCGCACAGTCTAACTTTTTATAAGGAGAGCTACGTGTTTCCCAGTGGATCAATCCACTGCATATATTGTTTGTTTTTTTAAGTTTACTATTTACCTTGCTATGATTTTTTTTGTATATAGCAAATATATGCGATCAGTTAATGGCAAATTTTTTTAAGCAATATACAGACTACCAAAACATTTAGATTACCATATCCTGCCGACTTTTATATGAGAACATTATTTTATACTACAGTGAATATATTGCAATTTTAATGCAAGTATATAGCTAATGCAATTGTCAGTGGACGTTTCAGTTAGATTTTTTTTTTATAATTTACTCAGTAAAAGTACGTAAGTACATTCATACATATAATTATATATTTTTTTTAAATGCACAGTCTACCTTTGTTTAACTAAAGTTTTTTATTATACAATGCATATGTTGCTATTTCTACACAAATATTTCTATTTTAGTACTCAGGGAAGATTTCATGCTGTATCGTAAAAAAATTACAGTTGATTTTATTTAAGTAAACAGAGTCCTTTAGTCAACAGAGCAGATATGAAAGAAGGTTTTATTTATTTTGTGCTAATTTTATTTTGTTCTCTTTGGTACTATAGTACATACATGTAATCCATTAATTATATACTTCTATGACCATATCTCTGTACCTTTATTCAAGAACAATTGTTTTATTGCCTAGAGGATAAATCGCAAATTTACACCAAATACTGCTTTTTAATACCAAATGAGTATTTTTCATCCTAATTGTTAAAGTAAAATAGCAGGTTCATATATAAAGACACTTTCATCAAAAATATACTGTGTAGCATTTAAGGGATACTTCAGTGGAAAAAATATTTTTAAATTGGAAACATATATCTGTAAGGTCGGCAGTTTTATTAATCATAATAAACAGTACTCAAACCTGATTTTAGGCAGTCTTTTTTCTTGTGTGCGGTATATGTAAAAAAGATGTCCATAAAAATACATAATATTAATAAAAAGTAATAAAAAGTAAGAAATTAACAAAATTAAGTAAGAAATTAACTAAATGGGAATTTTAAGTTATTTTAACAGATTTTTTTTTGTGTGTGTTTTAATATGCTGTCCCTATCCACCGCACAAACAGGTTTGAGTGAATACTATTTCAAAACAAATATTGATGCTGCTTTATTACTGAGTGAAATTTTATATGGTATTTTGAAGGGTAACAAAAGCAAGCCTATTGCATATGCAATGAAGGATTTACTTTTTTTAAACGTTGTATTGTCATCACTTACATAATAAGTATTTCACAACTGAAGAAATTTTTAAATGGTGTTTTTGGGTAACACATAAAGAAAATACTTATCATATATAATCAATAAATACTTTTATTAAACTATATACTGTCTACCTTTATAAAAAACATCCTACTTGAATGCAGATATTGATGCTACTTTATAACTCTGGTTATTTTATATCTTATTTTTTAGGTAACATAGAAAATACAAAACAAACAAATTTAAAGATATACTTTTTTCAAACTCCTGCTCTCTACCTTAATGTAAATACAACTGTTTTATTACAGATGGATAATATTAGTACTTTAGTTCTCGGTTGTTTTTTAAATGTATTTTTAGGTAACGCACAAAGAAATTACTTATCATATGCAGTAAATCCAACACTTTCATCAAATGATATACTTCTACCTTTATATAAATATTCTACTTGAATGAAGATATTGATGCTACTTTATAACTCTGGTTATTTTATATCTTATTTTTTAGGTTACATAGAAAATACAAAACAAACAAATTTAAAGATATACTTTTTTCAAACTCATGCTCTCTACCCTAATGTAAAGACAACTATTTTATTACAGATGGATAATATTAGTACTTTGGTTCTCGGTATATTTTTATATAGTAAGTAGAAATAATAAATTTATAGGTGGATACTGTCTAGCTTTAAATAAAGGCAACTACTTTAGTACAGAAGGGATATATCAGCCTTCAAGTTCCCAGTTGATTTTAGAAACCACGTTTTTAGGTAATGCCCATAGCAAGTGCAAAAAATAACCTTAAAATATACATTATTTCAAACAGTTATTGTTTATCATTATTCAAGAACACCTCCTTCTTATCACGGTTGATTTATTACTATATTTAATTCTCTACGGATATTTAATATTAAATTTTTAGGTAACACTCCATATACAAGCATGTGGTAAAGGATATGCAGTTTTCGTAGAGCAAGTAGAAATAATAAATTTATAGGTAGATAGCAATTTACCTTCAAATTTGTTATTATATACTTATTTAATTGCATAGATTTCAATTTAAGAACTTTTCAAAATAATTTTGATGGAAATTAAAACTTCAAATGCAGCAATCCAGCGACAAGTATTCGAGACGGGAATAAATTTAGAAGCAAAGTAAAAAAAAAAAAAAAAGAAGTCCATTTATAAATATATTCCCAACTTCGTGCGTATGCACATAAAATTGAAGCGATCTTCCAAAGTTTTACCCACAACTTAATTTTCAAAGCTTGAACGATTTCTCCTCAAAAATCCCTTCCTGCGTCTCTATTACAACCTCCAGCGTGCCATCTTGGCTCCTTCATCGCCCTAATTGATACACTAAAATGAGGCGCTCTAATCCGCGCTAAAGCTCATTAAAGTTTTAATTACCTAACCAAAGGGATTTCCTATGATCCGTCTTTCGGATTTCGGTAATTTTTAGTCCTTTTTTTCTGTTTTAGACATTCGCGAGGTAGATTATTTTAAGTGCCCGCGTTGTTTATTAAGAGACTTGGCGTTATATCAGAGTCGTTTTGCCATCGCCAAATGGGTCTCCTGGGAGCATTGAAAGGCTCGAATTGAAGGCCGTGTGCCCCCCGTATTTTGGTTTTGTCCCCGCTTAATTCGAATTCAAGAGAGTGTATTTTTATTCAGATGGAAGATAAAGTGAATTAAAGTGTCCTGCGGGCGAGCCGTCGTTTGTAACTTTCGCATAAATTTTCGTGAATAATCTTCAGGCAGTAATGAGATTGTTGGGAACAAAACAAAAGAGGACGACGACTCGTCCAGGAATTCGTCAAGTTCTTCATTCTTGACGAAGAACTAACGACTGGGGGATGCTCCATCAAAATTACGAGTTGTAAATGCTTTACTCCGAATTACTTTTCCGCAATTAGGGTGGTTTAAGTGCTGAGGTAAACGAAAAAGTTTCTTTATGTTACTTTAACAACCATCAACTCCAGTATTTCCATAAGGAACATCTAGATGATCCTTTAATATGATTATAATTTTAATAACATCTGGTAATGGCTGTTTGGATTGTTTTACGACAAGAAAGCTATTTTAATTAGAAGAAATAGTGTGTTGCTGAATACAACTGCTTGGAATTTTTTTATTCAAATCCTTATTTCAGATGAGAATGGGTGTACAACCAGGGACAATTTATTAAAATTGCAAATGCTAATACCAAGGGAGGCCTTATATATAGGGATGGTAGGTATACGAGCTAAAATCGCCAGCGCTCTGAAACATATGAGCTAAACAAGTAAAAGTCGTCGTGTATCGAATCTTCTTAATTATTAACATTTTAAATGGCATTTTAAGACAAATTAATCCCCACATTCCGGAAACCTCTTCTAACATGTTGTTGCAACTACCCAGTTTATTGTTTGTAGCTACTGCAAAAACTGCAACTGCAAAAACTGGGCCTGGATTTGAATCTCAATTGAGGCAAAGGTATTTCTGCGCTGTCGTCATAGGAAGCAACGCTGAGTCACATATAACATGTTTCCATACTAAAATGGTCAACACATCTCGTGGTGTGTATGAAAAAATTCCCTCTAATTAAAAGCCAGCTGAATTTTAAAAAGTATGTCTTTTATATAAAAAAAAGCATTTGAAATAATTCATTCAGAGCTGCAGTTTCAACAAAGTGATACAAATAAAGTTTTCAAATCTTTACAAATACACGAAAAATTTTATGAGCTAAACGTAAAGTGAAAACCTAAAGAGAAAAACCTAAAGAGAAATGCCAATTTATTTTGTTTACTTTTTTTTAACCTTTTAAGTTTGTACGTGGGAAAATCGAGAATCATTACAATTATACACAGAAATCACCTCAATTAATCCACATTTCTGTTTCCTTTTTGAATTTATTTGCAAACTATTTCATTTCATTACCGTCTCAAGCATTAATACACCATGTTAATAAATCGTTTGTATTAGGTTGAAATTTTACTCGTTACTTTATCAATTTCCTTTGTTCGTTAAAAAATCGTTTTTCTTTAAGTAAAATAAATTTTACTCTAATAGTGGATGCTTCATTATGCTATAAGTAGTAGTTTTAGTTTTTCGAATTTTTCTATTTAGTTGGATTAAATTTTTTTCTGATTTATCTAATTACTTTTTAAGGATTTTTTTCTTTTGATTTTACGTGGAAAGTTACAGATTTTGATAGATATAGCGATGCAACAGTGAAAATTTTACTTGGCATGCTGAACATCACCAGATCATCATAAGTATAGTTCACAAAATAATACCCACATTGCAGTTCAACCTTCAGAGGTTCAACTGCATGCCTGTTCTTAACGTGAAGATTTCAGATAGAGTGATAAACTTCGTCATTGAATTACAAAGTTTTTCAAATCCAGTATACCAGAAGAATGTATACTTTGCTATATAGTTCGGTAAAATATGGAATTTTTTTATTATAAATGAAAACAGACGCTAGAAATAATGTTATTTGAATAACATATAGAAATATTTACATTCGTACAAATACTTGAGAGGTGGAATGTATTTTATCATATAGTATTTCAGCATGTTATATAATATATTGTTTTATCATTTTCTTGAGAGAAAAAAATCAAAACCAGACTTGCAGTAGATGTGTTGTAGAGCAGTGTTATTTCAATTTCCAGTTGTGCTCATGTTTGATTATATTCTAACGTATCACAAGAGAAGGTTGTACAAAATATATACACAAAAATGTATTGGTAATGTATATTACTGTACGATTGTAAAAGAAGATAGAAGAAGGCTTTGTTTCTCAGTGCATATAAACTAATCTAACAGTTGAACTTTAGCTGAAAGTAATACAGTTTTACCTCGGTACTCGTCTGTTTCGGTACTCGTCGCATTTCGATTAGAAAAAAGTGCTGCGGTATACTCGACGTTTGCTTGGTACTCGTCGCATTTCGACGTAAAAATTTGCTTCGGTACTCGTCGCATGTCGATTCTAAAAAATTGTTTCAGTATACTGGATGTTTACTTGGTACTCATCGCATTGCGATTCGAAAAAATTGCTTCGGTATAATCGACGTTTGCTTGGTACTCGTTGCATTTCGACGCGAAAAAAATTGCTTCGGTACTCGTCGCATTTCGATTCGAAAAAATTGCTTCGGTATACTCGACGTTTGCTTGGTACTCGTCACCCACGGTAAAACATGTACGAGACAAGACGGCTCCCCTGCATCCTGTCTCTCCGATCGAAAAGAAATACCGTAAAAGGTTGAATTACAAAATTTACAAATGTTGAATTACAAAATGAATTACAAAATTACAAGCAAACGTCGAGTATACCGAAACAATTTTTTCGAATCGAAATGCGACGAGTACCGAAGCATTTTTTTCGAGTCGAAATGCAACGAGTACCAAGCACACGTCGAGTATACTGAAACATTTTTTTAGAATCGACATGCGACGAGCACCGAAGCAAATTTTTCGCATCGTAATGCGATGAGTACCAAGCAAATGTCGATTATAACGAAGCAATTTTTTCGAATTGAAATGCGACGAGTACTGAAGCAATTTTTTTTCGTCGAAATGCGTCGAGTACCAAGAAAACGTAGAGTATACCTAAGAAATTTTTTCTAATCGAAATGCGACGAGTACCGAGGTGCAACTGTATCACTTTCAGCTAAAGTTCAACTGTTAGAAAAGTTTATATGCACTTAGAAACGAAGCCTTCTTCTATCTTCTTTTACAATCTTACAGTAGTATACATTGCCAATACATTTTTGTGTAAAAATTTGTACAACCTTCTTTCGTGATACGTTTGAATATAATCAAACATGAACACAACTGGAAACGGAAATAACACTGCTTTACAACACATCTACTGCATGTATAGTCTGGTTTTGATTTTTTTATCTCAAGAAAATGATAAAACAAAATATTATATAACATGCTGAAATACTATATGATAAAATACATTCCACCTCTCAAGTATTTGTACGAATGTAAATATTTCTATATGTTATTCAAATAACATTATTTCTAGCGTCTGTTTTCTTTTATAATAAAAAAATTCCATATTTTACCGAAGTATATAGCAAAGTATACATTCTTCTGGTATACTGGATTTGAAAAACGTTTTTGCTCCTACCAGAAAATAAAAATTACCAAGATGTTCCTTTTTGATGCATCTTGGGTTTACAGGCAGATTTACCCATTTTAATAAAACAGCGAGGAATGGAATTTAGTGATTGAAGTTCCTCACATAGACGGAGTATTTCAGTTGGGTGAAACCGGTTTTGATGTAAGGAGACTGGAATTCAACGCTCGATTCTGGCCGAGAATCGGTACAAAGTAAACATTTTCAATTTATATTTTTTGGGACATTCATCATTATTTCGGTACATTTATTTCAAGTACAACCATCCATAATTATTGATTTATATATAAAAAATGAGGAATGGAATTTAATAATAACAGTTCCTGATATCGATAGAATATTTCAGCCGGAAAATCGCCGGCCTTGATGTTAAAAGTAAATATTCCAGCGATGTGATTATTACTCAATATCTTACTACTAAATTGAATTCGTCACTACCTTATGGAAAACCCTCAAGATTTATTTATTTACATAAAATACTGAGGATACATAAAATAGTGAGGAAGGGAATTTTATAATAAGAGTTCCTGACATCGCTGGAATATTTCAGCTTGTAAAACGCCGGCCTTGATGTCCTCAAGATTTATTTATTTACATAAAATACTGAGGATACATAAAATAGTGAGGAGGGGAATTTTATAATAAGAGTTCTTCATATCTCTGGAATATTTCAGCTTGTAAAACGCCGGCGTTGATGTCAAGAGCCAAAATTCCAGCGCTCGGGAAGAACTCTTGTAACTTGATTCCATTGCTCTCTATTTTATGGATAAGTAAATAAATATGGATGATTGTACCAAATATCTATTAAAGGTAAAAATGCAGATGAAACTTTCCAACGATGGGATGAACTCTTATCACTAAATTCCATTCCTCACTACTTTAAGGATAAATATCCAGATTTATTTATTTAGATAGAAATACCGAGGAGTGGAATTTAATAATAAGAGTTCCTCGCATTGCTTGAATATTTCAGCTGGAAAAAGACCGACCTTGATGCTAACAGAAAATATTACAACGAGGGGAGTAACTCTAGTAACTTGGTTCCAGTCCTCTCTATTTTAGGGATAAATAAATAAGTACCTGGATGGTACCAAAATGAAATAACCATTCAAGGAATAAATGCAGATGAAATATTCCAGAAAAGTGAGGAACTCATATTACTAAATTCCATTCCTCACTACTTTGTCGGTGAAAATATAAATCTATTACTAAATTCAGGAGCAATAAAAAAAATAATATTTTTTTCCTAAAAGGATAAAAGGTTAAGTATGTTAGAGAAGAAATTAGACTTTGAGCCACAATCATATAAGTATCAACATAAAAACAGTCTAGTGATAAAAGTAATTTTATTTTATGTAGGTAAAATTTAGGGCGGACATTAAAACATTTATCCAGTGTTTTCTTTTATTTTCCCCTGCAGAATCGAACATTCCCTCTCCTCTCAGGTAATATTGGCTACGCCACAGTTACACTGTTAATTATATTAATCTTTATTTTTGATTCAGGTAAAAAATTTAAAATGCATATCTCACGTAAAAGCTGAAACATTCTTTGAAATATTTCTTTAAAATTGTTCCTGAGTTGAAATTCTTGAAATGAAGAGAAAAGAGTCGAATGTTTTTTTCTTCCCACTTCCTTTTTTTGTTTTTCTGAAGTAAAAAAAGTACAACAATAAATTTAAAATGCACATATTTTAAGGATTTAAATATTAAAATTTGCGAAGCATTCCGCTGCATTTTGTGCTAAAGCGAAGACCTTGCCTAGAAATCTTCAGTGAGCGATGTGTACCCGTTTAAAACCAGATAACAAACTATATTTATTTTATATGTAAATAAGGGTTTATAAACTAATTTTATTTGTATGGTTCAAATGTGAAATATTAAAAATAGCTGTCTACGTAAAGACACATACACACACACACACACACACACACATATATATATATATATATATATATAGATAGATATATGTATAGATATGTATTTAAATATATATGAAAAAATTTTGTATGATTTGGTTTTTATAAATAAATGTTTAGATTTACCGAAACGAATGTGATTGATTGCTATCATGAGGGAATAAAATTAGAACTATTCTTTGAACGTAAAAGCTTTGTTTTCTTTCATATTATCTAAGACGTGTATTTAATTTTAACATCATGGACCAAAGACTTGTTTTTATGAAGCTAATTTATTTTACAAAGAAAAATCAATAAAAAAACATTTTTTTCTCTAGTATCCTTGATTTTCTCAACTATATTATAGTAATAAACACGAACAAACAACCAAAAATTGCTTTTAAATTAAAATGAAAATATTTCGAAAAAATAAGATGAGAATGTTAGGTCAGCATATTCAAATTTCTTTCCGGGATTAAAAAGGTTTTGCAAATTCATCTGAAATGAAATGAAGTTTTTATATTGAGTTAAGCCATTCCTTAGTCCTATAAGATTGCAAAAAACTACTGAAAAAGTGCAATTAAACGCACTTAATAATTCGTGAAGTTCAATATTTCTTTTTTTAATCCATGTTAATATTCCAATTGTGGAGTTAATGTAAAATACATGCGGAAAAAACTGAATTTCTTACACATCATTCGTAACAATATCGGAATAAAAAACATGTTTTAGAGGCTTAAAAAAAATTTCTCCTTAACTCTTTCAAATAATATTTTTTGCCCAGTAAAAAATACACGGGAAAACCGTGTGACTACAACCTAATATCAATTAAACCCTTCAGATCAACCAACACTGAAAGTTTACCTGGGAGTTTTTAAATACCTGTTCTTACAAGAATTGAGCTTTTTAAAAGTAAAAAAATATTGCAATGACATAAAAGAAATCCTACTGTTTAACACAATGGATCCGCATTAATTAATAATCTTTTTTAATTGCGTATATCAATTGTAAAAAAAGTTCTAAAAAACAACCTCCCCCCTAAAAATAAGTGGATAAAGAAGACGGCTTTTTATATATACCCCAAATCTTTTTATTGTTTCGTTCTCAGTGTGAACCGTTGCCACCGTATCAGCGTTATTCATATAACTTAATGCCAAAAAAATGTGAAAGAAACAGTAACTTTTTTAATTTAATTATAAAACCCGTATATTAGAATTCAAATGATTAAAAAAATATATTTTTAATAAAGTTTACGTTAGTTCTCAGCTCGTCCTTTTTTTTTTCTCGGGCTAAAAAATTTTGTTATGAAGTTTTTGTTGCAATTTGGGGTGATTTGAGTTTCGCTCGTGTATTCGAAAAAAAAATAATAAAAACTAAAACTGAACCGTTAAAAATAAATAAATTAATAAATAAAAATAATAATAACTTTAGATTCTGGTGAAACAATATATATACTTCTCTGGGGGAGCCCCCTATTCGACGGCCACTCCTTGAAACGGCTATATTTTGTTCTGAACCAATTAAAGACTCCATTTAGTCAATGTTATGGAAAAAACCCCTTTTACACTGTCAACACGGAACCATTTTTGGAACCATGACTGCTCGTCATAGAGAAGTATGTATATATATATATATATATATATATATATATATATATATATATATATATATATATATATATATATATATATATATATATTATATATATATATATATATATATATTTATTATATATATATATGTATGTGTGTGTGTGTATGGATACAGCGAGACTGAATTCAAACTGGAAAAAAAAAAAAAATAAGAATTCACAATTTAAGTATATTTCTGGCATGAATTGGAATCAGATGCATTACTAACAACGGTTAAAATGTTTCATTGGCCTGGTCTGAAGATAGTTCTAGTCATGGCTTCCAGACTTGGGTTTTTGAACGCTGATTTTGGTTTTTTGATGACCGCATGGGTTAATAGTTTATTATTTTAATATCTCAAAATTTGGGTTTTTCCCTTCTAAGTTAAAAATATAGCGATAAATTTATAATTACTTTTTATTATACGCATAACTTAAATACGATAAGGCAATTTAATATAAAAATTCAACTTACAATGATATTAGTATGTATTTGAATGAAAAGTAATTCAAGTGATTCTACTATTAGTTAGCTAATAGTAGAAAGAGAGTTAACTGAATAAAAAAAATAAAAATTCTTTTAAACGGGAACCACAAAAGAATGTATGGTTACAAAACGGTCAATAAATAGATTAAATAGATATTAAAATTGTTCTACCTGGATACCTAAAACGGACCTGGTAAAAGACGCAATAGAAGGAGCATGTTATAGACAATATGAAACACACATCAAGAACACAAAAAGATCTTCAGAAAATTAATTTGACGGTGTATGAGGAAATGGATTAAATTCGATGACAATTTAATAAAACAACTTAAATTTATCTTCAAGAAAATGTAGTGTGTATTACCTTGTTTTTTTATCATTTTTAATTTAAAATAATCATTGTAAAACTATTGTGAAAAAATTAATGTATTTTAAAAACCTGAGTATTTTTTTATCATTTTAATTTTTAAAAATATTGTAAAATTATTGTGAAAAAAATTAATGTATTTTAAAAAGGTGAGTATTTTTTATCATTTTAATTTTTAAAAATATTGTAAAATTATTGTGAAAAAAATTAATGTATTTTAAACAGCTGAGTATTTTTTTTATCATTTTTAATTAAAAAAATTATTGTAATTTTTAAAAAATTGTAAAATTATTGTGAAAAAAATTAATGTATTTAAAAAAGCTGAGTATTTTTTTAAACATTTTTAATTTTAAAAAAGATGTAATTTTTTAAAAACTTGTAAAATTATTGTGAAAAAAATAAATGTATTTTAAAAAGCTGAGAATTTTTTTTTTACCATTTTTAGTTAAAAAAAATTATAGTAATTAAAAAAAATTGTAAAATTGTTGTGAAAAAAATTAATGTATTTTAAAAAGCTCAGTATTTTTTTTATCACAACATTGGTTTTTTTAGATGCAATCTAGGTTCATTATATTTTTCTCGCTAGGAGCCTTAGTTCTACTCCATACGAACAAGAGAACCTGAGTATTTACTTTGTCAGAACATAGGATTGCTCTCTTGAGAGGGGGATAATCAGCGCTGCAACCCCCTGTTTGGGATTTAAGAAATCCATTCGTAAAAGCAATTCAAGCACTCCATTATTAAATCTGATCAGAAGCTCCGTGGTGTTTTAATGAACTATCCACCAGAAATAGGTTAAAGGCGTGCTATTGATAGAATTTCCTCCGCCCTAACGGTAGAAAATTATATGTAAACTAGCTAAATACCCGTACTTCGCTACGGAATACATTCAAATTAAATACAACGATCAAAGTATGCAATTGGTGTAAAAAAAAAAATTATAAAAAATCGTAACGGATATTTTTATAGACAAAATAATGTAGAAGAAAATATTCAAATTAAATCTAATAGAACATACTAAAGAATATAGTACAGTTAATATAGTACAGTTTGAGGAACATATATTTTACTGTATTTTAATATTTTTTTGGATAATGTCCAACCGTCTGCAGCATTAACAAGAAAAAAAAATTATTTTTGTCTATTTCGTTGTTATGCACGTGACGTAAAATTAGCTTAATGTATCACAAAAAGAAAAGAAACACGTGATCAGCATTTAATAAATTAAATTCTAAAAATAAATTTTTAAAAATTCTCCAAAAATCAGAAAATGGATGTAAAGATTCGAAAAAGATTTCATTTTAAAGGAATTTTTATGATTTTTCTCGTGATGTAAATTTTATAACCCTCGGATTATTATTTTAAATGCAAATTTTTAAAAAGTTACAAAAACAACTTAAAAATTTAATTTTAAAAAATCTAAGAATTTTTCAAAAATCTTTTTTAGTGCACAACTACATTATGAGAAGAATCGCCATGCAAAATTTCAGCCCTTTAGGTCCAGCGGTTTGGCCTGTGCGTTGTCTGTCAGTCAGCCAGTCAGTCAATCAGTCAGTCAGTCAGTCAGTTACGGATGTGTTTTATACATATAGATTACAGTGTTTTATTATCAGAATTAACTGTAAATTATGGACTTTTTTACGATGTTAAAATATTTAGAATAGGGAAAATTCAAGTATTGTGTAATCATTTAAGTGGGAGATGGTTCAAGCTTTTCTTATTTTTGCTGACAAGGGGGTAGGGGGATAAGAGCAATGCTTGTGTAAGACAGCCATCTTTGCTTATATATACACAGTAAAACCTCATTTATCCAGCCCTCGTTTATCCGGATCTCCGGATAATCCGGATCAGATTTGTAGACATTATTTTTATTTAATGTTTACATTCCCCTAATAGTTGGCGTGTTCTGTGTATGCCTCTGTCAAGTAACTCTTCCGGAGCGACCGCATCACAAATATATAAGCCTATATTAATCTCACGTGAAAAAATACAATAATAAACAGAAATTAAAAACACCAAAATCGTTTAACAAATTTGTAGGTTAAGTTAATTGTAATTTCATGCACGTGTATACAGCTTTAAAATTCATGAAAATAAAAAAAAAATATTCTGAAACGCGATTTTCAGAATACCGGCAGCGCTGCCTACCGGTTCCAATTATCGAATGCACGTGTATACATCATTAAAATTCATGAAAATAATAAAATTCTGAAGCGCAATTGCAGCGCTGCCTAAATAGACTGCAAAAATTTTTTGCACGTGAGTAATTTGTATGATTTTTTAATCTGATTTTCTTTAGTTTATATATTTTATTTTTGCTTAATATATTTATACATAGCATATTTATAGCATATTAGTTAGATTGTATACATAGCATATTAGTTAGATTGTGCAAGTCGGATTGAAAAATCAGCGGTAAGCATGCTTTTTTTTCCAAGAAGACGTTTTTTTTAATTATAAACTCATATTTTTACAACATGTTTAATTATAACATCGGATAGAAAAACAGCTAATATTCTTTAAAAATTTCTAATATTTTAACAAGGTTATGAATCTTTTTTTTATTGGAACTGTTCAATTATTTACCGTCAAGTTTTGACGGGTACTATCTAGTTAGATAATAATTTTTAACTATGATAGCAAGAACGCGACTACAACTACGCCAAATATTCGATTTTTAGTTTGATTCTATGTTCAGTTCCTGCATAGATTGTGCAATAAATTATGATAATAAAATGCCTTTTCTTGAGTTTAAGAAAGCTTTACTAGACTTGCCAATTCTTTGTTAAGAAATGACGTGAAAAGTTATTTTTATATTTGCAAAGACCTTGTAAACAGCACTTTGCAATTTTGTTACAAAACATAGTTTTTTATCGTAATAAACGGTAAGTCTGCTTAGTTAAGGATTTTGTTTTGCTTATTACCCATATTACCCGGATTATCCGGATTGCCTATGGATAAACTAAGTCTGGATAAACTAAGTTTTACTGCACTTGCTTTTGGATTATACAATACAAAAGCAAATTACTTTCGAGGAATAATTACTTTCAAGTTATACTTTCAGAAAATCAATAAAACCTTTAGAACGCTTATAAAATTCTGTTTTCATTTATTGTTCAATGTACTTACTGAAAATTATTTAATATCTGTAAACTTTTAATTTAGAAATATACAATAAATTGAATGATTGAAAAAAATAGTTGTGCGCGACGAAATAGGGGTAAGAAATTTTCCAAATCTTAAATAAGCAAAGGACGGTGGTGGACTTTTCCTTATTTTTGCTTACAAGGACTGGGAAGGAATATACAATAAATTGAATGATTAAAAAAAAATAGTTTGGGGCGATGAAATAAGGGCAAGAAATTTTCCAAATCTTAAATAAGCAAAGAGGGTGGTGGACTTTTCCTTATTTTTGATTACAAGGACTTGGAAGGAGTCTAAAATGACTAAAAATGTGCCAGACCAGGGTCTATAAATGACTGCGGACGGAGAGGTATACGGCTCCAGTGTACGATAACACCACAAGAGTCGAATCCTAACATTGCCAGATGCCCCGTCAATTTCGATAGAGTATCCCCAGGGACTATATTTGGAGGGCTCGTACCTTCTCCCACTCCCTGACTTCCCTCCATGGAAGGACTTTCCGGTGAAAGGATTTAACATGTCCATATCCGGCCTATCAACACGAGGTTATTTAATGGCGTCTGTTGGGATTGGAATTGAGCGAATAACGATAAATTTGTTTGTCTGTTTTTACTTTCCATCATAAATATAGCACCATAATATATATTGGAAAATTATGCCATCCGGATTCAAGTGGATATGCTTAAGAGTAGTGGAAGTATTAACAGTATGATAGAAACACCAGGAAAGGAACAACATAAACACCGCTAGTAGAGTAACAGAAATACAAATACAGAAAACCCTCGTTTATCCGGACTAACTGGGACCACAGACAATCCGGACAATCGAAAATCCGGATAATCCGGGAAATATGGGTAATAATCAAAGCAAAATCCTTAACTAACCATACTTACCGTTTATAACGATAAAAAACGATGTTTTGTAACAAAATTACATAGTATTGTTTACAAGACATTAAAAATATAAAAATAAATTTTCACACCATTTCTTAACAAAGAATTGGTAAGTCTAGTAAAGCTTTCTTAAACTCAACAAAACACACTGTATTGCCATAATTTATTGTAGAATCTACGCAGGAACTATACATTGAATGAAACTAATATTTGGCGTACTTGTAGTTACGTTCTTGCTAACATAGTCAAAAATTATTATCTAATGTAAACATTAAAAAAAATAATAATGTCTACAAATCTTATCCGGATTATCCAGAGATCCGGATCAACGAGTGCCGGATAAACGAAGTTTTACGGTAACAGAATAAATAGAAACACGAGTGGGGTAAAAGCAGAATAATAAAATCATTAAGTCATTAGAAAAAGAAAAATTTGGTATAATGAAAATAGAAGAGACGAGTAAAAACAAAAGAATTGTTAAAAAGAATAATAAATGCTTTAGATTAGTAGATGGAGAAAAAGTCGAAAACACAGGATCCGAAGAAAAAGAACAGTAGAAACACAAAGCAAGCAGAGGCTAAATAAAATTGGAACCACCAGGCCAGTAAAAGCAGAAATAGACCACACACGAAATCAGTCGATGTAGTGCGATAGAAATAAAAATTGGAGACAAGCATGGTTATAAAACCATAAGAGCTGAAAAATAATAAATAAAAACGTGGCATGTTAGTAACAGGATAACAAAAATTCGAAATTAATCAGGGAATAACAGACATACCAGTCTGTATATATGTATATATGAAACAAAAACCTTTCGTTATCATTAAAACGTCTATTCAAAATTCTTTCATCTTATTGCAACGGAATACTGTCCCTCATTTAAATTTGACCTAGGAATAACAGAAATAATCTAGTAGTTTTCCCCCTAAAAGCCACGTGCGGATAGCCTTATATAAGCGTTATATAAGAAGAAATTTCTAGAAGCCTGGTGAGATCATCATCCGATATGACGTGCTGGAGTCGGGTGTCAATTTTGACCAATTAAGAGTTCAATGCGCCCGTACTCAGGGCGTGAACCTAGGTTTTTCGTGGCCTTCTGTGTTCTGCTCTAGTCCGACAAACATGTCGTAAAATTCGCTGCGGGTTTTATATTTCTATGTGCTGTTCCGTCAGCCCTAGGACGATATTTTTCACGTATGTTAGTCTTATACTAAGTATGTAGTGTATAGATAATGAAGTATATCTAATCATCGAAATACTGTGAAATAAAAAGATGTTAAGCGAGTAACCGTGATGCCTGTATTATTCGCCTGAAATTTCTTCCTACGCCTTTCCCAGCCTCTCTCCATTGCCTAATGCCCCGGTAACGACTACCCCCTGCAATATCCCGAGTTCACAGACTCTGAAAAGACTCTGTTCATAAAAAAAATATGAAAATAACTTTTTGCATCATTTCTTAACAAAGAATAGGTAAGTCTAGTAAAGCTTTCTTAAACTCAACAAAAAGCATTTTATTACCATAATTTATTGTACAATCTACGCAGGGACTGTACATTGAATCAGGCTAAAGAGCGAATATTTGGCGTACTTGTGGATACGTCCTTGTTATCATAGTTAAAAATTTATATCTAATGTGAACATTAAATAATGTCTACAAATCTGATCCGGATTATCCGGAGATCCGGATCAACGAGAGCCGGATAAACAAGGTTTTATAGTATTAGGAAAATTCGTATACGATTTCAAATAACATATCAAAGACTCGGTAAAACAAAAAGCAAATTATTGATTACATACATAATTAATAAAATAGAAAAGCGAGTGTAATATTATAATTTGAAAATGCAATAAAATATGACAGAAATCGGATTATTCGAGTTTTTCGATTATTCGTGCTACTCCCCTCCCCCCTCCATTTACCCGGATACAGTGGCGTAGCGAGCATAACTGGCGCCCAGGGCACGATACCTTTGTGGCGCCCCCCCCCCCCCGAAAAACATATAGTAATATAATATATAGACCCTATATTGGCACCCCCCGATAAGCTCATAATAACATAATATATAGACCTTATATTGGCACTCCCCCCCCCCCCCCCCGAAAAGCATATAGTAACATAATATATAGACCTTATGTTGGTGCCCTCCCATAAAAACATATAGCAATATAATATATAGACCTTATATTGGCGCCCCCCACAAAATAATATAATATAGTAATATAATATTTATACCTTATATTGGTGGTCTCCCCGAAAAACATATAGTAATATAATATATAGACCTTATATTGGGGCCCTTCCCTGAAAAACATATAGTAATATAATATATAGACCTTATATTGGCATCCACCTCGAAAACATATAGTAATATAATATATAGATCTTACATTGGCGCCCCTCTGCGAGTGGCGCCCGGGGCATAATAGACCCCCTTGCCCCCCCTTTGCTACGCCACTGCCCGGATAATCGGGAGTACGTTGTAACTGAAACGTAAAAGAGTCAGAACTGTAGAAATTAGACAATTATCGAAAAGAATATTTAATATTTGAGATCAGTAAAAAGGAGGAAGGTAAAAACCCTAGATTAGTAGAAACACGAGGGAAGCAGAAGCAAAACAATAGAAATATCAGATCAGTAGACACAGAAATAGAAGCACTAAAGATCAGAGAAAAGTAGTAACAAGAAGTAGTTGACACAGAATATTAATAATAATTATGATAATAAACACATGAGAAAATTAGCAAGAATAACAGAAATAAGGAACAGTAGAAACATGATAAAAAATAAACACCAGATTAGTAGAGATAAAATAACTGAAACCCCAGCTCAGTTATTTAACCCTTCAGTGGGCGCGCCAATTTTTGGAACACCAGCAGGCGCGTGTGGCACAAAGTGCAACGTCTCTCTCAACCTTGATTATTCCTTTTTGGAATAATTTTTTTTTTTCAAATTGAAAATAATAATTCTGCGTTTTATGACAAGATATAAAATGTTGATAATATTGAGATATATTTATAACTAGCTGTACCCGTCCCGGAGTTGCTCGGGTAATGTAATTACCAATTTTTTAGTAGCCTTAACCCTTTGTTAATGGGCGTCGCTGTCATCCTTTTCCTCACCACGATACATTATTTTACCCATATAAATTTAATCCTTTCTGGCACATTTTGGCAAAATTTTTGACATAGGATTACTAATCGAATATCACTGCAAAAGTATTCGATTTCCTTGAAAGCCAATATATCACATCCTCCACATGCTGAAATTCTTTGAAATCTTCATAGATTTTTTCCACAAATACACCACAAATTATATGATATTAACTAAGTGCTGGCCAAAAAAATTACGGCATTACTAAATGTGATTTTTTAATCGATTATCACTGCAATAGTAATCGATTTCCTTTAACGACCGAATCCCTCATAGAAAACAAACGCCCCAACACAATCACGTGCATGTCGTCGAAAAACTGGTTTTTCTCCTATTTTACCTTCGTCCGGAAATGAAGAACGAAATCTCCAAAATGAGATTTCTCGCAAGAGTTTCCGAATCATAAAATAAATTATTAAAAAATAACTACAATTTGTAAATTAATTTTGGTTCTGGCTTTCGAAACTGTGATGTCTAGGGTCTCTGAGATTAAAATTTCGTAAAAATGTAACGACATTTACGTATCGATTCGACAATTTGGAAAAAAGGGTCACGGACAAAATCGCGTTTTTTTCCGAAAAACGGGTGCGTACAGGCGATCGAAAAAAATCACAATTAATCGATAAATTAAGACAGACAATTTTAATTGTGATTTCCGTATAGTGTCATCTTTCCCGTATAGGCTCGTCCGAAAAAAAAAATTCTTGGACGGATACGTTAGGATTTACGGGGCTTTTACTCGTCCGGGAGCTCCAAATCGCGACTAAATATTTAATTACGGAAAATCTAATTAAAAAATCGAAAAAAGGGCTTCGAGGTGCATAATGAGACCTCGGGAGGCATCTTCGTGTCGAATCTCAAGACTGTCCGACCTACCGTCTTTGCGCTGCGCCGCGAGCAGACAAAAACTCGGTCACACACACACAGACTTTGCCTTTTATATATAAAGATTATTAAAGGCCAAAGAATGCAGATGCAATCGCTTTATTTAAAAACTGTCTGGTGTATTGGATCTAAGGACAACTTGCGAATTGATTCCTATTATGTCCAAAAACCTAAAAAAAAAAATGAGATTGTCCATCTTTGTGATATACGAGATACCGTGTTAAGAGCTGCACATTTGATCGACTACATCAACTCCTGCTTTTGTCGTAATGTAATCCAGTATAATCGCTAGTTTCCCACGGTTAAATCACGACTAACAATGAATGGAAAGGAATACAAGGGTAAAAAAATCCGAACTGCATTAGAAAGGGTGTAGCTATAAATAGAAACTGCTTAGAACATTCAAACCTTACATGTAAAAACAAACCATTCAAAATTACGAAAATGTTGCACTTTGTACACGCCCGCTGAAGGGTTAAATCAGCCCAGGCATACAGGAAATCTATATATTTAAGTTGCTAAGCCGAATTTTTGGGCAGCCCGTGAGAGAAAACTACTGCTTCAATTTACTCAATTTTGGTCTTAAACGAAAGATTGCAATCTGTAGATTTGTCAAATTTGGATTGTGTAACCGTTATTTCTATTATTTAGCGATAAGTTGCAATTAAAAATTCATTTCTGCGCATGCTCAGTGGCATGTTTATATCTGGCTTTAGAAACTCACTGTTTCTGCGCATGCTCAGTGACATGTTTTAATGAAAAACGCGTTTATTCCGAGGAGTTTCTCCAGATCTCTCTCTGTCATTTTTATTTTATGATAATTGTTTGTGAAATATAAGACTGAACCTGATGGAAATTATTTATTTCACGCTGTTTAATTAGCGATAATTTACAATTTTTTTTAAAAAAAAATTGCTTTCTGCGCATGCTCAGTGACATTTTTAAATATGGCTTCAGATACTCACTAAGCACGAGGCCGCTTAAACGCATTAATTTTTTTCTGCGCATTATTATGATTTTCAACATTTGGCAATGATGTGTTGAGTATAATTTGCGTATTAGTACATTTATTTACTATCTAGCCGTCATGTTTTGACGGGTACCAACAAGTATATTCTAAAATACATCAAAATAATTCCGAAAACTCGTTGTTGTTTACTTCCGATCAGTTTGTTAGAATTCAAACTTGAAAATTTCGCTTGAGCTGACATTCGCTTAAAAATCTAGAAATCAATCTCACTTAAACTTTCACGCTGTCCGTGTTTCCAGTGGCCCATTCAATCGTATGCATCGGCCATTTGACATTATCCTAATTTAATCCCCCCACTTTTCGGGAACGAAGAATAACACATCTAAACACTCCAGTCCCGACATTTTTCGCACTCAATTGCCTGGAACCGAAAAGTATCGCCTGACAACACCGGAACCTGCAGCTGCTCGAACCACCGTCGACCCCTTTGCCCGCAAGAGACACCCCCCCTCCCCTTCGCCCTCGGAAAGAGGGTCAACACGTGCTCCCTTCGACTAACGGCACTCGGACAGTTTCGGTGACAGAAGTCGGTGTCGGGCCAGAGATTTATGGAGCGGTCGAATATGATACTCCGGTTCGGCGAGTGCGGACAAAAGGGGTGGTGGGTGGCTGGAACATCGTTCTTCATCAATCCGCAGGGTTGTTTGGGGGTCTCCCGAGTTCAGAAGCGTGTAGGCATTCCTTCTGCCCCCGGGAGTGTCAACAGATCGTCTTGCCCCGCGTCGTTGGAGTGTTAGTCAGGATTTCCCAAGTGATTCACAATAGTCAATGCAGACTACTTACTGCCAATGACGCTACTTTATGGAAGCTCTTCGCAGTCAATATATATATATATATATATATATATATATATATATATATATATATATATATATATATATATATATATATATATATATACTAGCTGAAAACCCGCACTTCGCTACGGAGTACGTTCAAATTAAATACAATGGTCAATGTATGCAATTAATGCCAAAATAATAAATATATATATTTATAATAAATACGACGATCAATGTATACAATTGATGTAAATATATATATATATATATATATATATATATATATATATATATATATATATATATATATATATATATATATATATATATAATTATAAAAAAATCCTAAGGGATATTTTTAAAGACAAAATAATGTAGAGGAAAATATTCAAATTAAATCTTATAGGACATACTAAAGAATATAGTACAGTTAATATAGTTCAGTTTGGGGAACATAACTTTTATTGTATTTTAATATTTTTGTATTTACTGTATTTCAATAATTTTGTTTAATTAAGATGTTTTAGATTATGCTTCTTTTGTTGTGTGCGGGCCACATGTTTCCAACTTAATAGAATAAATTTGAATGCTTCTAATACAATAGGTTTTAAAAATAAAATTAATCCGCATAATATGAATAAATTAATTGATATGTTGTTTTTCTCTGCTATTTCTGCGCCACTCTCCTTTATCATGGGCTGTGTACCGTTTCGCCTTTTTATCTGTCTAGTTACCTCATTATATACATGTATACGGTTATATAACGCAATTTGCGAATTCTCATTTTTTTAAATTAACTTAAATTTAGCTGAATTCGACTGTCAAAAACATAAAATATGGTGACAAATAATGTTAAAATGGATGGCGTAGTTTGGCTAACCAAGGAAATAGCTTCTTAATATACAAAAGCGAAAAACAAAGTCTACAAATGGTTTGAGAAAAATCGGACTTTAAAATTTTTCGAAGCTTTTATTATTTTCTTAGATATAACTTAATAAAAAAGGATTTCTAAGAAAAGTTTCTCTATTCTATTGTGTATCCATATTTTTGAAGTATAAGCTTGAAAACAACATACAGGAAATAGCAAAATGTCCTTGGATATTTACTCACGTCCTAGCCTCATCTCATAAAGTCAGCAGTGGGACAGGTTAGTTTCACTTGCGCGGCCAAATTTAACAAACGTTGAAATTTTCAAACTTACAAAATTTTTTTATGAAATATTTATTTAAGGGGATTCACTACCCTTAAATCTTTATAACATTCGATTTAAAAAAAAGTATATATGTTAAAAGATGGTTATTTCTGAACAAAATAAAGCAAACCGCATGAAAATATTCCGCTTAGTTCCGGAGATATTGATATTCTGAATATTTAATTACTGATCAAATTTATGGTAAGAAAAATTTTAAACTCATTTTTCTCAAAATGTAATTTTGCATCATTCCGCAACTAATATCTCAAAAACTATCAAGCATAATTCCATGAAATTTTTATCACTGCATAATCATGTTATTTTATTGCGTCTGAACTAAACTTATTGCAATCACTGCACATTTTGTTTATTTTTTCAGGGGTAAATTAATGCAAAAATTGAAGGAAATTTTGAGTATATTTTGAGCAGTTTTAAAAAATTGAAAAAATATTTTAATGTTGAATGTTTTATGTTCAATTGCATTTAGAATTATTTATTTTGAATATAAAACAAGTATTATACATTTAAGTGTAAAATTAATTTCATAGTTCTGAGCGAAAGCTAGTATACAATAAAAATACTTAAAAAACAAGATATAAATTAAGCATTTAAAAAAAAATTATTTAAAATTATTTTGAGAGTTAAAAATTCGTTTAGTAAAATAAGTATATCAATTTATCATATACATAAAATTTGGAAAAATTGGGAGTAAATTGAAATAGTTACAAAGAGTCAAAAAGTATGAAAATATGTCTTATTTCCTCGACTTAAGGGTTATGAGTCCCTTTAAATACATCTTGAAAATTTGATGTAACACAAACAAATGATAGAGCATTCACTTACGTAATACTCTACAATAAATTTAGAACGACATAGTATGCTCTTCAGGCACTTAAAAAAAATAATCACTTGAAAGTCCTACTTGCATACTATAAAATTTAGAAAAATCATTTAATAGAGTATCACTTGGAACAACTGTGACTGAAAATTCATTGTTTCTGCTACCTATAATTTTTTTACATACATTTCATGTAATCAGCATTTGGTTAAATTACAGCGATTTTAGCTAACAACCTAGATAATGAAGAAAAATGGCATAAATACTTTCTAACCTGATTCTTCAGGACTGTCACCAGATATATATATATATATATATATATATATATATATATATATATATACAGTCGAACCTCCATATATCGAACTTCCCTATATCGAAATTTTCTATATATCGAACTCTTAGCAAATCTCCATGTTCATTACATAGAAAAATTGTTTCTATATATCGAAAAAATCTCTATATATCGAAATTTTTTTCACGACATATTGGGAGATTTTATTCCACTTTAGAATAAAATCTCCCAATTTTTGGCGCTTGAAACAATACTTCGTGGACCCCTGATGAAGTTTTTAATGGACTGAATAAATGCGAGCATTTCTTTGATGAACTTTCCGCAAAACTGGCTGTTCAGCAAGATATTCAGCAAGATAGTTTTTTTTTAAAAGAATGTAACTGTGATCACTGTAACCACTGTCTGGATTATTGTTTTTTTTAAGGTATATAGTACTCAATAAATCTTTCACATTAATTCATTTTTTAGTTATTAACTTTCATTTAATGCGATTCGCATATAAATTGGAAATGGATTTTCGTATACTAAAATTAGCTTTAATTTTTAATGTTTTGGGAAAATTATGATAAAACTAAGATCAATTCTATATATCGAATTTTTTTCCGGCATTTTGCTACTTCGATATATGGAGGTTCGACTGTATATATATATATAATATATATATAATATATATATATATAATATATATATATATATATATATATAATATATATATATATAATATATATATATATATATATATATAATATATATATAATATATATATATATATATATTGCCTTCTGAAAAATTGTAGGGACCCGTTAAGTTCTGGGTCCCAGGCATGGGGCCCTACTTCCCCGTCCTCTTCCTCCACGCATTTGATAGGCCATCATAAAAGGCTTTAGTCGTTAAAGAAATGACCTTACACATCAAAAACTGTAATTTTCAAAAACTTTGAAAAAACTTTATTAAAGGCAATTATTTCAAGTTATGTTCCTCGCATGCGTATTATGCGCGCTGAAGTCTAAAAGATCCAACAACAGCTGCCGGGATTTACAGTCACTCAGCGGATCCTAAAACCAGACTGCCCAACACGTCTGTCAGAAATCGGCTACTTTCGATTCAAACTATGGCCACTGGAAAGACCATCTAACTGGAATGTATAGCTACTTGTTTTTCTGGGGGGTGCTGTGCTATTCGAGTCTAATTTCGCATCGTCCTCCAAAATAAAATTATGTACATATTACTACCCCACTTCCGTGAAATGCTGTTAATTATGGGGGAAATGTCAACCCTTTGAAGGGCGCCGTTTGCACAGTGCAAACGTCTAAATCTAGTCTTTTTTTCTTCAATTGCATTCAATGTATTCCTGTTAAATGATCAGAAAAAGGGTTAGTACTGCCATATGTTATCAGTTTAAAGAAGCAAAAACATTTTGCAATCTTTAATTGGAAATTTTTTCAAGATTCTTTAGGTTAAATTATATCGGGAAAAAATCTACACCGTGCAAACGCTGGAAGTTTTTGCTTCTGAAAGAGCTAAACAAGGATGAAATTTTCTAAAGGACATGCAATTAGAAAAATACAAACATAATGTATGCATGTTCATAAAAAGGAAAAAAAATTAATATCCGTTAAACCTGTTGAATTTTTTTCTGCTTTTCTGAAAGGAAATTAATGAAATCAGCATGAATTACCTCATTCCCAATGTTAACCATTAAATTTTCAAGTAGGACTCAATAATATAAAAAAACTCATTTAGTATTTATTTAGCCACTTTGGATCATACATTACAAATACATTCTGTCAGAGAATGAAGAGAACAAACATGTGACAACATATTTAAAGCTTCTGCTCTGTCTAAAACTTTTCGCGGCAATTGGTTTAATTGAATCGATTCTTGGCTGACTCCTTAGCTTTCGTTTAGAAGCCTTTAAAAGAAAAACTTCAACTTGCTTATTTGAAAACTCCGATTTTTAGCCCTGGTAATGAAAACGTTATACATTTACTGAACTTTTGTGATAAATAAAACTGATTCATAACATAATTCTGCTTGTCAACATTGGACATGAAGTCATGTTCTTCTTAATAACTAAAAACTCCTTTATTTTAATGTTGCTGTGTACTAACCCTATTGGATTCGCTCACCTCAACGTTGTCCTATACGGCGAAAAGGTGTCCAAGGATTGCCGACTTGGATTTAAAGATTTTTTTTTCTGTAATTGTGCTCCGTAACAGAGAAAAAAATTTTACACCTTGGAACAAATTTCGTTATCTTTAAAAAACGCAAATAAAATTCTAAAATTTAAATTATTCGAGGAAAAAAAATCTGGTATTGTGTGTTATAAATTCTTTTGGCGGACGAAATTTATAAAATAAATCCTATTGAAAGTTGCAGAAAAGTTCAGGTTATCTGAAAATACCATTTTTATTTTATGATCAGCATTTATGTAGCTGTAAATAGTAGACACATTTTATCCATAAGTTAACATTGAGGTGAACAGATCCAATAGGGTTAGTACACAACAGCCTTAACAGTTCTTTTTCCCTTCAAACTCACCTAGGGGGACGTAGCCCGGACCACCCTTAGGTGATAAGGCCTGGATGTAAACCTGCCTTTAGAAATACTGATATTATCAATTAACTAACTTTGCTTTACGCAACCATATCAATATTTACATTAATAAGGAACAACAGTTCATATCATTATTGTGAAAAATTAGAGAATACCAGACAGCGAACAAGATTATATACAATCTGATTGTAGGAAAACCAGCTTCGTTCCTCATTCAAAGAGTCTATTGGGAAAACCATCAAAAACTTCCACTTAAAAAAAATTTGTTTTTAAGGGGTCAGATACCTTTTAAAAGGTAAGAGACTCGACAAACTTATCCCTATTTTCAATTATCCGTAGTTATGAAAATCCTTTATTCAGAAATATGAAAGTTTTACTGTGAGTTAAACACTCTTTCTTCTTTATAAATATAGCTCTCAATTTTTTCTTCTTTCTAAAGAGAATTTTTTTAGTTTTGAAAAATTTCAACCATTGTTTTTCTCATTGTGTAAGGTTTACATAAGATTCGATTCACAACAATCGAACTTTTAAGTGAATAAAGTTAAAGAAGCCGCTTAAGATATGGTAATTGCGGCATACGCGGTTGGTATAAATACCAAGCAGCTAGATTAAAGAAGGAGCTAGGAAGTGCGGACGTCGAAGTGTTGAGGAAGTGAGAGGAAGTGAAAGGAGGAGTAGTGCTGGCGAAACGAAGTAACGAGCTGGAGCTAGGCTTAGAGTCTGGTTTAATAATAGTTGAATTTGCGAGCAGCCGCTGGAGGCATAGCTAGGTTAATTCAAACCTACGCGAGTTCTTGTTAGGCCCAAAGTTTACGTGGCAGCACTGCTGGTTGACTTTCAAAGTATCTGTGAGTATTGCAAAGTGTATTTTTCTTGAATGAGTAGTTACACAAGTGAATATATTGAATTGTATTTCCCTTGCATGAATGCTATATATATCTTGTACTGGTAGTACGTATGCTTTATGTTGAAAAGCAAATTGACATTTGCAAATATTTGAATAAATATTTTTTTTATGTAACAACTGTGTTTGAATGAGTTTATTTAGAGTGCCACTTCAAGATATACATACCCAAAGTTAGGGTAGAAGTGCATATTCTCTATAAATTTTATGTCATCGCGCGCAGACTTGCACCTGTATATTGATGAATATACACATTTTTTTAGTTTTAAAATTAAGTTATATATTATATCTATAAAATGACCAATTTTGAAATAAAAATTATTACTTATTCATAGAAAATAAAAGTTTTTCTTATTTTAATTTTAAAAATTTCAAAAAAGTTTTTCATAAATTTAATTGAAATTAAAATTCTCATAATAGGAATGACATAATAGTTAGTCATTTTAATTATACATGTTTATATTGCACGTGTATAAAATTTCATGTTATTCTAGCCAACTGTTCTGGTAATATCATGTGCGCAGTAACATAACAGTAGAAAAAACCATTGTTGAAATTTTAAAAAATTAAAAAATTTCTCTTCAAGTTAGAAAAAATTGAGAGCTATATTTATAAAGAAGAAAGAGTGTTTAACTCACAGTAAAATTTTAGTATTTCTAAATAAATGACTTTCATAGCTACTGATGATTGATAATAGGGATATCTTTGTCGAGTCTCTTGGCTTTTAAAAGATACCTGATCCCTTAAAGTAATTATTAAATACTGAAAGATTCGAATAGGTGTTACTTTCGAACATGGATGATGTTTCTTTTTCAATTTTCAGAACAAGGATATCGTAGTGGAACTTGATTATATTCATTAAACAAATTTAATTGCAATTAATTGTTCCATAAAAGGAGGGGACAGTGTACAGTAAAATTCTTCCCAGGACCTTAAAAGTTGCTAGATAAAAAGTAACTTCAGCATTATTTTTTGGCAAAACTCTCCACCTCAAAAAGGAACAACGCTCTCCAAGCAATAAATTCCGATTGCACTAGTGCATTGTTCATTATAAATGCGTTGAAATTTACCTCAATGAACACCTCTCAGTTTCCCTTAACATTTTCAAAAGAAATTCTCATCTCTCTAAATGCACAGCATCCTTTATAGACAAAGAGAATTTTTCCCCCTCCGGAGTTCAAAATATGGAAGTTTCAATGCGTTTATATTCTATGTTTTGATGATGGAATGTATTCCCAAGACCTTAAACGTTCATAGATGAAAGGGAACTCCTGCGTTATATTTTTTCAAAAATCTCCTCTAGAAAAATGAACACCTCTCTCCAAGCAATGTATTCGGATTGCACTTACGCATTATTCAATATGAATGCGTTGAAATTTACCTTGATGAGCATCTCTCAATTTCCTCAATCTTTTCTAAATAAATCCTCATCTTTCTAAATTATCAGTCTCTAACGTTTAGGAAGCATGCATCCTTTCTAAACGCTGAGTTTTATTTTCCTTTGGCGTTCAAAATATGAAAGTTTCAATGTGTTTATATTATGTATTATGATGAACGAATGTCTTCCCAAGACCTTAAACGTTCATAGATGAAAGGGAACTCCTGCGTTATATTATTTCAAAACTCTCCTCTACAAAAAGAAACACTTCTCTCCAAGCAATGTATTTGGATTGCACTTATGCATTATTCAAAATGACTGCGTTGAAATTTACCTTGATGAAATCTCTCAATTTCCTCAATATTTTCTAATGAAATCCTCATCTTTCTAAATTCCCAGTCTCTGCGTTTAGAAAGCATACATGCATTCTAAACGCGAATAGTTTTATTTTCCTTTGGCGTTCAAAATATGAAAGTTTCAAGGCGTTTAGATTCTGTGTTCTGAAAGTTTTGTAGCAATAATGATACAAGTATCAAATTTTATACATTATTGTTTCATGACATCCGTATAGTGACCTTCCTTAAACATGTTTTCACTTCTCTGAAAGTTTTGAGTCATATATTATTTCAATGGAATTCATCCACAAGCTAGTTTTTCATGTTTTGAACTATGCATATTCTAAAAACAAATTTAAAAAAACTAAATGATTTTTATTTTGGTATTGGCTATGAAATCTGTGTGGACTCTGTTTTCATCAGGAAGTAAATAACAGGAAATTTAGCAAGAACCCCGAAAATAGATATATATCTCCTCGAAAAATGTTTTCCCATTGTTTTGATCGCAAGGTACCCGATGATTGTTCCGTTCAACAATTTCTAAGCACTAATAGTTAAAGATAACTATTAGTGCTTAGAAATTGTTGATTTAAATATTTAGACATCTAACTCGTTACATAAGAAACTTCTGTATTAAAAGAAACTGTTTAATGAAGATATAAATAATATGCATTATTAAGTATTAGGGAGTATACATATAAATTTATGTTATATGATTTAAAAGACATTTAAATTACTTTAAGCATTTAAAAATTTTCAAAACATCACCATTTTCCTCTGATAAAACAACAATGCTTCAGAGTCATTTTTGCTGGAGTCAAATTTTTTTTTCATTGTTTTGATCGCAAGGACAAATTTTACAGAAGATTTGATAAAAAAAAATTCTAACAAATTAATGAATTCGTTAATGTAAATAAATGGTTTAAAACTTATTTTTATCTTAAACTGAGATATTAAAGGAGATTGTTTAAAACTCTTATTTCATTTCTATTCATATTTTCAATGAAATAGTTTTAAATCCATGTTTACATTGAACTGATATTTTAAACGATAAAAAATGTAAGATCCATGAATAATTAAAACATTCAAAATGCAATTGTCTAAAGCTAATTTTGAATTACAAACATTATTTCATATAAAATGAAATTTTACATATGATAACTAAAAACCTATAGTAGTTATTTATATTTGTTTGTGTTTTGAATTCTTTAAATATAAGAATTTAAAAATTGCGTATGATTTCATACACAGTTACATTTTCAATTTTCACTTTAGATATTTTTAGGACAAAAGCAAAACGGTGTCAGCTCACATTTTCACTTTTATGTATTATGCTGGGTAAAAAATTTTAACGAAAAATCCAAACAACGTATTTGTCTTGATTCATTATTGGTTGTTGCCTTTGTATTTAAAATGATGTGCAAAGACAAAGCGCTTAATGCCACTTGAAATATTACTCGCAACATTTAAATATTAGTTTTATATGAAAATTTGAATTGTTAGAAACTACTTTTAAGGATGATGGACATGTCTTAATCCGATGAAAAAGTTTTATATACATTACTAGCTGAATACCCGTGCTTCGCTACGAGTACATTTTAGGATGATTACAATGAAAAAATAATGAAATTGCTTTTTAGAGGATTATAATATAGTACAGTTAATATATAGTACAGTTTGATGAACATTTCTTTTACTGTATTTTAATATTTTTTTGTCAATTTATTTCGCTGTTATGCACGCGACGCAAAATTAATTTAAAGTATCACAAAAAGAAAATAAATCTCGTGATCAGCATTTAATAAATTAAATTTTAAAAATTAATCTTTGAAAATTCACCAAAAATCAGAAAATGGAGGTAAAGATTCGAAAAGGATTTCATTTTAAAGAATTTGTATGATCTTTCTCGTGATATAAATTTTATAACCCTCAGATTATTATTTTAAATGCAAACTTTAAAAAAGTTACAAAAACAGATTAAAAATTCAATTTAAAAAAATCTAAGGAGAATTTTTCAAAAAATATTTCTTTGTGCACCCCTATACTCTAAGAAGAATCGCCATGCAAAATTTCAACCCTTTAGGTCCAGCGGTTTGGTCTGTGCGTTAGCTGTCAGTCAGTCAGTCATGAAACTGTTTTATATAGAGAGATCAAGTAATACATTTGCGAAAACTTCGCTGCTCAATGTTATATTGCCCCAAAGGGACATTCATTAAATCAAATTGCAGCATTTAATCTCTAGTTTCAACAAATAGACGTTAAGCTGCTATTCTAAAAACCTTTAATACTTTGGTGTCTGAATATAGTTAAAAATTTAATATAGCCTTTATGTCCAATAAATATTTGAATGAAGAAAAGGGTTAATATCATTATTTGGGGGGAAAATAGCAATTTTATACTCATCTAAATGTCTAAAAAAAGGAAACCAGTCAGTCAAATTATACATTGATTGACGTTATGCACTGTAGAATGAAGTACTTTTTAATTTACTTACGGTAAAGAATACTTGTCAAATCTTAACTATTTTGACGAGGTCATTTGGGCTTTGAGAATTTTATCGCGACGGCTTCAGATATTTAAGAAATTTGCGTCTATCCTAGATTTCTTTTAAGTACTAATCGGCACTGAGCATGTTACTAATAGCACAATATATTGACAAAATATTTAAACTTCACGTATCTTGTTTGTGTATTTATAAGCTTTTCCATATTGGACCGGAAGACATTTGGAATTGAGGTGGCAATTTCCATAGTCGACGGTTTGGCATTAAGGCGGAAATAATATAGCATTTGAATAAAAGATGACTGTGACCGAAGTTTTCACTTGCGATCTATAATCGAATACGGTTGTAAACGATTCACAGTCATCCTGCCTGTATACAAAAGCTAAGATTGTTATTGAGAGGATTTCCTAACAATAAGCCACAGAAAAATGTAAATATTCAACTTGAAAATACAAAATCATAATATAATCATTGCATTAACCAGGCACATAGCCAAAAGAAAAAAGGGAAAAAATATTCAAGGAGAGGGAGGGGGACTCATAATAAATGAAGGATTCAAATTCCTGAGCGGGCATTGCCTTCGCCACTGACAGGAGCTAACTGTGACATAACATTATAATAATAGTAACAATAGCCTGTAAGTAATTATATTAACAGTTTGCATTAGCTGTCTTTAATAACTGTAACTGTAACAATTGTGCTGACTGTAAGTAACAAATATAATTGGAATGACTGTATACTAATCATAACAATAGTAAAAATAAACTGCTGTTACGTAACAAAACCCTGAGATTTATAACTTTTGGGCAAGTTCTACGTAGCGTAATGACAAAATGGTCTCGAAATATTGAGTAATAGAATCAACATAACATAGGATAAGGAGACTTCATAACCTTAGGGCAAGTTCTACGTAGCGTAATGACAAAATAGTCTCGAAATATTGAGTAATAGAATCAACATAACATGGGATAAGAAGACTTCATAACTTTCGGGCAAGTTATACGTAGCGTAATGACAAAAGGGTCTCGAAGTATTGAGTAATAGAAACTACATAACATGGGATAAGACTTTGTTCTAGATTCAAAACATTGCGATAAAAAAAAAGAAATCTTAATTATCTTTAAAATTATGTTTCTGATACATTAGTAACCTCTCGATACAACGTCATTTGGCTATCGCGAGCGTCACTTGAACATTAAATCTTTTTCCAAAGGCGGCATTTATAGGGTATGTATAATAATAAACCGGAAGACAACGAACTTAGTCCTCTCATAAGTAAACTCAGCTCAGTGCTTTGAACTGAGAGCTCGTGATATCAGTTGACGGAGAAACTACGAATAATTGCATTTATTTTAAATTAAAATACATCTATGGTTATAATACACCAAAAGTAGTGAAAAGAAGCTATAAAGCAAAATCAACCTTATTACTTCCCTGAAACCAATACTGAATAAATAGGGTTTATTTTGCTTATTGCGTATATATATATATAAATAAATACTGAGTACCAGGGCGTGACAATGATTTGTAACGTTTGTAATAGCTATCTTAAAATATAGTATAAGTTCAGCACGTAGCAAAAAAGACAAATGCCACTGTACAAAATAGATGATTTTTTATCTCTAAACACACATAATCGCATATGCTCTCCATGCCAAGACGCGTGGTACTTTGTTTACAGAGCCCACCGGATAATCCCGCAAAGGGTTTATTACTTAAGCACACATAATCCACACTTACCTCTCTTTTTTTTGTCCGAGGCAGAGTCCGGCAAATGCGGGGCCGACGAACATGTGACCCCGTGATCGGCGGTCATGGCCCTCTGTGCCAGGGCGGCCGACTGGTGGTGGTGGTGATGGTGGTGGTGGGGGTGCCCCAGTCCCACCATGTGCCCCAGTGGGCCCATGGGGCCAGGGTCCGGCGAAGAGCCGACGAAGTCCTGCAGACAGAGCGACTCGTTCAAAGCGTCCATCTATCAATTAAGAAACGAACCACAAACGCCGGGCGGGGGGGTGGGTTAAGCGGGGGGGGGATTACAGGCCGGTAGTTAGGCGGGGCATGACTCTTTTCGTCCGAAAACCGAAATCTTTCTAAAGCCTTTCCGGATTTCGAGGAGATTCGCTCGCAACTCTCGCGGCAAGTTTTAACGCCGAGAGGCAAATCTCTTCCGAAACGCAGCTGCGAGCTGAGTGAAATCGCCCCGATCACGCGGCGCGGTAAATCCGGGGCCATCCCGGGCACGCCATTGGACGAGGCCGTCCCCCTGACCCCTCCTGTCGGGGCCGCCCACCCGGTGACGTCGGCGGTGACGTAGCCGCGGAGATGATAGCTGAGGGGGGCGCGGCCACAGGGGCGGTGCCTTTGAAGCGGGAAAAAAGGGGGCAGGGTGTTTTGGTGCGGCGGTTGCATCTGTTGCATCACGTGGGATAACGCCACCCATCGATGGAACCTCTGAGGTAGGTACCGCGCTCCCTTTCTCTGTTTTGTTCTTGTTTTCACGCGTGCCTTATAATTTTTGTATTTACATTCTGCATATATGTGCTTCGAACCACGTGCTTCTCCCTCCTCCCCCCCAAAGGAAGCTGTCAGGTAAAGCCGAAAACTGGGTTACAGCGATTCGACCATTACTGCGGGCACATTGAAACATGCCGAATACTTAGATCTGTGCAATGTACACCCAAAAAAGGCTTTCTAGGAATAGTTATAGTTAATTACCTCTTTGGGAATAGACCTAAGGCAGTTGTATAATAGTCTGGCAAGACGAATTCTGTTATGAGACATCATGAACAAATCTGAGCCTAGATGAAATTACAAGTTTGCAAGAGGTTCGCAATTTTTGCTTTTGCACTCTGCTTGATGGCTTAACTGGATAAATATAAATAAGCTCTGAAACCACACGCTTCCTTATATTTATCCAGTTAATTATGCTTACCAACAACAGCTAAACAAAAGAATGACAGGGTTTTATTTAATTATCATTTTTCTTAGTGATTGGTTTTAGAGGGTTTTCTTATTCGAGTAAACTTCACAGAAGACAAATTCTTAAGACTCACAATGGCTGAATTTATGATAGGCAAGTTGAACTCTTTTATGGCTTGTTGTTGATTAAGCTCAGCATCGCCGAATCAACAAATTCGTGACGCATTCACACTTTCCTCGCGTTATCATGCTTGTAATACAGTCAACACTCGTTACAACGACTGACCATTATAGTTACCATTCCCATACAGCGACCGGTTCAAAAAGTCCCATATGCAATCCCGTATAATGATGTTATTTTTAAATTTTCGGTACAACGGCAACTCGTTATAACGAGCTTGGGACTGTACTATCTTTAAGCGCTGTCTTCTTCCTTGTATCTGGCCAGCAGTCCTTTGAAATACATACATAAGGTTGTTGGCTGTCCTGCGCAGTGGAAAGCTGATCCGCCCGTTGACTTATAACTAATACCAGTGGTACAGCAAATGGGGTATTTTGGAGTCATATCTCGCCAAATGTCCCCTAACTGTTTGTTTATACCTACAACAAAGCTGTAAAATGTTTCGTTATTTGCAGTGGTTTAGTATAACATAGTCCATTGCCCCCAGACAAAAATCCTTTATGCGTCACTGACTAACACTACAACCAATCACCAGGTATACGATACTATGCACTCGTAGAAGACCCAGTATACAAAAGGATTTTAAACTGACACGAATTTTAGTTATTGAGGTAGAAAACTTTTTGTGATACAAATTCAACACTGAATTTAGGTTTATTTTTAAATAGAATTTCTAAGGATAATGAATCCTTGTTCACAATTTTGAAATTACTGACTAACACTACAATCAACCAATTTCGTCAGTGACTAACACTACAATCAACCACCAGGTTTGCGATAATATGTACTCGTAGGAAGACCCAGTAAACAAGAGGATTTTAAACAGACACGAATTTTAGTGATTAAGGTAGAATAGTTTTTGTGATACAAATCCAACACTGAATTCAAGTTTTTTTAATAGAATTTCTATTCTTTGTTCACAACTTTGAAATTATTGTACTGTAAGATAGCCCCAAACTGAACTGTAAAGTATTGTGTAGATAAAAAATTAACCTGGTAGTAATGACAAATTCAAGTATTGCTTTTTATTTTTCCTTTAAGATAATATTAGAATTTCCCTCAGGCCGACATGTCAAATTTATCAAAACTGTATTTATTCCAGCTACATATGTTTCGAACTATTTATTTATTCCAGTCTAGTTAATGGGGTAACTATTAGGAAACTCGAGGATTAAAGGACTGAAGTTATAAATAATTACCTTGGAGAACACTTACTGTAATTATTTATTAACATGTTCTGTTCCTGGAAACAGACTTTTAACATCATCAGATATTTTACAATCTAGTTGCGTAAATAGGCGAAGATGATTTTCCCCCTGTAAGATAAAATTAGAGTTTCCCCCCATGCCGACAAGTCAAATTTAACGAGATCGTTCATGGGCTTCATATCCAGCTAGAGTTGAAATTTAGTTATTTGTAGTTTAATTTTTCATCTTTTAAATTTTTGATACATTTTACACGTAATGTAACTTTTAAAACTTTACATTTTTTTTAGCTTAACTCCTCTATAAAAAGAAATCGGAATATGTAGAGAATGTTTGATAAATATTACACTAATATAATTTGGAGATATTTATATTCGTGTAATAATTCCTTCAAGTAAACAGGCTAAACTGAGAGCCGCAATTTTTGGATTATAAGACACACCTCAAATTTATGGGAGGATTTTAGAAAAGAATATTTTGTATTTTGTTAGGTATATAAAGATATTTTCAATTTCTTACTTAACCTTTTCCTTACGGGGTGGGATAGCATGTGTCCCAAGAATAAATAAATAAATAAATAAATATATATATATATATATATATATATATATATATATATATATATATATATATATATATATATATATATATATATATATATATATATATATATATATATATATATATATATATATATATATAACCACCTTAATGACCGTTTTTACAAAGGGGTATGAAATTTCCCGTTCTAAAGAGGGAATCAGACAAATGGACCCCATACGCTAAAGTTTAATAAATATAAAAAATATATATAATATAAAATAAAAAGTATAAATAATGCATTATATATATATATATATATATATATATATATATATATATATATATATATAAAATATTCATTTTATTTTAATGCTACCATAGGATCATATGACCCACAAGAATTTAAAGTCGATTTTTTTATGTAAAAAGGTGCGTATTTTAGTCTGAAAAATACGGTATATCGAAACATTATTTTCGAAGAAATGTATTAAGAATATAGTTCAAACAGTGCGCTAGTCTAAAGGCAGAATTTATAATTTAATGTTTTTGATATATTTTACCTTTAATAAATGAATACTATAAAAACGAATTAATCGAAATGTTCCAAAAGTTTACAGACACATTTTACTTAGGAAAGCTTTATATTTGTGAAATAAATCTTTATTATAAAACAGATTAATCAAAATAATTGAAATTTAAGCTCAAAAGAAACGCATAAAATCATCATTTGAAGTGTTTTATATTATACGGCAGAATTTTGCATCCTTAAAATTTTTGATACATTTTACCTGATTATTGTGAAACCTTCAAATCTGAGTTTTAAGCCTCATTTATAAAAAAATAATTGTTCCGAGCGAATCGAGAAGGTTTTGGTGCAATTTACACAAATATAATTGGCAAAATTTTATAACTGTGTATAAAGCCTCATTTATAAAAAATAATTGTTCAGAGCGTATCGAGAAGGTTTTGATGCAATTTACACAAATATAAATTTTTTCAAGACAAAAAAAAATGAATCTTAATGCATGAAAATTCAAGCTCTGGAGAAAACGTCAAAAGTATTGTTTGATATTTACGATGTTATCAAGATGAATTTTTCATTTTTAATGATGTTGATGCATTTTACACTAATTTTATTGTGAAACACTTGCTGTAAATTTCAGTTGAGATGTATAAAAGAATAAATTCGTATCCGAAATTCAGTTTGAAAATTTAAATTAAAGAACCCGAGAAATTTTGGAAAAAGAGGCTTTTCATCGTAATTCTGAAAATCTACTTTTACCAAGGAAGTTCCGAATTAATCGATTAAATCAAGTTTTTTTAGTTCTAACCCCAAATGCTAAATTTGAATGTTAAATTTGTAAGAATTAAGTATCTTGGTAACTTATGTCATCAAAATAAAGATTACGCATGGAGAAATATCATACCCGAACGCTTTAAAAGCTAGTTGATGACAATTCCAACACTCAAATGTTATCTCTTAAAAAAATATGATCAAATATCTATTGAAGTTTAATTTTTTCTATAAGACTAACAGTTTAACACTTTAAAGATTAACAGTTACAGCATGCAGCTGCAAGCAGTGGTAGATTTTAATTGTATGAAAATTAAATCATTTTCAAATGAAGCAATTTGAAATACATTAGCCATGGTAAATGTATCATGAACTTAACAACATTGAAATTATTTGAAATCTGTGACAGTTGTAAAAATGCCTAACCAAACGATGATAAATATTATTTTTAAGTTATATATTGGAGCAATAGTTCAATATAACTAACAACGTGTATGTAATATTATATAGATTCAAATTAATTCCAGTGGTACAAACACCCATTGAATGGATGGAAAAATACATATGTCAATTTTATAGTACACTGAGATTCATAAAAATATTTCTTATGAAAAATTCAAGAATATTTTTAAGAGAGTACTAATTTCTAAATTACAATAAATTGGAACATAATTTTTAAGCACAATATATACATGCATATATATATATATATATATATGCATATATATATATATATATATATATATATATATATATATATATATATATATGTGTGTGTGTGTGTGTGTGTGTGTGTGTGTGTGTGTGTGTGTGTGTGTGTGTGGTGGGATTTGCAAAGTTATCTTAAAATATTCTAGATTAATGACAATGTGTAGTATAAATGATATGCCATATTTTATTCAATAAAAGTCTAATTAAAAAACAAACACACCAGAGGATTTCCTTTTCTGCATCTCCATATCTTCGTTCGTGTTTCGAACATGCTTTTCGAGAATAGCAACATTACTCTGCAGCTATTTACGGGAAGGGCAAAATCTATGAAAATAGCAGTGCTTTAAATTTCTTGCGTTCGTTCTTCTCTAGTCTTTTTAAGATTATGGGATAACATAACAGCAGAGTTGAGGATTCGGCAGGACTTAAACGATTTCTTTCGCCTTAAAAAATGAAATACTGGGAAATTGTTCTTAAACTGTCAAGTAGACTAATTGAGAATCTTATTCTGGGATTTCTGTTGTTATATCAAATTACTTACGTCGTAGCTTAGCTAGTAAAAATAATTTTTGCATAGGATTCTCGGAAAATGAAAAATTATGAATCAGTCAATATTTAATGCGAATTTAGTATTGTAATTTAGCAATTAGGAACTGATTTTGCACATTTTAAAAGATTACTGGATTTGTTGAAATGACAATAATCTATATATATCAAACAGTTCCGTAACTGACTCATTCATTCATTCACTGACTGACTGACATACAACGCACAGACCAAACCGCTGGACCTAAAGGGCTGAAATTTTGCATGGCGATTCTTCTTATTGTGTAGGGGTGCACTAAGAAAGATTTTTGAAAAATTCTTCTTAGATTTTTTAAAATAAAATTTTGAAACTGATTTTGTAACTTTTTTTAAGTTTGCATTTAAAATAATAATTTGAGGACTATAAAATTTATATCACGAGAAAGATCATAAAAATTCCTTTAAAATAAATTTTTTTTCGAATCTTTACCTCGATTTTATGTTTTTTGGTGAATTTTTAAAGATTAATTTTCAGAATTTAATTTATTAAATGCTGATCACGTGATTTCTTTTTCTCGCACTTTAAATAAAATTATCGGCACGTGCGTAACAACTAAATAGACAAAAAAAATTGTTTCTTTCTAATGCAGTAGACGATTGGATATTATCAAAAAAATATCCCTTACGATTTATATATATATAAATATATATATATATATATATATATATATATATATATATATATATATATATATATATATATATATATATATATATATATTGCATCAATTGTATACACTGATCGTCGCATTTATTATAAATATATATATTTATTTTTTGTTTGGTATTAATTGCATACATTAACCTCTGTATTTAATTTGAATGTACTCCGTAGCGAAGCGCGGGTTTTCAGCTAGTAATTGCATAAAATTAATGGGTAGTTTCTTTTTTGTTTAGAATTTTTTGAACGCAAAAGCAACATAAGTTTTTTTAACCAAGGAATTTAAACGTTGAATTTCTTTTTCCACTAAATACATATATATATATATATATATATATATATATATATATATATATATATATATATATATATATATATATATATATATATATATATATATATATATAATATATATAATATATATATATATATATATATATATATATATATATATATATATATATATATATATATATATATATATATATATATATATATATATATATATATATATATATATATTTATATATACATCTGGGTCATCCCATAAGTAATGATGTTATTTCTTAATAGTCAAAATGAATCATGAAATGTATTACATTTATTGTGTGATCTTTCAGTCTGTGTGTTTTATTAGATTTATTCTGCTAGTACTCCATTCAAATTGATTATCGCTATACATTCCAATTTTACAGATTGTAAGATCACGCAATAAATGTAAAACATTGCATCATTCATTTTGACCAATAAAAGAAAAACTGCAGTACTTATGGGTTTGGTTTGGTTTGGTTTGGAGCGCTACGGTCAGCTCTTTGCTACACGAGGGCTAACTAGACCGGGACCTACAGTTTAAGCAATACTTGTGGGATAACCCAATACATTTTTGGTGCATGCATCAATTTTGGTTTGAATTTTCTACCGTAACACATAACTTGATTTTTTTTTAAAGTTCCAATATGGTTGCTAGAAAAATTCAAACGAGTTTATAGTTAATAATATGTTATGTTTTAACTATCATTTTTTTCTTCGTTATAAATTAAAATGGATTATGTTTAATAATTAGTTGGATTTGTTGCATAAGAAACGTACTGCATGAAAAATATTTCTGAAGCTTATTTTTGCAATTCAAATGAGTAAAACAACTGCAAATTCTTTACAGCCATTAAAAAGTAAAACCAGAAAAAACTGTAATTGATAAAGCAATCATATTTTAAATTTTAAATTTGAGCTGGAAAGTTACAAGGTACTTAAACAGAAATTACATATAAAGCTCAGATTCCTTTGAAATTCTGGCTTTCTGTTAAAATTTGATTGTTATCATAAACTATATAATATGACATTGCTGTATTTAACTGCATATTACTTTGTCTTTGCTATAAAACCTAGAATTATTGGACTTCTATGTGAGAATTTTTAACTGACTTCCAGTTAAAAATTGAAAAAAAAAACAATAGCCGTCTAAATTTTAAAAATAAATGAATTTTCATTTAATAGAGAATTTAGGAAGTTTTGATTTCTTACTTAAAATTTTGATAAATGTATTTACTGTTGATAAACTGATGAAATTAAAAAAATTAATTTAATGCTAACTTAAATAAATATTAATATAAATAAATATAAAAAAAATTGTTGTAAAATTTTTAAACAGCAGCCTTTTAAATACTTAATAATTTTTTTTAGTTTATTTTTAACTAAAATTTACTTGAAGGCAGAAATTCTTTTTTTCACAGATAAGTACTCTTTAGCTACAATAAAAGTAAAGCAGATGAAGCAAAAGGATTAGTCATAATTGAGAAATATTTAACCATTTGATTTGAATAAAAAATGAATTTTTACTTAATGAGGTGTTCATTAAATTTTGACCTCTTACATAAAACTCTATAATTTTTTTTCTATTACTAAGCAGATGGTTTTTTTAATGTAATTTTATATTTTCATAGTAGTTCCAAAAATTTTTTACTAATTTTTACACAGAGTAAGGAATTTTCAACCGCGTGTAAGTTAGACATTGCTGTCACGATCAAACATATGGTAAGATGTGGAAGGCTAATGTTTTTTCTCATCCATCTTAATCACTCTACAATTTACAATTTACTCAGAAGTTACAATAGAAATAGTGCAGATGAAGCGTCGCCTGGTGCCTGACTGAGACATTTTTAAAACTGCTTAAGGGTACAGGGGACTTTTAACCACGTTTTTAAAATTTTTCAATATCTTATTCTCATATACAAAATGAGAATAATTAATATTCTTTCCTGCTACGTTGAAGACAATTTGAAATCCCAAATAAGTATTTTGTGGAAGAATAAGACTTGTTTATCAAAAAATTCTTCAAAAATGCTACAATTTTTCAAAATGCTCCATGCGCATTACTTTTCTTCTGTTTTCTTCCAAATTTCCCAGGATTGCTAATTGAAGTATTTTACAAGAACCTGTGCATCATTATTTGAAACCACAAATATTTTTCAAATTTATAGACTATGAAATAAAGCGAAAACATAATGAAAGCAAAAGGTAGATTTAAAAATATTTATTTATGGCTTTTGAGTTACACAAAAAAAAAATCAAAATCATTGCACAATTATGTTTATATATGTACTGTAAACTTATATTAAAATTTAAGGTTTTTAATTGCTTTGGAATGCACATAGAGAATTTTGAAAAATGCTAGAAAATTTTGAAAATTTTTTTGAAAACCAGTCAATATTCTGTCAAAAAATCCTTATTTTGAATTCTAAGGGTCTTCAATGTAGTAAAAAACGATGCAAATTATTATCTCTTTGGATATAAAGTTGAAAATTGAAAATTTAAAAATTCGAAGTTGAAGGTCCCTTGTCCCCTTAAATGGACCATGAAATGGACCATGGCGACAATGGTCCATGAAAAGCTTTTTTTTTTATTATTTATCAACCAATTGTTATGAAATTTTGTATACTTATACAGTGTTGTTTAGAGATGAAAATGCTAAATTTAAAAAAGAAATCAGAATGTAATTAATTAAGATATTAATTAAAATCTGTTTGTAAATTACTCTATTTAAAAATGCTCCATGCGCATTAATTTTTGTCTCAGATATCTAATTTTCTCTCTTAAGCTAGCTTTATATAGTTATAATAAAAGTTACTAGCAATATTTGATTTAGAGTCACATTGATAAAAACTAGAAAAAACATCTATAAAAATAGGTCATTTTATGCAAAATTTTATCAAAAAAATTTTTTATTGTAAAAATTTTAAGTTGTTTTAAAATAGTATAATGAATTTATTGGTAAGTTTTATTCTAACATATATAAATAATCATTTTATGAAATTTTATGAAAATTCAAGGAAAATGACGCATGGAACGTTTTGAACTTACCGAAACGACATAAAAACTTGTTTTGAGAAAATAAACTCTGTATAAAATAATCTCTATATATAAAAAAACTATGTATGTTTTATATAGAGTTATATAGAGTTTTATATAATCTTATGTTTTATATAGAGTTATATAGAGTTTTATATAATCTTATGTTTTATATAGAGTTTTTATATCTCTATATAAAAACTCTATATAAAAAAATATTTTTCTATTACTATGTTGATGGTTTTATAAAATTTTATAATTTCATAGTAGCCCCAAAAATTTTTTTACTAATTTTTACACAAAAATGAGAAATTTTTAACCTCGTGTAAGTTAAACACTGCTGTCCCGATCAAACATTTAGTTAGATGTGGAAGGCTAATATTTTTTTCTCATCCCGCATAAACACTCTTATAGGGACTCACTACCCTTAAATCTGTAAAACATTCGATTTTTTGAAAAAAATATATGTCAAAGCCTGATCATTTCTGAACAAAATAAAGCAAACCGCATGAAAATATTCCGCTAAGTTCCGGAGATATTGATATTCTAAATATTTAGTTACTGATCAAGTTTATGGTAAGAAAAATTTTAAACTAATTTTTCTCAAAATGTAATTTTGTATCATTCCGCAGCTGATATCTCAAAAACTATGAAACATAATTCCATGAAATTTTTATCACTGCATAATCATGTTATTTTATTGCGTCTGAACTAGAATTATTGCAATCACTGCATATTTTGTTATTTTTTCAAGGGTAAATTAATGCAAAAATTTAAGGAAATTTTAAGTATATTTTGAGCAGTTTTAAAAAAATTAAAAAATATTTTAATGTTGAATGTTTTATATTCAATTGTATTTTAAATTATTCATTTTAAATATAAAACAGGAATTATATATTTAATTTTAAAATTAATTTCATAGTTCTGCGCGCAAGCCAGTATACAATAAAAATACTTAAAAAACAAGGTATATCTAAAGCATTTAAAAAAAAATATATTTAAAATTATTTTGAGAGTTGAAAACTTGTTCATTAAAATAAATATATCAATTTATCATATACATAAAATTTGGAAAAATTGGGAGTAAATTAAAATAGTTACAAAGAGTCAAAAAGTATGAAAATATGCCTTATTTCCTGACTTAAGGGTCATGAGTCCCCTTTTAAGTTACAATAGAAATAGTGCAGATGAAGCGTCACCTGGTACCTGGCAGAAATATTTTTAAAACTGCGAAAATTTCTCAAAACCAGCCTTGAATCATCGCCTAAAGCACTACATGTTTATGCGATCAGCGGCAGACCCGCTCTGGCCAACGACAACATTTCACTCCTTTGCCAAAATCCCCAGACTGAACTTTAAGCCCCTGAACGATCTCTTCAGCTCAAAATTCTCTTCCAGTGAAGCACCAAAACACAACATATGCTTACTCTGTGTTCCACACCACGGATCTCTTCCTTTTTTACACCCAAGAATATTTCCACTAAATTTACATCCTCACGACTGAACCGCTTCCACCGCAAGGAACATCTGTCATTCCGACTTAGAAGCCAATCCGGCTACTTAAAATAAACGCTTATAATCCTCGGAATGACTTAATTTTTAACCTAATTGATACGGCGCGAGCGATGGTGGCTGGAGTTTAATGTATCGTGGCGGACATTCTGTCAAACGAAATGCTGTGCCAGAGGATGAGTTTTTTTTTTTCTTTTTGCTATCGGGTTTTTGTTTGATGAGGAATACTGAAGCTTCCGTTGGCAGGGGACTGTATAAAAATGTAACTTTACGTTTAACTTTGAAATAACTCATGTTCGGTAAATGAGATTAAGGTAATGCAATTTAAAACTGACAACGTGCAGGTAAAGTATGGAAACACTGTTTCTAATGCTTAGCGTAAAAAATTGAATCCTGTACATTTAATAGCATGGCAATACAAACGATATATTATAATACATTAGGCATTGTTCACTATGCTAGCATTTTACTGAATGAAGCTCTTACGATGAAGTTAAATTCAAATATTTCGACCACGTGAATTTTTTACCTTTGAAATAATTTTCTGTTCGGAAAACGAGATTAAGGTAAGGCAACGTAAAACTGACAACATGCAGGTAAATTTTGGACACATTTTTCTAAATTCTTAGTGTTAAAAAATCGAATACTGTGGTTACTTTACATTTAATAGCATGACAATACAAACCTTCTATAATAATACGTTGTTGATTATGTTAGCATTTTACTGAATGGAGCTTTTACGGTAGAGTTAAATTCAAATACGTATTTTGGCTACTCGGAAATTTTTTACCTTTGAAATGATTTTCTATGCGGAAAACGAGATTAAGGTAATACAACTTAAAACTGTTAACATGCAGGTAAATTATGGAAATATTATTTCTAATGCTTAGCGTAAAAATTCAAATGCTGCTATTAATGAACCTACCAATAGTATGACAATACAAACCATCTGTAATAATGCATTAAACATTGTTGACTATGTTAGCATTTTACTAAAGGGAGCTTTTACGGTAAAGTAATTCAAATTTTTCGACTATGTAAAAAAATTTTTACTTGTGAAATAATTTTCTGTGCGGAAAACGAGGTTAAGTAATGTAACTTAAAAATGACAACATACAGGTAAATTATGGAAACATTATTTCTAAATGCTTACTGTTAAAAAATCGAATTCTGTTATTACTTTACATTTAATAGCATGACAATACAAACCACATGTAATAATACATTACGCATTGTTGATAATATTAGCCTTTTACTGAATGGAGCTTTTAAACTTTTACGGTAAAATTAAATCCAAGTATTTCGACGACGTGAAATTTTTTTTACCTTTGAAACTATTTTCTGTTCGGAAAACGAAATTAAGGTAACGCAACTTAAAACTGCCGATATGCAGGTAAATTTTTTTACTTTGAAATAATTTGCCGTGTGGAAAACGAGATTCGGGTAATATAACTTAAAACTGTCAACATACAGGTAAATTATGGAAACACTATTTCAAATGCTTAGCGTAAAAAATCGAATTCTGTTATTACTGTGCCTACCAATAGCATGGCAATACAAACCAAATATTTATGCAAGGGAAATATAATTCAATATATTTTCTGGTATAACTATTCATGCAATGAAAATAAAACTTGAGATACTCACAAATACTTCGGAAAGTCGGCCAGCAATGCTGCTTCGTAAAATTTGGGCCTAACAACAACTCGCGTAGGTTTAAAGCAACCTAGCTATGCCTCGAGGGGTTGCTCGCAAAGTTCAACTATTGTTAAACCAGACTCTAAGCCTAACTCCAGCTCGATACTTCATTTCGTCAGCTCTACTCCTTCTTTCACTTCCTCTCACTTCTTCAACACTTCGTCGAACCTTCGTCTCTTTAAACCTAGCTGCTTGGTATTTATACCAACCGCGTATGCAGCAATTAGCATATCTTAAGCGGCTTCTTTAACTTTATTCACATAAAAGTTCGATTATTGTGAATAGAATCTTATGTAAACCTTACAACTTTTTGAACTCTATCTAAACATTCGTTTACTGGAACTGCCTGTGGAGTCAATGGCCCACATACACGGAATTAATTATTGCTGATTTACTTTCTCGTGGAGAATTATTCGAATGGCTATCTGTAAGGTATATACAAGATTCGATTCACAAGAATCGAACTTTTGAGTGAATGAATTAAAGAAGCTGCTTGAGTTATGCTAATTTCGGCATACGCGCTTGGTATAAATACCAAGGAGCTTGATTAAAAGAAGGGGTGTTATTAAAGTTGATAGATAAGCGAGAGGGAGCTACGAGGTAAACAGCTCCAGGTGTTAACCGGCGCTAGTGCTTAGAGGGACCAAAGTTTACGTGGCAGTACTGCTGGTTTGACTCTCTGCTGGTTTGTGAGTATTTGCAAGTGTATTTCTATTGAATGTTAATATATATATTCCGTACAAGTAGTACATATACTTATTGCTGTAAAAGCAAATTCTATATGTGCAACGAATTAAATAAACATTGTTTCATGTATAAACTGTGTTTGTATGAAATTCATTTAGAGTGCCACTTCAAATTATATACACCCAAGTCTGGGTAGAAGTGAGCTATTTTCTCTATATATCCTAGAACAAGAATCTCATCAAAAAGTTTTTTTCTGTGGAATTGTTCAACTAGTTTTAGTACCAGGTCCGAATGATTTAACACATCTAAACTGCTAATTTAATATTAATGGTACACAGAGATATTTATGAATTTTTCGTGTTTCATGGTTTTCCATGCACACACAAGGTATTCATGAACGCAAATATTTGGGAACTTATAGTTCCCCGATCATGAGATTAAAATATGAGTTTACTTTAACTCGATTACAAATCGTCTATACTGGAACTGTCTAGGGAGTCAATGACCTACATACATAGAATTATCTGTTGATTTATTTTCTCGTGGAGAATTATTCGGGAGGGTTCTCCTAAAACAAGAATCGTATCAAAAAGTTTTTCTGTTAAATTACTTGTTCAACTAATTTTAGTACTAGTTTCGAATGATTTGACACATTTAAACTACTAATTTAATTTTAATGGTACACAGAGATATTTATGAATTTTCAGTGTTTCATGGTTTTCAGTTCACACACAAGTATTCATCAGTGCAAATATTTGGAGCTTATAGTGCCCCAAATTAAGAGATTAAAATATGAATTTACATTAACTCTATTTAAACTTGTCTACTGGAACTGTCTCGGGAGTCAATGGCCCACATACATGGAATTATCTGCTGATTTATTTATTTTCTCGTGGAGAATTATTCGGGAAGGCTATTCTACAACAAGAATCGTATCAAAAAGTTTTCCAGTTAAATTATTTATTCAACTAATTTTAGTACTAGTTTCGAATAATTTAACACATCTAAACTGTTAATATAATTTTAATGGCACACAGAGATATTTAGGAATTTTCCGTGTTTCATGGTTTCATTAGCTCAAATATTTGGGAACTTACAGTGCCCCGAATTAAGAGATTAAAATATCAGTTTACTTTAACTCTTTTTAAACTTATCTACTGGAATTGTCTCGGGAGTCAATGGCCCACATACATGGAATTATCTGCTGATTTGTTTTCTCCATTCGTGAATTATTAAGGACGGTTACTCTAAAACAAGAAACATATCATCAGCACTTTCCCACGGAGTCAACTCGATATCTCCTCCCGCGCATTTACCAAACACATCTCGAGTTACAGACTGCAATATTTGATTTTCATTACCTCAATCACTTTCCTTCATTTGCCCTTAACCGTGTCTGTATACTCGCCAGACAAGTTAAATTCTCACCCCTGCCGCACCGCCCGTTGCTTAAGACGCGGCCAATCCCGCTTTAGCCCCTTTTAGCCCCGGGGACATCAAATCAGTATCAAAATCTTCCCGCAGTCGCCGAATTGTACAGATATCTACCCGGGTACGATAAGACCAGGGGCTCCGGGCATAATCCCCCGCCGGATACGGGATGTGCCAGTCCGCTTCTCTTTTCCTCCAGGCAGTGTTGCCAATTTAGCTTTTTCTTATTTTCATTTGCAGTTTTTGTTTCTGGGAATGACGCTCCTTCCTGCTCACTTGCTATGACAGGAAAGTGCCGTTATATATATATATATATATATATATATATATATATATATATATATACATACATATATATATATATATATATATATATATATATATATATATATATATATGCATGTATATGTATATATATATATGTATATATATATATATATATATATATATATATATATA
>OU015490.1:78254867-78614867 GCA_907164885.2 Dolomedes plantarius
TTTTTTTGTTATGCATTATTCCTTTCTTAACAGTTTTTCCGTTATGTTTCTTGGCAACATCTCCTTTTCTCATACCATGTAACTGCTCGCTGCGTTGTGGTTTTTCGCTTTCGAGGAGTAATGCTTTTGAGACTCCGACTGAAATCGAGTTTTTTTTTAATCATAAATGATTTTAAAAGCTATTTTTTCAGTTCAAGTTAATCAGTTTTGTTTCTCTATTTACTCAAAGACACGGAAATAGGGGAAACTGATAAAATTTAACTCTGTGGACAATACTTAACTCTTCCTTAACCGTATACGGCATAGACTAAGATTCCTTGTGTTCATTTACTTTCGTTTTACAGACCCCGATCGGCCTAAGGCATATACTTAACCCTATATACTACAGTATAACATAATATCCAAGCACTTTGCCAGATATATATTTACCCCATTCAAACATATCTGAGTGCAGGCTAACTGCAACCGCTATGTTACCGAACTCTCGTTACATAAACGTGCTAGATAATAAATTTACTGTCAATTAGAAGACTTTAATGAATGCATCCAGGTGAAACTGTTTTCTCCTTCCTCCACTCTCCCAGTACGCTGATGGAGATCGTTTGGAGGGGGATGTCCAATGATCCCCCCCCCTCCAGGAGGGGAGGGGGGCTTAGTGCTCCGCAAAACGGTGGCCACGTGATCTCATTTAAATAATTTCCTCCACCCCCTTCCTCCGTTATGGAGGAGGAAAGACAATGTATCGCCTCTTCCTAAGCTTCTAGAAAACATTATGTGGATAAATTCTCAAAATCAAACGTGTTAGGGAAGCCACTTCTTTACCTTTTTTTCTTTCCATTTTCGTTTTCGGGGTTTTGGTTTTGGTTTATGTTCTTTTTGAGGAGATTGTTATGAGCGGGAGCTATCCAGAAAGGAGCCATCTGTTTTGTATTCTAATGTGCCGGAAGTCGTTAAGTCAGCGATCGTCTGTTTGTTTTCGATTATGATTCATAAATGCATCGATTTTGACCAAATGGCGTGAAATCGCTACTTTATGCTGATCAATTGAAGTCGCTTTCGCGTTTTGTTTTCGGAATTTCGGAGCGAAAAATTGTAATTTTTTAAAACATCACAAATGATTCCGCGTTCCCTATGCTAAGTATAGTTCTATTTTATTATTCTAGAATAGTGATTTCGAAACTTTGAAAGCTTGAGGACTATTTTTATGAAATTCATTCGGTTTCGCTGATTTTTTTTCAGCGTGGCTACATGAGATTAGCTGTTGACAAAGACGAGCAATACGAAAGAGAAGCAATACTCAAGGCTTTATTTACTAATTTTGAATAAAATTTTCTCAGCCAAAAATTCGAGGGAGGCCCATGGAATCATCCTATAACACTAATGTAAATTTATTTTGTTCGGGCACAAGCCAAATATTTTATTGCTATAAGTATGTACAACAGGCCTTACAGAAACTATTAACTGGCAAACTGTCTTTTAATGATCTTTTTCGCATGACCTCTTCTGCAATTATGTTATTCATATCGCCTGAAAAAATTCTCTACTGAACTGTAAAAAAAAGCCTATTGCTGGCAAATTATCCGCAATCTACCCTTTTTTAAAAAGAAAAAAACCCTTCTTCTCTCTTATTCTGTCAAATCTTTTGAATTTCTTTTTCTTTTTTTTGAACGATTGGTTTTACTAAATTTCCTTTCAACGCCGTGGTTCAACATAAAAGCGTATTAAAAGATCTAGCATCATACTTTTACTAACCTGGTGAATTAATGATATGGAAAAGGTGGATTAATGATATGATCAGGTCAGGATATTTTATTCTAAAATAATTTCTTTAATATATGTCTTAAGACTGTCCCCTTTAGTTATCAGTTTTGTGAAAAAAAGCCTGTATAACCATATGAAACAGCTTGGTTGCTTGACTTGCCATTGTTATGAATGCACTGAATGTTGGTTTCCTAGCATTGTGTTGCATTTCTGGAGGAAAACTAAACATGCCGTTCGTTGAAGGGGAGTGACTAGATAACAAAGTTTCATAACATCCGTAATAAAAATCTCAAAATTGGGACAACTAGTTTCGAAGTAATTAATAATTCTTCATCAGGCCGAGGAACTACAGGTAGAGCTGTCTCCTTGGATAGTTCACAAATGGCTTATGAGTGTATATCGAACTTAGTCGTTGAATTTTAAAATTTTACAATGATGTAAGTATTTTTATACATCTAAAAGTGGTAAAAATTTTATTTTTGGTGTTAATTTCATCCCATTTATACTAGCTGTGATTTAGAGTAATTTTTATCTCATTTCCATACTGTTCGCTATCTCAGCTTTGGCAGTATTCCCTTTGTTGTTTTTGGTTGAAAGTAACACCTTTGCTGTAGCGCAATTTGTAGATATTAATTTTTTTAACTGTTTAAAATAAATTCTCAGTTTTTAATTGTACACAAATTCTAAGGGCCCTTTGAAACATTTTTTTCTGCTATTTATTTATTTTTAACACTTTGTAATATGATTTATTAGTGTAATAAGAGATTTCTTCAATTCATTTTTGTGAAATTTCTGCACTACCTGAGTAAAATAGGACAAAAAGATATCGACAAAAGAACAGCGGTAATTCCCTAAACCCATTAATTAATACGTTTTTAGAGAGCTAAGGTAATCAAGTGCTTTTCGGGACTAAACAAATCTTTCTACACTTAATAATTGCATTTTTACCATTGAGGTGAATATCCATGTATAAAAGTCTAAAAATTGTACTGAGATATGAAAATTATGTGTAAAGAATAATTCATGTGTAAAAGTGTAGTGATATTTGTGATTCCTGTGTAAAGGAATATTCATGGGTGAGAGTGTAGTGATATCTGTAATAGAACAAATAGATAGCAACAAAATACAGCAGCAATTCTATAAACCCATTCATTAATACGTTTTTAGAGAGCTAAGGTAATCAAGTGCTTCTCAGGACTAAACAAATCTTTCCACACTTAATAATTGCATTTTTACCATTGAGGGGAATATCCATGTATAAAAGTCTAAAAATTGTAGTGAGATATGTAAATTATGTGTAAAGAATAATTCATGTGTAAAAGTGTAGTGATATTTGTGATTCATGTGTAAAGGAATATTCATGGGTGAAAGTGTAGTGATATCTGTAATAGAACAAATAGATAGCAACAAATTACAGCAGCAATTCTATAAACCCATTCATTAATACGTTTTTAGAGAGCTAAGGTAATCAAGTGCTTCTCGGGACTAAACAAATCTTTCCACACTTAATAATTGCATTTTTACCATTGAGGGGAATATCCATGTATAAAAGTCTAAAAATTGTAGTGAGATATGTAAATTATGTGTAAAGGAAAATTCATGTGTAAAAGTGTAGTGATATTTGTGATTCATGTGTAAAAGAATATTCATGGGTAAAAGTGTAGTGATATCTGTAACAGAACAAATAGATAGCAACAAAATACAGCAGCAATTCTATAAACCCATTCATTAATACGTTTTTAGAGAGCTAAGGTAATCAAGAGCTTCTCGGGACTAAACAAATCTTTGTACACTTAATAATTGCATTTTTACCACTGAGGCGAATATTCATATTTAAAAGTGCTTGGAAAATGGTCGGAGGACACGAAAAAAATTACTATAGACGTAAAATAATAACATTTATGACAGTTTGAGGAAAAATCATTTAATTTCAAGCCTTAAGACTATGATCCAAAGATTATAAATTTTCCTCTCTTGGTTATTTCATCTATAAAGTCGTTGATAATTTCTAAAAGAAAGGGCTACTAGTCATTTTGAAATTAAATTAACAACTGCTAGTATATATGGGCTCGTAAAAATTTCAAACACAAAAATATCAGCTTTTTTTCATGATATAAACACCATTTTCAGATAAGAAAACTTTAAATATTTGTACTGCTTATAGCTATTACTAAACTATTCTTCCTTTATCCTAAAATACTCATAAATGCCCTTATTTTACTTTTATCGTTGTACAGAGGCTTATATCAAATCTGTTTCTTTCATATAAATATACCCTCCGGTTTTATAGAAATACATCTGTCTGTGTTTTAGAAATAAATGGATTTTATCAAATGTGGACATATTTGAAATCCGATCAAAAGTTTAAATTCGTACTATATACAATAACGAATAAAGCTGACTTAAATCAACTAGAATTTTTTAAAATGAAATAAAATTTGCATGTAAGCAAGCTTTAAAGCCATGAAAAAATTATGATTTACATTTTTTTAAAATTTCTGGGGAAAAACAGTTCCGCTAATTAAATCCATCTCAGAAGTGAAAAACAGATGATATTTTGTCTTTCACATCTTAACGCATTTAAAATAATTAATTAATTAGTTTCTGCTACTTAGGATATAAAAGAAACATACTTAAAAACATTCAAAATTATTGAGAAATTTTGACTTCAAAACTAAAAATACTTTTATTTTGAAATTAAGCTTTTAAACGTGAGCAATTAAAATTCTTTTATTGTTTTGGTGGTTCGGCACAAATAAATATAACTTCTCCTGAAAAGAAAAGCTAGATTAAAACGATTTACTCCATCTAACATTTTTTACTCATTTGTGTCATAAAGTAAAGTTTATAAAATTTCAACACTATTAGTTGAATAATGAATAAGGAATATATAAAGACTGCAAAAGGATAACATTTATTTACTTTACCATTTTTTTTAATTGATTTGAATTCAACAAAATAAGTCTTCAAAATTTCTAACGCAGTGAGCTAAACATTTTTAGTGACTAATTAAGAACAACACTTTTAAAAAAATTTAAAATCCGTAAAAATCTGAAAAGTCCAATGACTTTGATTTCCCAGCACAAATTTCCAAATTTAAAGGGATCTGGGACACATTTTAAAATTTTTTTTATTTATTGAGTTAAAATTTTGAATTTTTTGTGATGGTCAACCATATAATTTGTAAACAAAATCACATCATAAAATTTCTTAAAAAGTTTTTAAAAAATTTTGAAATTTAAAATTTTATTAAAAGTGGGGTAATTTAAAATCTTTATAACTTGAAATATTATTTGTCAAATTTCAAAAATTTTTCATTTAATTAAACATAAATATATAAGTTTTAATTTTGATTCAGAATTTTTTGAAATATTAATTTTTAAAGAAATTAAAAATTACAAAAAAAAATTATGTAACTTAATTTTAAAAAATCATATTTTCAAAAGCAAATATTTTTTTCAAATTTGCTGAATCAAAATTAAAGTAAAATAGTTGAAAAATACATGTTCCAAGTTTCAACCATTTATCTTTAACGGTTCTTGACTTACAACAATAAAGACGAGAAATGGGGAAAAAACCCATCATGAAGAAAAACTCACTTACAGGTTTAAACAACGATTGGCTACTATTAAAATGTTGCAAAAAAAAAAAAAAATAATTTACCCTGTTCTAATTAAGACAGAAACATTATTTAAACGTCATTTTAAGCGTAAAAGAACAAAAAAAGTTTTTAATGCAATAAATTTTTTTTCGTGAATTCGAACAATTTTGTGTCATGGACCTCCCTTAACCATAAATATTCACACACTATTCCGAATTCCATATTTTACCAATTAAATGTATCTACGTCTCACTGTATAAGCTATTATAAATGCTTATTTATGACATTAACAGAAAAATTGCAGTTTTTGCTTAATATGCGTTCCTTTCCTATATTCCTAATTATGCGTTCCTATATTCCTAATTTCATATTTTACAAATTAAATGTATCTACGTATCACTGTATAAGCTATTATAAATGCTTATTTATAACATTAACAGAAAAAAATTGTAGTTTTTGCTTTATATGCGTTCCTTTCCTATATTCCTAATTATGCGTTCCTATATTCCTAATTACATGTTTTACAAATTAAATGTATCTACGTCTCACTGTATAAGCTATTATAAATGCTTATTTATGACATTAACAGAAAAAATTGCAGTTTTTACTTAATATGCGTTCCTTTCCTATATTCCTAATTACATGTTTTAAAAATTAAATGTATCTAAGAATCACTATATAAGCTATTATAAATGCTTATTTAACATTAACAGAAAAAAATTGCAGTTTTTGCTTAATATGCGTTCCATTCCTATATTCCTAATTAAGCGTTCCTACATTCCTAATTACATATTTTACAAATTAAATGTATCTACGTCTCACTGTATAAGCTATTATAAATGCTTATTTATAACATTAACAGAAAAAATTGCAGTTTTTGCTTAATATGCGTTCTTTTCTATTTGCTTAGTACGCAGACACATGTGGTCAAACTCCACGACTACAAAGTTGGGCATCGATTCTAACCGCAGAGCCCGACGTAACTAAATCCCAAAGGATCCATTGGTTTAACATACGCAGTGCGAAACCTAAATCTCGCTGTTATCCCTTATGACGACAAATGGGGTGATGCGAATGCAGCCACCAGAAGGGACAAATTTGTCCCCTCCAACCTGTAAAAAACTGGAACCTAGCGCTAAAAAACAGGCGAGATCCCCCACTCGGTGGGACTATTAATCCTGCATTCAAACATCTTTTTGTTGCGATGGATCATCCCTTTTATCCTATTAGAACGGTCTGTCTTTTTGCTGTCCACATTGTTTTCTATTCTTATGCTAATCACGGTAGTGAAGGAGAGAGGATGCTCAACTTTCACGGGCGAAGAGGAATGGCTGCTATCGTTGGGTATAAATCGCTCCTGCGGGCACACTTTCAAGTCGCCATCAGGCTCATTTGGTAACGTCGTGATTTACTTAGCCCTGTTGCTTAATTTTTCGTCTTCAGTGTTTTTATTTCGTCACTTTGGAGTGGTTATTTTAGAGATAGGGCTTTCTTTCTACATATATTCATGAGTAAAAGTTTATAATATTTATGGGTAAAAGTGTAGTGATATATGTAATAGAACAGATAGATAGCAACAAAATACAGCAGTAATTCTCTAAACCCATTGATTAATACGTTTTTAGAGAGCTAAGGTAATCAAGTGCTTCTCGGGACTAAACAAATCTTTCTACACTTAATAATTGCATTTTTACCATTGAGGGGAATATCCATGTACATAAGTCTAAAAATTGTACTAAGATATGCAAATTATGCGTAAAGGAAAATTCATGTGAAAAAGTGTAGTGATATTTGTGATTCATGTGTAAAGGAATATTCATGGGTAAAAGTGTAGTGTTATATGTAATAGAACAAATAGATAGCAACAAATTACAGCAGCAATTCTCTAAACCCATTCATTAATACGTTTTTAGAGAGCTAAGGTAATCAAGTGCTTCACGGGACTAAACAAATCTTTCTACACTTAATAATTGCATTTTTACCATTGAGGGGAATATCCATGTATAAAAGTCTAAAATTTGTAGTGAGATATGCAAATTATGTGCAAAGGAAAATTCATGTGTAAAAGTGTAGTGATATTTGTGATTCATGTGTAAAGGAATATTCATGGGTAAAAGTGTAGTGATATCTGTAATAGAACAAATAGATAGCAACAAATTACAGCAGCAATTCTCTAAACCTATTCATTAATACGTGTTTAGAGAGCTAAGGAAATCAAGTGCTTCTCGATACTAAACAAATATTTCTACACTTAAGGGGAGTGGTCACTTTTACGTACCTTTAAAAGTATTGTTTTCAGATCTATGTTCGATTGTATGCACTACTCATGATTTTTCCTTGATTTAAATGAAATTTTTTGAGTAACTGCCTATAATACTATTTATTATATATGCAATATTTCAAGGTAATTGAAAAATAAAGTTATAATAAAGTAATAAAACAAATTGATAAAGACAAATAACATCAGCAATTCTCTAAACCCATTCATTAATACGTTTTTAGAGAGCAAAGGAAATCAAGTGCTTCTCGAGACTAAACAAATATTTCTACACTTAAGGGGAGTGGTCACTTTTACGTACCTTTAAAAGTATCATTTTCAGACCTATGTTCGATTGTATATACTACTCATGATTTTTGCTTGATTTACATGAAATGTTTTAAATAGCCGCCTATAATACTATTCATTATATATGCAATATTTCAAGGTAATTAAAAAATAAAATTAATTTTTGTGCATAAAAAGTGAACAATTTTTTTAAATCGAACATTTTGCAGTCAACTACTGTGTGCATTCTGTTAAAATAAATTATTAATGTACAGTAATAATTGTTTGCTATATGTGATTACAATACTTTAGGCAACAATATCCACCAAAATTATTATTAAATATATTGAAAAAATTTAGTACGTGCTATTTTTAATTATAAATTTCAAAAATGACTGAGTAAAAGCTTATAAAAAATTCTTTAAAAAATTAAAATATGTTAAGGTTAAAAAATGTTGGTGTATTTTGTTGCCTGAAGTATTGTAATAGAATATAGTAAACAATTATTACTGTTAAAATTTATTTTGACAGAATGCGCACAGTAGTTGACTGCAGAATGTTTGATTTAAAAAAATATTCCCTTTTTATGCATGAAAAATAATTTTATTTTTTTATAATTACCTTGAAATATTGCATATATAGTAAATAGTATTATAGTCAGTTACTCAAAAAATTTCATGTAAATCAAACAAAAATCATGAGTAGTACATACAATCGAACATAGGTCTAAAAATGATACTTTAAAAGGTACGTAAAAGTGACCACTCCCCTACACTTAATAATTACATTTTTACCCCTGAGGGGAATATTCATGTTTAATAATGCCTGGAAAATGGTCGGAGGACACACAAAAAAATTAGCATAGACGTAAAATAGTAACATTTATGACAGTTTGAGGTAAAAGCATTTAATTTGAAACCCTGAGACTATAATGCAAATATAACAAATTTTTCCATCTTGGTTATGTCATCTATAAAGTCGTTGATAATTTCTAAAAGAAAAGTGTACTGGTCATTTTGAAATCAAATTAACAACTGCTAGCATATATGGGTTCGTAAAAATTTCAAACACAAAAATATAAAATTTTTTATTCTTGATATAAGCACCATTTTCAGATAAGAAAACGTTAAATATTTGTACTGATTATAGCTATTACTAACCCCTGAGTTACATTAATAAATTAATTTCATTAGACATTGAATTAAGTCACTTAGCGTTTGAGACATTTTATTCTGCCTCTTTCTTTCAGATGGAAAAAAGAGTTCCTGACTGAGAATTCCCTCCTCTAGTTTGGTATTCCATTGTACTGTCTGAGACACTTTTGGGAACCAAATTAATCATGGAATATCTGTCACAAACACTTTTCAAGTTGAAAATATGTGACGTAAAAAGACATAAAAATTCGTGACGAAAAAAAGCATTTTCTATAGTTCTTAGGCAATGCTTAGAGGGTTTATTCTGTGTATTAAAGTGTTTGAGGCATATTATTCCGTCGCAAAATTTCATATTGAAAAATGTTTATGACAGATTATTTTACTTTAGACTTTACGACTGCTTGCTTCCCTGAGGACTTTGAATGGGACCAAAATTGAAAAGTTGTCTTGGATTTAGATGTGGTAACTAGGGTCAAATGAGTGCCTAATGAGGTGAATTACCTCCTATTTTAATAAGTTGAGTTTAATTATGAACCCGATACTATATTATCTTCAGTTACTGAATATTGATTGTTTTGCGGTTATGGACTGTTTTTAGTATTATGTGGCTCTTCTTTCTGAATAATGACCCATGATAAGGTGCTTAAAAAGTAATTATATGACTAGTCAAGTGGCTAGTCGCGGAGTGAGTCCTATTTTGATTTCTAAAAAAATGAAATCTTTCAATACAAATATGACGAAACTGCCCCAGTGTAAAGCTTTACAATCTTTAATCGACTGAACAAAAACAGGATGGATAAGATATGCATAGATACTGGAAAAAGATTTGAAAATTTTACGCCAGTTAGCTCATGTTGTAGAGAATCCGTATAGAATCGGGCTAAAGACAATTTTTAGCCCAATTAGTTCTAACATGACATATATGCTGTTTCAGGTTTGTGTTTACATTGTTGTCATGATTATGCTGGTACCTTTTATTGTGCATCAAATATATCCAGCAATTAACAACGTAGCCCCCTATAAGAACATTTTCTGTATCGATATATTTTTAGCTTATGCCAGCTGCTATCATGTGTACACAGAGATATACAAAAATTCCCAAGGCCATGAATTATTTTTTTCTAGGGTGTATTAAAAGAGCACGTCATCACTTGTGTTCTACGTACGCCAGGAGTTGAGGATTGTATTGACAGCCACCAGAAAACATTTTGAGAAATACCTGCTTAATGGATTTTGACGCCGTCAGTGTACTAATGGACTCTATGATGCTGAAAATCCCGTAATGTGAACGAGGTGGAAAATGGACATGATCCTTTCAGCATAAATGACCTCTCATACTAGGATATTTGGTACACATGTCATACTTGCAGTGCCGCATACAGGTCAAAAAGCCAGAAAGCGTGCCTTTTGGTGACTGATGACTTCAGGAGTAAGGGTATGGTAGGATCCAGGGCAAGACCAAGTTTTGAATTCTTCCACCGAGAGTCCAGCATTTGAACCATGAGTCCAACATTGTTCCATAAAGATAACCAGACCAAATCTAAAGATTTTGCATCTGAAATATGATACTTACACTTTTCAAATAACAATGTATTTGAGTGCGCTTATATTGGAAAGACACTAATATATATCAGTATAGAAAATATCTTATAATGCAATGAATTGATGGTAACATACATACCAATACCAAAATGTCTGCATGAAGAAGCACTTAAAAAGCTTATATGGAAAAGAAAAGCATAAAAAGTCATTCTTGTAACAATGCAGGTCCTTCATGAAAGTGAAAGAATCTATCATGCATTTTCATTCTAAAGTATTCTAACTATCCTCTCTTCTGTACGTCAAGGAAATATGAACTTCGTATAAATCGTAGTTTAAGACATTGAAACACTCATTAATGAAATCTTATTGGTAGATTTTGGGAAAACTTTGGCCATCTTTTGCTGCCTGAAGACCGGAGACACCCGGACCTACATGTTTGAAGCCGATTTCAAATGTCTTCATACATCTACGCTTCGGGCTCTATCTAGTAACTACGGTAGGCCGAAATTGGTAAACTGGGATAATGAAAGATATAAAATTACCAAATAAGTGTGACTTTATTTTCAGATGGTTCTACTAATTTTTTAATCTATTTTCTTGGAAATCCAAACCCATCATTTTGGAGAACCTATATTTTAATAGGTTACTTCTCTCTAAATCGAATTATTGAACAGTAAAGAAGCTTGTGACAGGCAAATAACCTCGATACCGAAGTTTATTTCTCTGTTCTACATCTTGAGACATAAATGAGTATTAGAGCCAAAAATAAACCAGTTTTAATTTGCTACTTACATTTGGTATGCCATCAGATAAACTCAAATTTTACTTTCTACTTGAATTATTTATTCACTGTCTTTTATAATAACTGTTTCTGTTCTTTCCATTCTGTCATAGTTCATGGATGAAGAACTTCACAATGTATAAATGAAGATTTAGACAAAATGAATAGTTGAATCAATCCAGCTAATCGATTCCATATAATAATGGTGCTTTCCTCACATTTTTCAGTGCTGCTAGCTGTTTAGTGACAACCGTTTTAAGTTGGAGTAGACTGAGAATTTGTATGGAGTAAGGGAGGAACTTTTTAATATTAAATATTAAATTTTGTGCCTCTTATGTATTTATGCAAGAGTATCTAGCTGATGTAACTACTGTTGAACTTCCGAAACTTTCTGTGAGGGATACAATTTAAAATTTGCGTATAGCTATGAAAAGAAGAGTTTGTAATTCCTGCCATTCTCCGAAGTTGTTTTAAATTTTATTTGATCAAAATAAAGACACCTTACCCAGATAGTTCTTTAAACATTGAGAGAATTTTAAAGATTGGTTTGGCAGAGAGAAGACAGAGCAGTGCGTCATATATTTCCTTAAGAAACCTTTCCCTTTACTAAGAATGAAAAAAAACTTTAAAAAGTTTGATGAGTTAATATCTGTTACCTCATTATATGAACGTGCTTCAAAAAATAACAGTAAATCGAATATTTTTAGAAATATTAATAAATATTTCTAAAAATATTCGATTATATTAAATCGATAATTATTCGATAATATTAAATCAAATATTTTTATTCACTTAGAGACACGACTGACTTTTCCTTTTTTTATGTAATCACCTTCCTTTTCAATATACTTCTCACATCTCTGCACTAACTTATTTCTTTCATTGCCAAAGGAATGTTTTTGATTGTGCTTTCAGCCAGGAATGCACCACTTTTTGGCACCCGCTGACACTGAAGAGTTACTCATCTTGGATTGATGTTCACCCAGTTTTAAGCGCATCTCCCTTCTCGTACACCCTTTTCCGGCCAATGGAAGCATCTACATATTGTAGCAGTCTTTTGTGAATTTCCAAAGTTTCACACACTTCATAATAGACCGTAAAAATCTTATGACTACTCACTTAGTCCTTTATGGTGCAAACTGCTATGCTACGCCATTTTGCATATGCTGTACTTTTGGTTAAGAAAACCATGCTATTTAGGTAAAAAACTTTAGCAAGAATGAATACGCAGGAGTTTGAAAAGCCTGTGATTTACATTTCAGGAACTACAGTAAATTTGCTGTTACTTTTTGGACCACTCTCATAGTTTTAATTTTTACTTCTTAATATCATCATATGCATTCATTCTTCTATCGATGTCTAAAAATCATGTCTTTTGAGATAATATTGCACTTTAATATGATTAAAGCTTTATCTGGCACGAGACTATAGTAATCATTTGTCATTGATTGATGCTAGACATTACTATTCTATTGATCCCTGTTCCCTGATGAGTGGATTATCAGTCTCTTAATCAAAATAATCATTTATTAGTGTTAGGTATTACCACTTGCTACTAATCTTTTATTAATCCATTATCAAAATCATATGGCTTCTGAGATAATCTTTTATCCGTAGATGATTATTGGTCATACGCTCTTTGCCATACCATTATACACTAATAAACAATATCATGCAGCTTCAAAATCATACCACTTTTGAAATTACATTGTACCCTGATATGACTATTAGTTATCTGTCCCATGATTTTATAATAATCATTCTCTTAGTGGTTGGTGCTATGACTATGCATCATTTTTCTGATGATCCATGCACGAAATCATATACTTTTTGAGATAACATTGTGCATTGATACAAAGACTGGTTCATCTGTCACGCAGTCCAAGTAATAACTTTTCAGTGCTTGGTATTACCAATCGATACCAGTTTTTCTACTAACTGATGTTCGAAATCACAATGCGGTTCTGTAAACTTGCACACTAATATAATGATTGCTTTTTCTACCATAGATTATGGTTTTCAGCGTTTTGTACTATCTCTTGTCATCATTCTTCTATCAATCCACATTTGAATGGCTGCATACACCATTTGTGATAATCTTTAACACAAAGAAGATGAGTGGATTATCAGTCCCTTGATCAAAATAATCATTTATTAGTGTTAGGTATTACCCCTTGCTATTAACCTTTTATTAATCCATTATCGAAATCATATGGCTTCTGAGAAAATCTTTTAGCCGTAGGTGATTATTGGTTTATCTGTCACAAGATCATTGTAATCATTTGTCTGTGCTTGGTACTATTGCTTGGTAATAGTTTTCATTTATCCATGATTTAATTATGTGCTTTTTTTTCAATAATATTTTACCCCGATATAATGATTACTACATCTGTCCATTGATTATTTCAATAATTTTTCAATGCTTAGTGCTATCATTTGAAACCATTCTTTTACTGATCTTTGCTCAAAATAGTAAGAATTTTGGTATAAAATTGTATCTTAATACGTTACTTTTTAATCTCCCTTTATCTACCATTTGATCAGAGTAATCACCTTTCAGTGTATGGCCACTTGCCATTATTCTTATGTTGATCTATGTCTGGAATCATATACGTCCTGCAACAACATTGTACCCTAATACAATGGCTTATCTGTCACTTGATCAAAGTAATCACTTTTCAGTATTTGGGGATATTTTTTTTCCAACGCTTATTGGTATAAGCCCCAAAATATCCCGAGATTTGCTGGTTGCTTGTAATAAGGGGCACCCGCATAGGTGAACCAACACCATTCCCTGGCGTCACTTCAATTTTGACCTATCAGCACTAGGAGCGACATCCGGTAGGCTCGTACCCTCTTCCCATCCTCATACCACATGGAGGTACTTTACGGAACTGATGAGCCCATATCTGGTATAATCACGAAGTCATTGAGAGGCGTTTGTCGGAATTCGAACCGAGAAACCCCAGTGCAGATTTCCGACGCGCTATCATTGGGCCCTCGTGTTTGGTATTATCACTTGCCATTACTCTTCTGTAGAATCCATGTGCGAAATCATATGCATTTTGTGATAACATCGTGAATCAATCCCCCTAATATTACGATGACTGTTTTTTCGCGGACAGAAAATGTTGTAGTTGAATCCGCTCTGGGTGAAATATATTCACTAAGAATATTCCAATATAAAAATATTTTTTAAATGCAGATACTCTTCAATTTCGTCCGTACAAACACAAAATTCTTGCTCTCTTGCCAGCCATTCGTTGTGTAAACCGATCAAAAATACTCCTTATTTTTCTCACTGCAGGTTAGTTGCGAAATTGCAAAGAAAGAAACAAAACCGGGTCTTACACCTACCTCCACACCCTGCAATCCTTCGGAAAGAGGTGCGAATCCCCGCTAGTTCCGTGTCAATTGGGTATCTCGGCGAGTGAAATTCATTCCCTTGCGCCAGGGTCCTCTTAAATCTACAACGCGTAAGACCAACCACTTTATCAAGGCAGGGTTAAGGCTTTCTATAGATCTCGAAAAAGCTTTAATCTCACTCCCGAGATTTGCTTTCATCATAGCAGATTTACTTTTGCTGTAAAGCTTGGAAATGTACGGCTCGCTGCGAGAAACCCCCATGTCTCTTGCTTAAGGGTTTGCCAGTCTTTTTTTTTTCATTTTATCTCATCACCTCACCTCCTCTAGCAGTTGGAGGGGGAAAAAAGAGAAGATTACGGTCCACAATTCAATGCAAACAAAGCATTTTTCGATTTCCGAGTCGTTTCAACTGGGCCCGGATGCTCTTTTAATTTTGTTTTATGTTTGTTTTCTTTTATTTCGGAAAAAAAGAAGAAGGAAGGCTATTCTTCTTATGGACGGAGAGGTGTTTGTTTTTCGGGAAATGAAGAGCTCTGTGACATGAGATATACCGTTTCTAAGAAGTGGAATTGAAGTGAATTGTCTGGGAGGCAGTGGTAATGAAATATCAGATGCTGCGATGCAAAAGTCTGTTTTTTGGAAAAAAGTTCACAAAAATGGAAAACATGAAATAGTGATGATGATATATTCTTTACATGTAGAGGTCTTTAATGAATTCTTTACCGTACACATTAAATGGAATTGAACTGAATTGTGTGTAAATGAATCGTAATGAGATATCAGACACTAACGTACGATAGCTTATCTGTAAAACTATCATTAGGCAGGTCCTAATGTATGGCTCGGAAACTTGGTCTCTAACATAAAATGGAGAATACAGAATTGTAGTCTTCGAGAGAGGGGTTCTCAGAAGCATCCTTTGTGGTGTCAAAGAAAATAGCCTATGGCGGAGACGTTTTAATTCAGAAATCTATAGATTTTTTAAAGAGCTTGATATTAAAAGTTTTAAAATTAAAAGAATGAACTGTGCCTCTCATTTTGCTAGAATGGATGAAAAAAATCCTGTAAAGAAGATTTTTGCTGCAAGGCACTTTACTAGTCGGAAAAAAGGAAGGACAAAACTAAGATGGCTTGATTCAGTTGAATCAGATTTTAGAGTGATTGGAGTGAGGAACTGGCAGACCAGGTCAAGAAATAGTTTGTCCTGGAGTAATCGTCAACAGAAAGCCCTAGCCCACCCTGGGCTGTAATGCCAAATATGATGATGAACGTACGAAAGACTTCCTTTAAAATTTTCATACAAAATTAAGTAATGAAAAGATATTTTCTAAAAAAAGGAGGTCCATAAGGTTGCTGTGTACTAACCCTATTGTATACGGTTGCCTCAGTGTTAACCTATGGAGTTTGTTTGGTTTGGAGAGCTACGGTCATTTTTTGCTACACGAGGGCTAATTATACCGGGACCTACAGCTTAAAGCCGATTCTGAACGGCTACAAACATCCATGCCAACAATGGGACTCGAACCCATAGACTTTGGTTCCGAAAGCCAGGTCCTTAGCCAGTTAACCTATGGATAAAATGTGTCCAAGGATTGCCAACTTGGATTTAAAGATTTAATTAAAAAATAATAGAATAGAGAATTAATAGAGAAATAGAGAAAAAAATTTTACACCTTGGGACATTTTTCGTTTTTAAAAAATTGCAAATAATATTTTAAAATTTAAATAATTCTGGGCGAAAATCTGTTATAGTGTGTTTTAAACGCTCCTAAATTCCTTGGGTGGACGAAATTTATAAAAGGAATCCTGTTGCAAGGTGCAGAAAAGTTCAGGCTATCTGAAAACACCGTTTTTATTGGATTATCAGCGTTTATGCAGCTGGAAATAGTAGACGAATTTTCTCCATAGGTTAACACTGAGGGGAGAGAATCCAGTAGTGTTAGTACACAGAAGCCTTAACTAGAGAAGTTGCCACAGATATGTTTCACGTATATAATAGAAGTGAACTGAGCTGTCTGTAAACGAATAGCAATGAAAAATCAGATATGCTCTTTCTAAAATATGCTAATAAATAGATTTCATTGAAAAGCAAAATGAAATGATGATAATTATCTATTCTAAATTCCGCAGAGATGAACTGGAATTGAACTAAATTATCTGTAAGCGATTGGTAATTAAATATCAAATATTATCGTGCGAAAGCACACTCAAATAGTTTAGAGCAAAATGAAGCAATGACAAAGATATCTGCAACGAATAAATGCATCCCAGATATGCATCACGTATATGAAACGAAATTGAACTGGTGGTGGAATATTAATGAAACTAGTTGGCACCCGTCAAAACATGATGGCTGTATAGTAAATAAATGTACTAATACACAAATTATGCGCAAACTTATGCACAAATAAACGTGCTCGTGCAGCTTCGTGCATAGTAAGTATCTAAAGTCGATTTAAACATGTCAATGAGCATGCTCAGAAACAAATTAATGTATTTATGCGGCCTCGTGCTTAGTGAGTATCTGAAGCCAGATTTAAGCATGTCACTGAGCATGCGCAGAAACCAACGTTTTAACTTTAAATTAACGCTATTGAATAGAAATTGCGGTTGCGAAAACCAAATTTGCCACATCTATTTATTAAAATCTTTCGCTTAAGACGAAAATGAAGTAAATTGATGCAGTAGCTTTCTCCGACGGACTGACCGAAAAATCGGTTTATAGCAACCTAAATATATACATAGATTGTAGATATTATAGTATGATCTATAGATCATGGGAGGACTTGTTTTTAAAAGTAGTAGCTCACCTGTGAAAAGAGATATTGTCAATAATTTTTTGAATGATAAATTTGGTAAGAAATAATGTTAATTTTCTGCAAAGTAAAATTAAAATTAATTATCTATGAAGGAGTGGCAAGGAGTAGCGCATGAACATATCTGTGCTCAGATGTCAAAATGTTATAAGAAATTTACATGACAGCAATTCTAAGATTCAAGATGTCAGGAAAAATTAGTAATTTGTTTTACATGAGCAAACGTGGTACTAATGTTTGAGGAAAATAATTGGCTATTATTTACAGTAGTTACAGTTAATAGAAAATATCGGCCAACGAGAATCTGGAATGTGAAAAACTCAATTTTTTTAAAGAAAAGTTTATAATATTTTGCCATCTGAGCACAGATATATGAAAAGAACATCGTACAAAATTAGAAAATGTCCTTCAGATAAAAGTCGTTAAAATTTTATCTTAAATACAATTTAAAGAGCATGAAGTTCTACTTGATTGGTTAGTATTATGAAATATCCTCAAACGTTATAATAAGAGTTACCAACATTAGTTACAGACCTTTATTAGTTTCCAACCTTAGTTATATTACATTAGTAACAAGTCTAACTAAGATCTAATAACTTCTTTAATTAGAATTTCATGCATAATTTCATCAGTCATGGTTATTACCATGTTTTTATTAATTCGCTTTCTTGTTAGTTTGTTTGTGTGTGTGTTTGTCCCGTACAAATCTTGCAATCAATTTTTAACTAACTTCCCGACTAGCTAGACATTTGAAACTTTTAGAATAGCTCAGAACACGATGACAATGCATTCTTTTAATACTTTTAGCCATCTTTCAGCAGAATTTAATCCATTTTCAGTTAATTTTGTTTTGTAGAATGGTCCCGCCATCTATCGGCCGGGACTGGAACGAAAAGTTAAACGCAAGTTAGCTTCCAATTCTCTAGCTAAACGATTGATTACGCATTTGATCATTTTCATAATTGCATAAAATTGACAAATTAAACTCAGATACGTGACTGCGGAAGTATATGGAACTTACGTTATTACCCTATCAAGTCAATCCATTTAAATAAAGTGACTTGCATGCTTGTCATCAGCCGGCCTGTGTAGGTCAGAACACTGAATACTGATAAAATGTTGATAAATAAAGCTAATAAAACTTTATATGTTTTTGAGAAGCGATACTGAACTGATTTCTGTTGCGAAGAAGTAGTGAGAAACAGGAGAATGTTTTAAAATTTCATCATAAATTAATGATTAGTATTTTCCATTTGTTCTCAATTTTTGTTTCACATGAGTTTATGTTCATAAATATACATACACGTTCTTTGCTGGCGATACTTTTTGTGCAAATTATTACCATGTTTTTACTAACTCGCTTTCTTGTTTGTTTGTCCAGTACAAGTCTTGCAATCGATTCTTAACTAATTTCCCCACTAGATAGACATTTGAAACTTTTAGAATAGCTCAGAACACGATGACAATGCATTATTTTAATACTTTTAGCCATATTTAAGCAGATTTGAAATCATTTTCAGTTAATTTTGTTTTGTAGACTGGTGCAGCCATCTAACGGCCGGGACGGGAACGAAAAGTTAAACGCAAGTTAACTTCCAATTAACTTCATTTTCTTTCAAGTTGATGGGATAATTCATCAAAAAAATTTTAAAAAAGTATTTATTAATACATTGAATTGTCAAATTTATATGATTCAACAGAAAATTTAAAATCATGGTATACAAAAAGTTCTTTTTATCTTGTAATTATTATAAACTAAATGTACTAAATCTCGAGATTTAATTTGCTCTAATTGTCCAAAACTAAATTATTGTGGCCAAACTGGCTTTTTGTTGTAGTAATTTCAGCCATAAATTTAAAGAGATTGAACCCATTTCTTTTGAAAAGAAGAAAATAGCGGGAATTTTATATTCTATCATAGAGAGTGCGATGGTCCAGTTGGCAAAGGCAGAGAAACTATCGAGGCAGTGATCTGAATGTGACTGGTTCAATGCCCGTCGCTGACAAATCCACCGCCCTGTACATTAATGGCGGCTGTTGCACGAAAAATCTGTCGTGGCTGCAATGTCCTCCAAGTTCTCAAATCGTAACTTGACTCGGTTCTAAATTACAGGACCGGCTTGTAGGGGCTTCCCCCTTAATTGAATGGCCAGCAGACTCGCGGTGTACATACAGGCCAATGTCATGTGACAAGTACCTCCGCATTCGAAAAAAGATATTCTATCATAGTATCTTAACAGAATTTCCATCAAAAGAACAGATGATCATAAACCGGAATTCCCGATAAACGATACCCTCTTTTTAATCTACCCTCACTACAGTTTTGTTTCAGCACTAACGTTTAAACCATTTCATGGGGTATTTAATATATTACATACGAAAATTATAGAATTTTAGGGTTGTCTCATATTTTAGAAGGAGATCTTAGGCTGTTTCGTTCAGGCGAATATCTCGCTGAAGAACGATAGATTGTCTGTACCTGTCTATGATTCGTGATAGGAAACCCAGATCCCAGTTTTATGGGTACTGAAACCTATGTTGCAGTTAATATCTTCCGATATCAGAGCTATATTACAGTTATTTTTCCGCGAAATCCTTTGTACAGCTATTATTTAAGGAGGTACTGGACTTTAATATTTGCACGAATTCGTACATTTCATGATGATTTTTCTTCCTGAGATGGATGTTTATAAAAAGTTTATTGGATAATTACTTGAGCAATTAGAAATTTCATTTAAAAAAAATGAGAATTCAGAAATTTGTGTTTAAAAAATCTAAAACTCAGATTGTAAGCACGTTTAGTTTTTATAAATCTGTCGATTCAATCTCTCTAATTGAATAATTTTTAAAATTTTCTTTGCAGACTAAAAGTTCCGAAAAAAAGTAATTCCAGATTTTATAAAAACAGTGTTCATAATATCTTTAATCACATTAATAGGCCCAAAACACATTTTTTTTTCAGAATCATTTTTGCTTTGGGGAAAATATATATTAAATTTTCAATTTCGATAAAAAATTCTTATGATGGTTTAATGAAAATAAAACAAAGTAACGTTGTAAAAAGTTTGATAGTGATACCTTTTAGAGAATTTTAGATATATCTTTTCAAACATAGCAAATCACTAAAAATTGAATTCCGAGATAAATGAATTTTAAGCAAAGAAGAACATCGCGGTGCGCAAAGAGAGTGATGCTTGAAAAATGTTTTCTCTGACATTGAAATAAAGGGGATTTATGCGGTTTGTGTTATTCAATTCAAAAATCTCTATAGTGCATTTTAAGACAAAAAAATTAAATTGTGCTTTTTCATGAGAATTTGTCACTCTCAAGAATTATTTAACAAAAAAAATTAATTACGTATAGTCCATTAAAGAAAAAGTCCGTTAATTAAAACTTAATTATTGTCATTAACTTTATTATTGTCATATAACTATCAACCACGGGCAGACATAATTTAGGTACAAACGCCTGAATGGGATGCAATTATTGCTTTGGAGAGGTACTTGGTAAAACTTTAAACTACAAATAATGCATGCATTATCTCAAATTTTATATATCGTTTTCTTTTATGTGTGCAAAGTTAAACTATGCTTATGAATTAGCTTATCAATATTTCCTTCGAGACAGGAAACTTACAATTTTACGAACTTGAATACTCTAGATTATTATTTACTTTCGCAAATATGTTTCGCTTATCTCAGAGTATTAATTGTGCATTTAAAGTATACAGATCGCCCTCCTACAGCACGGCATCTTACAACATGGTTTCGCTCTAACACGATAAAAAAAAATTGCGAAACCCTTTGTACAACACTGTACTTCTACAGCACTAGATAACAGGATTTTTATTTAACACATTTAAAAACTAAATCATCTTAAAAAATAATGACGGGAAGGAATAATGAACTATCAGTGGCTTTACTTAAAAATGCATAAACAAATTATAAATTATTAATTTATAACTCTATAAAATTACAAGAAGGCCTAAGCTTAGCTGAAAATCTTAAATCATTTTTCTTGAATGCAGACCCTTCCGCTGAAAGAAGCCAAAAATTCAAAAGGAAGCTGCAAAATTGTCCATGTCCGTACCGTGAAATATACAATGACCTCGTAAGAACCAGCAAACAAACCAAAATTATAGATTTTTTAGAGGATAGAAGGTGCAAAAACTCTAAAAGAAGAAGAAGGTTCTGAAAGTGAAGGTGATATCGTTCAACCGAAAAAAAAAACGTTCTCGTTTGATTGTACTGAACAGTGATGAGGAAGACATTTATTAAATTAAGGTCGCATTAAATGAAAATAATTTGTTTCTTTTCGTTTTGTATTATACATACATTTATATTTTTAATAAAAATTAAGTTGCTTATATGGAATTTATAAAAAAAAGTTTTTGCAATAAGTTTTTGAAACGTAACCCCCCTTTTTGTACTGGCTCTGGGTCTCATAGAACACGGTTTCACACAACACGGCATTTTCTAGGAACCTATCTACCGTGTTATAGGAGGGTTACCTGTACATAAAAACCATAGTGGAAAGTGAAGAAAACTAAATATTTAAAAATTTAAACCTGTTTAATTTAATGATATAAGGTAAAAGATGTAAATGTATAGATTTACAAAATAAGAAAGTTCAAAATAAGAAGTAAAACTTATTGACAATATTTATTTTTCAGGAGTGCTGGCGTCATTTAACGAAGGATTATTTCAGAGAGATGCGATCTTTAAGTTTAACACTCACAAGCTCTGGATAGTTTGTCGAATATTTACTGGAAATAATAAAGCCAATGGAGCAAAGCAACTATGAATATTCGGTGAAAATGATCAAGAAAGAACGTAAATAAAACCTGTTAATTCATCCAGGAAAACTGAAAGGAAAAGTAAAGTAACAATATACTAAAACAAATTTTACAGAAGTTTAAAAGTACTTAAAAGAGGAAAAGCAAATAAATTTAATCAACTTAGGAAGAAATACCTAAAAACCATAGTGGAAAGTAAAGAAGAACCAAATAGTTAAAATTCTAAATCTGTTTTATTTGACGATATAAGGTAAAAGATGTAAATGTATAGATTTACAAAGCAAAAAATAAACACATCTAAACTTAATTAGTAGAATATGTCTAAAATTTATACTATGAAGAAAACAGTTTATCTAGTTATTTCATGATACTAATGTTAATATTTTAGAGTACTCCGGCGTCCTCTAATCTCCCTTAAGACGTCACTACATCCCTATCTACGAGAAGCTAGGTTATTAATTTTAGTCGTTTTCTAAAGTAAAGCGAGAAGCATTTCACTTTCATTTCATCCAAATAATTACTTTAAAAACTTATATTGTGTTGAATCACTAATCGTTATTTAACGTTATAAGGTAAAAGATGTAAATGTATAAATTTACATAGATAAAAACAAATAAACTTAATTAATTATTAGAATATGTGTAAAATATGTAATATGACGAAGACAGTTTTTCTAGTTATTTCTTGATACTAATGTTAATATTTTAGAGTACTTCCTGCAGCGTACTCCATCTCCCTTAAAACGTCACTACATCCCTATCTATGAGAAGCTAGGTCATTAATTTTACTCGTTTTCTAGAGTAAAGCGGGAAGCATTTCATTTTCGTTTCTTTCAAATAATTACTTTAAAAACTTATATTGTGTTGAATCCCTAATCGCAACTAAAAGACAATCGATTGAAAGTGTTTTATATTTGTAACTAACTTACTACATTTTAATTATATTCACACTATGAAAGAAACATATAGAACTAATATTTGAATATAAAAAATTTTGGAATGTTGATAGAATAAAATTGAGTGAAATTTTTTATGCTTACAGTCATAGTTAACTCTTGCTGGTTTGGAGTATTGTTTAATTACATGAACGAATTTGAAAGTGAAAGAAATCAGAAATACCTCTTCCAGGCTTGTGCTATGAAAAATTGAGTAACAAATTATGCAGACTAGAAAAAGAATATGTTTTGCAGCATGTGTAGGGTACGTAAATTTCGCATGGAAAATATCGAGATTTCGCAAAAAAAATATACATACAATATATAAAATTTCGCATTTATTCGCAAAAAATGTATATAAATTCAACAATTTCGCATTTATTCGTAAGAAAAAAATATAAATTAAAAAATTTCGCATTTATTAAAAAAAAATTATAATTTTACTTATTTGGATATGTAAGTATCAAAATTCTTAGTTAAAGGCTAACATTGTAATAGTCTCCACATTCTTTCCTTAACCTTTAGCTTACGGGGCCTATTTTTCCAGTTCCCTCTTTAGAACGGGAAGTTTCATACCCCTTTCGTAAGAACTGCCATTAGGGGGGTTATATATATATATATAAATATATATATATATATATATATATATATATATATATATATATATATTCATTTTTAGGCACGTATTCTTGGGATACATGCTATCCCACCCCGAAAGGAAAAGGTTAAGTCTTTGCCTTCTGTCATTAATTACTATGTTGTACATACTAAAATATCTCTCAGCATCTACGCTGTTAACGGGACTATAGAGACTTTGTAGGCCTTTGCAAAATTAAGGTATCAGCATTTCGTTGCAATTAAAATCTGTATAGCATCCACATGAGTGTCTTGGTTGACTACTGTAAGTAGCTGTCTGTGAAAATGGTTGTATACGTCGATGAGCTCATCCCGTGGTATTTCTTTAAAAAATGGTAGTTTAGAGAAACTTTCCAATAAAAAATTTGTGTTGAAATATGATGTGGGCTTGGTCGCGGCTTCAGATGGACAAAACAATTTGCCAATGTGCTGGTAGACTTCGTTTGTTGCTTTGGATGTCGTCATGTGTAGAGTCATTTTGTTTAAATTATTCTCTGCTGCTGTCTTCAGCATAATATTGAGTTCCTGATGGATTTCACCATTCTCATTAGTCAAAATGCTTTCTGATTTTTTTTCACTAAAATACCCTTGACTTTGGCACTCAAGAGACGTTCGTAAATCTACTAAATTGTGCCACAAAACTTGATGGTTGATTTTTACAGTTAGAGTTTTAGGTTCGACTCCGGTACGGACAAACTGTCCGGGTGAAATTCGGAGCAAATCCGAAGGAGAGTGAGATTTTTTAGTTAAAGATAGTCTTAGTTAAGCAAATATGTTAATAAATGATTTCTATTAATGCCTAATTTTGCTTAAAAAGCCGTTTATCGCCGAGTTTCCGCCGAAAAGATGTAAAAAAATAATTTTCGCATTTATTCGCTCATATCGGAAAATTTCGCATATATATTGCATCTATTTCGTAAATTCGAAAATTACGTATCCCTAAGCATGTGGCTCTTAAAACATAATCCTGAATCACGATACAAAATGATGATACCAGTCCGTGTTTTTAACCTATTCATATCTAGATTCATAAATTTTTCTTTTCCACCACAGCACATGCGTTATATACATGTTAGTTTCGTTGTAAAGCTACCGGAAGCGTCTACACTTCTGAATCTGTATCTCATATTATTTCTTTGATGGATCGGTGAGAGACCGACTCCTTTTAAATCATCCTCATTTTCGCATGGTAGTGTAGAATACTGTCCATACTTGCCTAATCTATCGGTATAAAACAGTTCCGTGACTGACTGAGTGACTGACAGACAACGCACAGACCAAACCGCTGGACCTAGGGCTGAAATTTTGCGTGGCGATTCTTCTTATCGTGTAGGGGTTCACTAAGAAAATTTTTTGAAAAGTCTTCTTAGATTTTTTAAAAATTAAAGTTTTAAGCTGTTTTAGTAATATTTTTTGAGTTTGCATTTAAACTAATAATCTGAGGGTTATAAAATTTATATCACGAGAAAGATCGTAAAAATTACTTTACAATGAAATCTTTTTTTTAATCTTTACCTCCATTTTAAAATTTTTGGTGAATTTTTAAAGATTAATTTTTAGAATTCAATTTATTAAATGCTGATCACGAGATTTCTTTTCTTTTTGTCATACTTCAAATAAATTTTGCGTCACGTGCATAACAACGAAATGAATTGACAAAAAAAATTAAAAGTACAGTAAAAGATAAAATTGAACCGCTAGACTAATTGAGATAGAAGTGTTTTAAGAATTTAACTCAAATTAGTATGTTTTATGGATATTAAATTAAACCTATATATACAACTGCAATTTCCCCTCAAAGTATGCCTCGCTTTGACGATAAATAAGTCTCAAGGCCAAACTTTAAAATACGCTGGCGTAGATGTAAGAGAAAATTGTGTCTCCCACTGTCAGTTTTACGTAGCATGCTCATGCGTAAGTTCGCGGACGAGCCTGGTAATATTAGTTCCGCTCAATGAAGAAACAAAAAAAATTCATAAGGAAATCCTCTAAAAAGTAATTTCATTACTTTTTCATTGTAATTATCCTAAAATGTACTCCGTAGCGAAGCACGGGTATTCAGCTAATCATGATATATATCTAGATATGGATACGGTAAAATTATTCAAACATGGGTGCATCCTTTGATATGTAAGTTTTATATGTATATGATTGATTGCTTGCTATATTCTGAATTTTTATTATGTGTAAATTACCTTGCGTCAGCATCGTTAAAGAAGTTAAAAGTTGGAGTTATTTTAAAATGCTGCTACGCTAAAATCAGAAATACCTAAGATGGCAATAATCATTCATCACTGTTGTAACTATATCACGAATCTTCTCTGGAATGGATCTTCAAAGGAATGACTTCAAGTAAATCTTGGTAGGCCTCTATTAATAAATATATTAGACTTTAATACTCTTATATGATACAAAACATTTTCCGTACATGCCTAGTTGTGATACTTATCTTCTCTGGAAGGGATCTTTAAAGGAATGACTTCAAGTAAATCTTGGTAGGCCTCTATTAATACGTATGTTAGACTTTAATACTCTTATATGATACAAAGCATTTTCCGTACATGCCCAGTTGTGATACTTATCTTCGTACAACCTAGTTGAATGATACAAGCATGGCCACGTTTTTAGAAATAGGATGAATATTTATATTTTTGATCGGCCGGATACTTTTAATATCCGGCATAGATAGACTATCATAAGTCAGTTTTGTAAAAGATGCCTGCACATTTTAAACAGTAAGAGCTATTTAAAGTTGCTCTTAAAGAGTATTTGGAGCAGAAATACATTCATTGACAATCATCAATCGAACTAATCATGTAAGAAGAAAATGTCATGCAGTTTATAGTTTTTGGTGATAATTTTCCTCGTTCTCAAAAGCAAACAAAAATTAAATTCCTTTTGTTTTACTCTATCAATTCCGTCTCAAACCACAACAGCTACCCAAAAGAATAGTTTTGGTCGACTGTTAAGCCAAGGTCACGTTTTTCGTAGCCATGACTTTTATTGGAGCCTTGTACGTTGTAATAAAGTCGTACAAGATTACTTATTGCGAAGTTTTTCGGCAAGATATGCCACTACCTATCAAAAAAACACAGAAAATCTGTCTCTCCCCTGGTTGGCATCTACTGTGCCTTCCCACGCCTCGAGATCAAAAACCGGCCTTAAAAAGTCTTCTCCCTTCTACCCAACACACGTAACGCTATAACTTCTGCCTTATTGCGGTTTCTGCAGGGGCGCAAGGATTAAGTCAGGGGCGTTCGCTGCGGGGGTTTACACGGAAGGGGGGGGCACTCGATGATGAAGTTTATTCGGCGGAATAATCGTCATCTAAATGCATCACGTAAGCGGACCATAAAAAGCGAAATTCTCTTCGCTGCGGTCATAAACTTTGGCGCCGGTTTGGGGTTGCCGGGTCCGTGAAATAATGAGAGGAATCAATCGCCAATGTTCGGGAAGATGTTTCTGTCTTAAAGTATCAGCGTAATTCGTAAATGAGTGGAAAGGATTTCGAACGAAATGAGGGCTCGCAGTTAATTCAAACTTTCAGTAATTGTAAAAGCTCAGGTGGAGCTCATCTCCGGGATGGAAGGAACTGTCTTTCGTCGCTCGGAAGACAGTTGTCAGCTGCAAGTTGCGTGTCCGATTCCTATTGGCTTCTCGTTGATTAAACTCAAATTAGATACTTTAATTATAGTTTGAATTTGCAGCTTTTATTTTTTAGGAGAGCGAAACTGACTAAAATGGACAAATAATATTTGCTGTAAATAAAATTGCACTGTGGGAGAAGCCAAGGTAACTTTTAATGTAAACTAATTGTCAAGTATAATAATTTTCTTATCAAACAGTGTTTTGTCTTTAATTTTGAGATTCATAGAGACATGTTCTTCATTTCACCATTATACAGACAGTTGTCAGCTGCAAGTTGCATGTCCAATCCTATTAGCTTCTCGTTGATTAAACTCAAATTAGATACTTTAATTATAGATACTTTAATTATATTCTTGAATTTATAGATTTTATTTCTTTAGGAAAACAAAACTGACTAAAATGGACAAATAATATTTGCTGTAAAAAAATTGCACTGTGGGAGAAGCCCAGATAACTTTTAATGTAAACTAATTGTTAAGTATAATAATTTTCTTATCAAACAGTGTTTTGTCTTTAATTTTGAGATTCATAGAGACATGTTCTTCATTTCACCATTATACAGACAGTTGTCAGCTGCAAGTTGCATGTCCAATCCTGTTGGCTTCTCGTTGATTAAACTCAAATTAGATACTCTAATTATAGTTTGAATTTGCAGCTTTTATTTTCTAGGAGAGCGAAACTGACTAAAATGGACAAATAATATTTGCTGTAAAAAAATTGCACTGTGGGAGAAGCCAAGATGATTTTCAATGTAAACTAATTGTTAAGTATAATAATTTTCTTATCAAACAGCGTTTTGGCTTTAATTTTGAGATTCATAGAGAAATGTTCTTCATTTCACCGGAAGCTGACAATCGTCGTTATACAGACAATTGTCAGTTGCCAGTTGCATGTCCAATTCCTATTGGCTTCTCGTTGATTAAACTCAAATTAGATACTTTAATTATAGATAAATTATATTCTTGAATTTATAGCTTTTATTATTTTAGAAAAACAAATCTGCCTAAAATGGACAAATCATTTTGCTGTAAAAAATTGCACTGTTGGAGAAGCCAAGTTGATTCTTAATGTAAACTAATTGTTAAGTATAATACGAGTAATTTTCTTATCAAACAGTATTTTGCCTTTAATTTTGAGATTCATAGAGACATGTTCTTCATTTCACTGTTATAGACAGTTGTCAGTTGCAAGTTGTATGTCCAATCCTATTGGTTTCTCGTTGATTAAACTCAAATTATAAACTTTAATTGTAGTTTGAATTTATAGATTTCATCTTTTTTAGGAAAGCAAAACTGACTAAAATGGACAAATAATTTTTGTTGTAAAAAGTTGCACTTTAGGAAAAGACAAGTTGATTCTTAACATAAACTAATTGTTAAGTATAATAATTTTCTTTTCAAACAGTGTTTTGCCTTTTATATTGAAGTTCATAACGACATGTTCTTCATTTTACCGTTATAGACAGTTGTCAGCTGCAAGTTTCATGTCCATTCCTATTAGTTTCTCGTTCATTAAACTCAAATTAGAAACTTTAATTGTAGTTTGAATTTATAGATTTTTTTAGGAGAGAAAAATTGACTAAAATGGAGAAATAGTTTTTGTTATAAAAATTGCACTGTAGGGGAAGCCAAGCTGATCCTCAATGTAAACTAATTGTTAAGTATCATAATTTATTTTATTTTTAAAGTGTTTTTCCTTTAATTTTGAGATTCATAGAGACATGTTCTTCATTTCACCGTTATAGGCAGTTGTTAGCTGCAAGTTGCATGTCCAGTCCTATAGGATTGTCATTGATTAAATTCAAATTAGAAACTTTAATTATAGTTTGAATTTCTAGCGTTCATTTTTTTAGGAAAGCAAACCTGACAAAAATGGACAATTAATTTTTGTTGTAAAAAGTTGAACTGTAGGAGAAGTCAAGTTGATTCTTAATGTGAACTAATTGTTGAGTATAATAATTTTCTTTTCAAACAGTGGTTTGCCTTTTATTTTGAGATTCACAGAGACATGTTCTTCATTTCACCGTTATAGATGGGAATTCCAACATCGAGGTTATAAGATCCGGGTTCAGTTCCCGATACTTTAAGATTTCTTTGTTTGTTGATTTTAAGAGGATTTATGATATTTCCATATGGTTGCGATATATCCAAGCAGGTGGTCGTCACAATTTTAAAGCAAGAAAACTAAATTGCATAATATTTTTGAATGTCAACCAAGAAACTAATAATTAATTTTATGTTATGAAATAAAATTTTAGATTGCGTGTATTTTTACTGGATATTGAAGATGATGTTACTATATTTCTTACTGATCAAATATTAAACAAATATATTTAACATTTAAATCTTAATTTCTTTCTTCTGATGTTTCAAATCATCCGTAGTTCTTCATATAAACATACAGTGCAAGGATGCAAATAATTATTCATAGACAATTAGACGATAGGTGCAGAAAAAATGTTCAAAAATTTCAAAAAGTTCAGATCACGAAAATTTTTTATTTAGTATAGATAAATATTGAATGAGCGTGTCATTATCTCATATTAATCTAGAAGACTGGTGTAGTAAAAGACTGGTGTAGTAAAATGGAATCGTTCCAAAATCAACTAACCATATGATTCAAGACAAATTTTGCTTATTCAATAATTTACGTAGGGATTTAAGAATTAGAACATTAGCAAATATTCAATAAAGGTAAAAGGTATTTCTCTATATATGAAAATTATATATATAAGATATATTATTTCCATATAAAAAAAACGTCAAGAAAAAGTATAAATTACCGCAAAGACAAATAAAATAAATATTGCCGACAGCAATAGACTTTCTAATAAATGCTTCTGCAGTAAGACACACAAGAAACTCGTTTCTATGGACGTCATATTTACCTCATAAAAGCAAAGGGTAACAAAACGTCATTTAGGTCTTAAAGGAAAACAAAACATCAAGATTTGTATTGGAACAATGAAGATGTGGTTAGTTATTTATCTAATGAAAAAAATTATGAAGTAAAGTTTGGATTAGAAATAGTTTAAGACCATGTTAAAGCAGTTTCCATTCGAAGCGCAGCTGGTATTACGTAAGTTAATAATTCAAATATTTCAAGCGCAGTTGAGAATTCTTTAAGTGGCAAGCTGGTATTACAAAGAGGAATTATATATGCTAATTTAGGAGCTCCCTAAGATTGGATGAACGTTGTATATTCTATTGTTTGTTTCTTTTTTGTTTTTTTCAATGCGGAGGCACTTGTTGCGAAGACATTATTCACCGCATTTTTGCTGGCCACTTTATTATGGGGGCGCCATATAGGCGGACCAGCATTTCCCCCTATGGAGGAGGGACGACGCAAACGGAGGCATTTTAGTGGCTCTTCGCCAGGATTCGATCCGAGCACCCTCAGCACCGAAAACAAGAGCGCTGTACCACAAGGCCGCCACGGCCCTGTATTTTCTATTGTAGTTTAGAGGATACTGCAAATAACTACAAGTATAAGAAAGGAAAGCTTCCAGAAGATTATGGATTTCGAGATTTCTCGATGACCACAGTTAATCCTACAGAAATACACTTTGATTATTATACTTAAAAGAAATTACATTTTTACCATTGTCTCGGATTCTAGATCTAATGGTAAAATGTTAAAGGAAATTCTAAAATCACCTATATCTGATGATTTTTCAAAAAATACAAAATTTCTCTATAAGAGCATTTGAATTCAATTTATATGTATGAATTTAATTTCAAGTTTTTGTACATAAATAAAATGGAAACTAGTTCTTGTATATAATCTTGGGATACCTGCTTGATAATGCGTAGTAACACTAGTAGAGTGTTACAGTATCCTAACGCTATCATACGCACTAGTATCATACGCAATAGTCATATAACACTAGTATCAAAATAACACTAGTAGAGAGTTCATAATAACACTAGTAGAGTGTTATTATGATATAGTTCCACTATGATATTCGTAATTCCTAGCTTTCATAAAAGTATTCGGAGTCAATTTATATGCATGAATTGACTTCCAAGATTTTGCAAAAAATAAAATGGCAACTAGTTGCTGACTATAATCTCGGCATACGTCATGATGACACGTAGACACGTAGTAACACTAGTACAGCGTTTAATGATATAGTACCACTATAGACTCATCTTCGTAATTCTAAGCTTTTAAAATACCTACCATAACGGAACAAATGCAAGAGGAGTTATTATATAGAACAACTCAACAACTATTGAAATGGGGAAGAACACATCTTTCATCCTTATGAGCCATCAATGGTAAAGACTTCATCTCAAATTTCACCCATAAGTAGCAAGTAAAGTAGGAATTTTTTAACACTCCTTTGATGTCGCCAGTAAGAAATTCACTTATTACTCGTATTTTAATATCAAGGGTATTCAATATTTCTTTTACCGTTACTTGCTTATGTTGGAATAACTGCAATGAAAATAATTGACAGGTTATAGCATAAAGTGAAAATGGATGGTGGAACAAAAGAACAGCAAATTGTGAGCTGCATTACTCGAGCAAATATTTACATCCAAGCATCTAGAGGCAGTCCACTTTTTTTTCGCTCAATAATTATTACCTCCTCAATGATACGGCGTCGCATACACCCTCCCTTTTAAAGTTGTTGTGGCTGAAGAACAAACCCTTTAGATATTCTATTAATTTCTCCTATCGCTCTCATTTGAAACATTTTGGAGAAAAACTATATATATATAAATATATATATATATATATATATATATATATATATATATATATATATATATATATATATATATATACTATATACATATATGTATATATATATATATATATATATATACAAATATATATACAAATATATATACTATATACATATATGTATATATATATATATATATATATATATATATATATATATATATATATATATATATATATATATATATATGTGTGTGTGTGTGTGTGTGTGTGTGTGTGTGTGCTAGCTACCGTGAAAGACCGAAATTGGAGAAAGTCAACACATACCAAATACGTTGGTGAAAGACCAAATATTTGGTTATACTAGCCGCTACGCGACGCATGGTCGCTTTTAGTTTTATATTTTCTTTTGAAAAACAACTCAACTGACAGAAACGTATGTAAAGAATGTTACTATTAGCTGTCATCATAAATATGTTGTTAAGTGGTAGTGCGATCTCAGCAAAAAAAATTTATAATCTTTGCAAAATTCTCTATAAGGATGATTCTAAAACATCGTGATTAAAAAAATACGAATTTCCATTACTTCAGAACAGAGTTAAAGATAAGACTGAGAAACCCAACAACAAAGATTTTAAAAATTATATTCCTCTCTGTTTGTAATATTTTTCAAAATTAAGATATCTACACTTTATCATTACATCAAATAAGAAATTGGTAGAGACAAATTTTTTCATTAAAAAAGGAGTAAAAATTCAGCAAGTACTAAAATATAGTGTGGATTACATCACTCTCTAGATGTACTATTGTTCACAATTCAGATATCTACTCTTAATCATACCAAATACAAAATTTTGGGGGAAATATCTTCACTTATAAAATGGAGTAAAAATTCAGCAAGTACTACTAAAATAAGTGTAGACAATTAACTCTTACTTACTATTAGGATATTATAATGCAATTATTAATATTGTACTATGATATTCCTCAAACTTCTTGATATACACAGTTGAGTATTCAGAAATAGGAGATACTACTGTGACAGAATCAAAAGAACAGACTCTAGATAAACCTACATACAATTGTCCATGACTAAACACTGGATTTAATAGATTTAAACATATTTTGTCAAAAGTTTGTCCTCTTACATACATTTAGAAAAACCAATGGAACAAAAGGATAAATTATCTCATGAATAAATTAAAATTATTCACATGTAAAATACAGCAATTAAATTTTACCAAATTACGTGTTATTGTCAAACCACTACACACAACGCGATCGGCCGCTAATGTTTACATCTGGTAGTTCCAGCCGTTGCATTTCGGAATGTAGAAATATCGCCGATTTTTGTGCCTTAAGCTTTCTGTTACTTAAGCTTTCTCCTATTTTGACATATATCATAATATGCTTTAATAATAAAGTATGATTTAAAAACGTAACAAAAATATTTTTATTCAACATTCACCATCAGTGCATGGCGAATGTCGACATTTGCCGGCGTAAGTGAGAAATAAGGATATTTAACAAAAATTTCGGACATACATCAAGCGACTATGTGAATGTTGACATTCTCCAGATTTCGGTCTTTCACGGTAACATATATATATGTATGTATGTATGTATGTTTATCTATCTTTATATATATATATATATATAAATATATATACAGTCGAACCCCGTTATAGTGAACCCGGTATATAACGAACTCACAGATATAAGGAACGAAAATTTTGGTCTCGCCGTTTTCCCATTGTACGGAATTTAATTAGTATTGCATCAGTTTAATGTAATCGATGTTAATCGATTTAATTCAATAACGATCATTTTTAACAGATTTTATCATTTTTTAATACATCATTATTGAATACACATTGCAGCTAATGAGTTATACATTTTGTGAACTCTAGCATTTTTCTTAACGGTTCGGATATAGCGAACCACCGAATAAAGCGAAGAAAACCTATGGTCCCTTAAAGTTCGCTATAACGGGGCTCGACTGTATATATATATATATATATATATATATATATATATATATATATATATATATATATATATATATATATATATATATATATATATATATATATACATGTATACATATATATATATGTGTGTGTGTGTGGGTGTATGTATATACAGTCGAGCCTCCATATATCGAACTTCCCTATATCGAAATATTCTATATATCGAACTTTTAGCAAATCTTCAGGTTCATTACATAGAAAAACTGTTTCTATATATCGAAAAAATCTCTATATATCGAAATTTTTTTCACGACATATTGGGAGATTTTATTCCACTTTAGATTAAAATCTCCCAATTTTTGGCGTTTGAAACAATACTTCGTGGATTTCAATTCGTGGAAAACGTCCCTGATGAAGTTTTAAATGGACTGAATAAATGCGAGCATTTCTTTGATGAACTTTCCGCAAAACTGGCTGTTCAGCAAGATATTCGTAGTTTTTTTTTAAAAGAATGTAACTGTGATCACTGCGACCACTAACTGGATTATTGCTTTTTTTTTAAGGTATATAGTTCTCAAAAAATCTTTCACATTATATAAATTGGAAATGGAGTTTCGTATTATGATAAAACTAAGATCAATTCTATATATCGAAATTTCTATATATCGAATTTTTTTCCGGCATTTTGCTACTTCGATATATGGGGGTTCAACTGTATATATATGTATATATATATATATATATATATATATATATATATATATATATATATATATATATATATATATATATATAAGTGTGTGTGTGTGTATAATAATTTAATATCATTATATCCTTTATATTTTACATCGATTTAACTAACTAAAAGTAATTTTATACATGATTCATATACTAACTACGTAATAGGTGACTTCGTTAATTAAATACTAATCAATGAGTAAAGAAAAGGAAGATTGGGAGCTGCATCACTCGAGCAAATATTTACATCCAGCATCTCCACTCTTTTTTTTCCCGCAATAATTATTACTTCCTCAGTGATACGGCGTCAGATACACCCTCCCTTGCAAGGTAGTGGCTGAAGAACAAGCCCTTTGGATCGGTCGATAGCCCAGGCAATTGCGGCCGCCCCATCCTGCCCAAATCCCTCTTTAAGCCCCCCTGGGCCATTACGGAAAACGCAGGGGAGGAGGGCTGGGGCAAGATTTCCCCCTCCATTTCCAATCAGGGAGGGTGGGATGTTGAGTGCGGACCACGATGTCGGTGGCATGGAAATAATTGTACCTACTCATAGGTACATTGGACGGAATTATTCCTGGAAGGCTTTGAAATATACCCTCCTTATATCTAACATTTATATAATTATAGGTGGGTTAGAATGCAGTTCTTCACTTGGGCAATAGTAATGTTTGACAAGTGCTACCTTTCTTTTATAGTGAATGAATATACATATACATGTATATATATATATATATATATATATATATATATATATATATATATATATTTATATAAGACAAGGTTTAAAGTGAAAAACCAGTATAAGCTCTAAAACTACTGGCAGCCAGGATCTAAAAATATGAAAAGATAAGAATTAAATGAGTTTTTGACAGCAGCTCTTCATCAGTGGTACCGATACTGTCTAAAAACTAATGGATTGTTTCTGATAAGTAGGATCTAATCAATAAACATACTTTGACACCGTACAATCCATAAGAAACAGAAGAATTGAATAAAAAGTTGCTTAATCAAAGAACACCAAGCCTGGCGCTAGACAAAGTGGAAGTTAAGAGTAGGAAACCGCAAGAAGACTGGCGTTACAAACCTTGCAAACATGGAGCTAATGGAAACACAGAAGAAGACTTACTATGGAGACTGTGTTATAGGACAAATAATCTAAATTAATTAGTGTTTTTATTATTACTAAGTGTAAAATAATATTATTTATTATTTATTATTATCAATTAATAATAATTTATAGTGTTATTTTCTCTAATTAATCTTATTGTTTTACTTATTTTTTCTATTACTTATTAATTGCAACAGAACAGGCTATTCATTTAATCTAAAACAACCAATTATGTGCTTGGAAAGACTATCGGTATATATATCCCAATCCGAAAAGAAATTCACGAATTGTAAAATCCAGCAGCTATGACAACTTATGTCCGTATACGAAAAACATATGTGAGAAGACGCAACATCTGTTTTGCACATACGACATCTACAACAGAGGGCTTAAAGAGTAAACGTATCATATCCAACTTGGATCTATGGCTTCAACAACAATATGCAGTAAAGTTGTGCTACGAAAGACTACAATATAAACTAACGACTGATCAGCTGCGTATAAGGGTTATACCATGCCAGAACGCCGAGTCTAGTTCAATTTGGTGAGTATATTTAGGTCGTGTGAGTGGCATATAAAATATGGACTGTAGGGAACGTCTGGAAGATACCCCATGATCTGGATGACCTTCGACATCTCTCGTAGATCTCAGAACCAGCTTGATCGAATACACATCGTACGAGGCCCATCTAATAAGCATCTCAGGGATATCTAGATAGAATATATGTTTCCAAAAGAACTGTTAATGACTTTAAGAGAAACAAGTTTGGGTTCTAGAAGGATGTCCCAAACAGTATCTCGAGTTCGCTAGAGGAAAAGGGATTCTGAAGCAGGATAGTACATCCTGCGGTTGTCGGCCAATGAGAACCCCATAAATTTCGAATAATCTAGAACTGAAATTCAAACGAAATTCACCCTATCGCGTGTTGCATTTTGTGGCTTTTTTTCCTTTATACGATGTTAAGAAACAACTTGGGGAGAGGAAATTTTCTTTTGATGTTGCGCTCGCTAGTTTTCTAGTGGTTGACCTGAGCATGGCAGAAAATCAAAGATTGGGAGGTGCATTTGAGAAAGGATGCAATGATAGAATAGATGTCTGCCACTGTAAGAAGATTTTCTTGAGGTTTTCTCGGAGTTATACTAAGGTGTTTCTGCGCGCAGTCTCAATTTCTTTCTGCCTAACTTTGCTTAAGTCACTATTGTTACCAGAATGTGTTTCGTGCAATTTTTATATAATATTTTCTGGTCTGTATTCACCCTTTATTCTATAGATTCTGATGCACTTATTTTTGTATATTGTATGATAATAAGAAGTATTTACCCACAATTTATATACTCTTAGATAGAAAGAAGGTACAAGCTCTTCAGATGCAGACTCTGAGGGTGTTCGGTGAAAATTGAGGTGGCACCAGGGAGCGGTGCCTGTTCACCAATAAGCCCCTTGAAAGCAACCAATTTTTCTCGCGGATTATGTGCGAATGTCTTCATTGAAAAGTTCCCCGCACTGGCAAAAAACAAACAACGTATACTCTTAAATACTAGAACAGGACATTGATTTATAATATCCACATATATGCAGTTTCTATTTCATACTCAAAGATCCCGTCGCAGATCACAAAACAATAAAACAAAGCCCAGAACAATCAAATAGGCACTTATGTTAGGCTATAAATCAAAATACAGTGGAACCTCGATATAACGAATCTCAAGGGGAACTAGAAAACTTCGAATTATCGAGGATTTCGATATATCGAGGTTCGATTTATCGGTGATTTCTGGCTGACTACGATAGATAGAGGTTCACACTAAATTAATTGTATACTCACTGCAATTAGTAAAATTACATTTTATTGAAGTATAAAATACTACAATATAGAGGTTTTCCAATAAAAACTTCGATAGCAAGAGGTGCGGTGCCAAGCCAAGAAAACTAAAAATTCGAAATGTCGAGGTATTCCTGACCAGTCCTTCGATATGTAGAGTAAAAATAACAGTGTTAGGCAAGTTGAAGTGGGAAAGTTGGCAAGTGAACTTGGGAGTATTAGGCAAGTTGAAGGGGAGCGGAAAAACTTTGATATATCAAGGAATTCGATTATATCGAGGTTCGATATAACGATATTCCACTGTAATTGACATTTGTGTAAAGTGCGCTTATGCTTTGCCGAACGTAACAGTGGCCCAGAATAGAAGCCACTGGCCCATATTCTTAATATAAGGCCGAACTTGGAAAAAAAAAAAAACAGCGTCTTCTATATTCCTCGCAGAAGAATCACAAACGCAAGTACCAAAAAAAAAGAAAAAAAGTCGGTGCAACAGTTGCCATATCTTACCAGAGAAAAAAGAAGGTGCAAAAAGAATCCAAAAATCATCCCCCTGAGTATGAAAACACGTAAAGTGTCAATCAGTGCGTGAGGGGGTGACGAGAGCCTGGCGGACGATGGCGACGCTGGAAGTGACAGTTGAGGAGGTGGGGACGAGATGCTTCGTGACATTTACACGCTCCCGATAGTGCAATGCCTTCTGGAAAGTATCAGAACTCTTTCTTGTTTCTGAGCTTTACTCTATTTTTCTTTTTGCGCTGGTTTGTTTTTATTCATTCTAGTGCACTCTGCGCGTATTGTGTTATGAATCTGCTTCTGTAGGACGTTTTACGAGTACAGTTAACTTGAAAAAGCAAAACAATGCTGATATTATTTTCTGGATGAAAACTTCGTGTTTGTATCATTTGATTTATAAATACTGATACATATTATTATAATAGTCCTCTAATTCGTGGTTAAACTGAAAACTAACCTATTTTTAAAATGAATCGCATAATGATCAAACTTTGTTTAAAGGGGCAAAGGAACTTCAACCTCATTATTTAAATTTTCGATATTTTACTCAATATACATGAATATAATTAATATTTTTTACTGCACTGAATTGAATTAGAATTCACATATGAATATTTTGTGGTAAAATAAGACTTGCTTTTCAAAATTGCCAAAATTTTTTCAAAATGCTCCACGCGCAATCATTTTTTTCCTGATTTCTTCCAAATTTCTCAGGATTGTTAATTGAAGTGTTTGTCACAAAACTGGGCATAGTGCTTTGAAACCTCAAATATATTTCAAACTTATAGACCACGAACTAAAGTAAAAATGCGCAAAAAAATAAAATAATAACTGGCAGAATAAAAAAATTTATTTAAGACTTTAAATTGATACAAGGAAAAAAAATCAATGCACAATTATGTTTATAAACATATAGTAAACTTATATTAAAAAAATTAAGGTTTTTAAAGAATATAGAACGTGCATAGAGCATTTTGAATAGTGTTAGAATATTTTTATTTTATTTATTTTTTCTCTCAAAAAGTCTTTATTTTGAATTCTAAGAGTCTTCAATGTAGTAAAAAATAATGTTAATTATTTTCATTCTGTATATAGATTTAATAATTACAAGATAAAAAGAACTGTTTATATACAATGTTTTTAAATTTTCTGTTGAATCATATAAATTTGACAGTTCTATGTATTAATAAATACTTTTTTAAAATTTTTTTGATGAATTATCCCATCAATTTGAAAGAAAATGAAGTTAATTGGAAGTTAACTTGTGTTTAACTTTCCGTTCCCGTCCCGGCCGATAGAGGGTTGTACCATTCTACAAAACAGAATTAACTGAAAATGAATTCAATTCTTCTTAAAGATGGATAAAAGTATTAAAATGATGCATTGTCATCGTGTTCTGAGTTATTCTAAAAGTTTCAAAAGTCTAGCTAGTCGGGAAGTTAGTTAAAAATCAATTGCAAGATTTGTACTGGACAAACACACACACAAACAAACAAGAAAGCAAGTTAATAAAAACATGGTAAAAATTTGAGGTTGAAGGTCTCTTGTTCCTTTAACATATTGCTGACCGGCAGTTTTATTGACCGGTCACGATCATTAGCTTTCATGCTAAACACGAATTAACTCAAGTTAGTTTCAGTTAAACAAGGGTTTACTCGTTACTGGACATCTGCGCTTGTGCACGATAACTCGAGTTTACTCGTGACCGGTCAACAATGTGTTAATATCCATCGTTGACACTATTTCGTCCATCTTTCTGATTTCATCTCTTGCTTCATTTTCCCGTTTGATCTTTGATTCTTAGATATAAAGTGTCATGTATGTAATTATTGTGACTACTAATGTAAAAGATTAGTTCCCCTGATGTCATTTTCTCTCGTACAGTGCATGTCATTCAAGCGATAACACTTATATATCTCAATAGAAAGATCTTTTCGTCTTATGTTGAGATAGAACATTCACTTTGTAAATGTGGGCGTGGTAACCTAGTTGGCAAGAGCAGCGAGTCAGTGATCTGAACGTCCCTGGTTCGATGCTTATCGCTGCAAATCTACTGCCGTGTTCACTAATGGTGGCCGGCGCACGTAAAATAGGGCGGGGCTACAATGTCCTCCAAGTTCTCAAATTTACCTCTGGAGGTGCGGGGTCAAGTGTTCCGGTCTCGTCACTTGACTCGGTTCAAAATTACGGGACCGGTCATTTAGCCAATTCGGACTCCGACCCTTGTGATGCTAGTCGAAACAGGATCAGTACCTTCATCGCCCATAGCCTTCGGGACTTGATCGGATGCTACGGTCGGTCAAGGGGCATAAGCAACAACAACAACAACACTTTGTAAATGTTCGTGTAGTCATTTCTAATATCGATACAAGGGGGGAAAGGAAATTTTATTATTTTTTAGCCTATCTCGAATACTAGACTTAAAGTCTTTGGCTGCCGGGTACTCCGGATTGACGAATTTTTGCCTGTCACCCTTCGTACTTTAGTATATTTAGTGAAAATTTATTATTTTCTACGTATCTAAATTCTGACCATAAATAGTAGAATTGGTAATTTTCCTTGTTGGTTAGGCTAACTGCAGCTTTAGAGTCATCTATAAATATTTCAATGAATTCAGCCAATTGAATATTTTCCCCACCAACGCACTTGTCGCCTATGCCAGCCTGAAGAGCCTATAATAAGAGCAAACTTTAAGTCCACGGTCGCGGAGTACTCAGGAGGGGCCTATTTTTCATTAACAATCGCTCTTGCTGGGTCGTGATTACTGCATTATTATTATTTCCTAGTTACCTAAATTTTGAATCGTAAAACGTAGAAGACACATGGTATATTCCATCGTGGGTTAAATCGGCTGCAATTTGACAGTCGCCATTAAAATTGCAGTGGACTTCAGCTTTTGGAACCTTTCGTCCCTAACAACACATTAGTAAATTAACCTATGTTTAGGAGCCCATCATAAGGGAGAAACAACAAACTCTGTGATTGCCAGGCAGTCTGAAAATTCCTACCTTTGCATAGGGGTTCCCTCTTCCTAGGGTGTATGTGCTTCAGGAAAATGTATTGCATTGAAGGTACCTAAATCTTTAACCGCAAATTGGGGAAGACACTCGGCACTTCCATTGTGGGTCAGACTGGCTACAAATTTATAGTTGCCAGTAAAAGTTTAGAGGAATTCCATTTTGGAGGTATTACCATCATCAACGTACTTGTCAGCTATGCCATGCTGGGTAGTCCATAATGAGGCCGATATATGTCTGCATAGCTACTGAACACTCGGGGGGGGGGGGTTTGCATAAGTTAACCCTGTTACTTTTTCTTTCATGCACTTTAATTATTTTTAGGTGCCTAAATTTGAGCCTTAAGTCATTGCATACACTTGGTTTTTTGTGTTATACCATTCAGTTTTCAGCTATACCATACTGATGAGCTTATAACAAGGGCGAAATATATATCAATGGTAACTGAATACTTTGAAGGAATGACCATTTTAGCAATTTGCATTGCGCTTTCAATACATTTTTACTAATTTGCATAAGGGGCCTGTATAACTACGATGTCTTTGAAGCAACCTTATAAAATAAGGATTTTCAATTTTTTTTATTTTGCACTTTTTGAATGGTTTAATCAAATTTTTGCACATAATTTATGTATCTTGAAATACCAGAATGGAACATTGAATGGTAATAATTAAAACTTCTCTTCCCATTAAAAATAAATTTCCCAAAATATTGCGATGAATGTGGTTACCAATATATACACACACACACACACACATATATATATGTATTAATATTAAAAATCCAGAAGTCCGCCGTAAAAAAAATCTTACTGATATATTTCAGGAAATGATACAACTATCTCCCCTGTAAAAACTATCATTCCTCCTATATAAACCTCCCACCCAGCGAAGGAATTCAGGCCTTCCCCTCGTGTAACAAAATAGGGGTGGGGTGGCCAAAATTTTATCGAGTCCGTATCCTTTCCGTGTTTGTACAGCTGCATTTTTTTAAGCGAGGCGCGTATCGCTGCACGGGAGTCTATCTTCTCCAGAGAGATACTGAATAAAGCTGGGAATGATTGGCCAGATCAGCTCTTTCGTCGTGCCAGAGGTAATCTTGTTTTTATATTTAGGGTGGGGTGGGCTGTTGTTTAAAGGGGTGATTTGCAGACGATAAGATTAAGGGTTTGCAGCTAAAGTCAATAATTATCTGGCGTAAGATGGAACGCTGACAAGTTTTTATTTATTTTTATTTTTTTTGCTTACGCTTAATACGGTAGCAGTGGAGACGTTTAACAATAACGGCTAAAGTCAATTTTTTTTTAGGCTGTGAGCGGTTTGCAGAAAAACACGATCATTTCACCATAACCGCGGCTATACAATTTTTTATCTAAACATTTTTCAATCGTACTTCGCATTAGCACTTCGTTAGTACTTCACTAGTACTGCAAAAACATCCGTTAGTATCTAGTTTAGAATAAATTTATTGCAGTTTTTTACTGCGGCGTTTGTGAATTCCAAGTTCACGCATACGCAATTCGGAAATTTCCAAGGTGCCGTTCGTTAGTACTATGTTAGTACCGGTTAGTACTGAATTTGTTTTCCTTAGTACCGGTCAGTACTGCAAAAATTTTCGTCAGTACCGAATTTAGAATAAATTTATTGCAAAATTTTATTGCAAGGCTGGTGAAATGCAACCTCAGATCTATGCCATTCAGGAACTTGAAGGGTGCCATAGGTTAATACTACGTTAGTACCGGTTAGTACCAAATTCAGAATAAATTTATTGAAAATTTTTATTGCAGCGTTGGTGAAATGCACGTCCTACATCTACGCCATACAAGAACTTATAGGGTGTCATATGTTAGTACTACGTTAGTACCAGTTAGTACCGAAGAAAATTTCATTAGTACCGAATTTAGAATAAATACATTGTAAATTTTTATTGCAGGACTGGGGAAATGCAAGCCCTACATCTACGTCATTCAGGAACTTGAAGGGTGCCATCTGTTAGTACGTCGTTAGTACCGGTTAGTATCGCAAAAATTTTCGTTAGCTTTGAAAAGAGAATAAAAATTGCACTAATGGCTAGAAGTTAAGTTATTGCGAAAAAGTATATATTTATCATACCTATCTACTTCTGAATATATTCTTTTGAAAAGTCATAAAACTAGACAAAACTGGTTGAAGTTGAAACTGGAAACCAACGCATAAAGGCCAACCAGAAAAGGAAACGATAGAAAAATATTTTAATGATATCATCTCATTGTCAACAGTATCGACCTTATAAAACAAAGGATTAAAACAAGTTGCACAGTACAATACTTCAAAACCTTAAGATCCTTAATACCAAGCTAACTGTGCGCAACCTGGTCAATCACTCAGAAGAAAACAGAAGTTAAGTTAAGAAATCCAATCAATCCATTGAAGCATAGAGCGTGCTTCCATGTGTTTTATCAAGAATGCTTTGATAAGCAGCATTTGAAAAATGAGATTTTTTAATCTAAAGTACTGAGATATATACAAATGAGGCTTAAACTCCTAAACTAATATTTTAGTTGATAATGATGAGTATTAAGACAAATAAAGTGATGCTTGTATTAAAACTTGTGTGGTCTTGTCTTTATTTATTTTTCCTGTCCTTCAAATTTCCTCTATGGATTTCTTTCCCAATTCTTTTTGTTTGACGTCACTCTGTCAAGATGACGTGACTAACACACAGAATAAAGCCAAAGATTACGTATTAAAATAAGAGGCTAGTTGAAGTATAAAAGACGGGAAGCGAATTAGTTCTAGTTTCATCTACTTTCAGTACCATATTCTTAGCTTTTTAGTTCTTATCCTTTCAGTTTTAATGTTAGTTCGAAGAATGCAGATTAAGCAGTGCAGCAGTGCTAATGCACTGAACAGTGGTAATACATACTTAGGATCGTAAGTACCTCTAATTTTTTATTAATAATTCACTAGCGACAAGTACTAATATGGGTGAGGCACCCTAGAAGTACTACACTATCTGGCCAAAAGTATCCGGACGTCCAGTGGTACGGACTTTGAGAGTCCTGAATCATATATTAATATGATGTTGGTCCTCCTTTTGCATCGATGACAGCTTGCACACGTCTGGGGAGACTTTCCACCAGTTTTTGATAGGTGTCCATAGGAATTGACTTCCAGGCGTCCATCACAGCTGAAGTGAGTGCTGGCAGTGAGGATGGTCGATTTGGCTAGCTACGTTATATGTGTTCTAATTCATCCCAAAAGTGTTCAATGGGATTTAGATCGAGGCTCTGAGAAGGCCAGTCCAGTTTTTGAACACCCATTTCGTCAAACCATGCCTGATCAAGTCTCGAAGTGTGAATGGAGTAGTTATTCTGCTGGAAGAGAAATGGGCCTTTTCGTGCACGATGGGGCACATCATACATGTTTTTCAATGACTTAACCTCAAAATTGCCATTTTTGGACTTGTGTCATTTTACTTGCCGGGGTGAGTCTACGAATTTTGGAAAACCATTGATACTTCATTAAAAACTTAATATTTACATATCTGTCTCTGGTGTTACTGTTTTGGAATGAACGATACGTTTCACCAAAACTACACAATCGCAGAAAATGTTATATAAACCCTTGAAGAATATTGTAATAAGTTCTATTTTATCCTCATAACGCGCATTGACTATTGGATTTGCTTTGCCGTTTTAGGACTCGTAGACCATTTTACAGCTGAAACACACTTCTTTCCCATTGCCACCTATTAGTGCGCAACTGTCACTTCTCGTAGGTGAAATTTCGGACGTTGATCAAATTTCTTCCACTACATCATTACTACATAAAAGCAGAACAATCTTATCTGAATCCTTGAAGAATAATCAGTGTTTAGTTTTATTTTATCCCCGTAACACGCATTGACTATTAAATTTGCTCTGCCGTTCGAAGCCTCGCAGACCATTTTGCAGCTGAAACAGACTTCCTTCCCAATGGCCATTTTTTCCCTTCTATTAGTGCGCAACTGTCACTTCTCGTAGGTGAAATTCCTGACGTTGATCAAATTTCTTCCACTCTCTTTTCGAGAGGCAGAATAAAAGAAAGAAACTCGAGAGTGACGAATGCCCGAGACCGAGGAAAAAGAAAGAAAAAAAAGAAAAGGGGGGGGGGAAGCATCAAAACCTAAAACAGAATCGAGAAAGAAGCAAAGAAAAAAAACAGAAGAAACTCCTGCTGCCGACCGGGTAGAACTTTTGTAAATGACATGTCCGGGTGACATCGCGGAGTTTGGCTTATAGATGTGCTGCACAGGCCACGGTCCCATCCGTCGTGCACCTCCCTCCCATCAGTCTGAATCATCCACGTCACATTACCCATAAGCCCCCCGGATTGAAGCCCATCTGAGCCCCGCGGACGGGGCGGCCATCTTTTGCCAGCCGTGGCAGACTACTTGGCGACGACAGTGTAGGAATTGGCGGAAATTCGCTGATCCAGTTTTTGGGAATTATTATTTTTATATCTTCTTAACTTCCTGGTATGGAATGCGATATTATGAGATAAAGGGAAACCAAAACTGGAGCAGATGCGTCGTTAAAATACTTAGACCTTTAAGAAGATGTTTTAATTTGACCATGAAAATTTTTACTCGTTGAATAATACAATTATTTATTATCATATGTATATAAGGGGATGTAGAATCTAAACCAGCAATCTCCATTTTATTTTCTTCAAAATTCAGTTGAGGATACTTTCTTGTAGTATTTCAATCAGTTGAAAATGAAAATTTTTTTGAAAAAATGGCCCACTAATAAAAAATAATATGGGAATTTTTCTAAAGGAAATGTTAAACTTATATCTTCAAAAATGTATAATGTATAAAATATACTTCTTTGCCCTTTACCCCTCCCCCCCCTCCCCAAAAAAAAGAAAAGGTCCTACACCTCTCATATCGATACAATTTTAATATATCATCGATTCATACTAATTTTATTTCCGCATAATGCATCACGTCTTTCATTGCTAAGAGTCTGTCTAGTCTCCTAGATAGGTTTCTAGACAAACTCCAGAAGTAATAAAGTACTTGGATTGTTGAACCAATACCATAATTCCTTCTTTGTAAACTTTTGAGCAAAACATATCACTGTCTACACTTTTTCAATGACCTGTAGAAATTCCAAAAACTTCTCGTCACTGATTGTCTGTCATTCTAGAGCAGTTATTCCCAATCGGTGTGTCGTGTCACTTTAGCGTGCCGTGAGATCGGCCATGGGTGCAGCGAGATTTTATTTGGTTGAACAAAAAACTATTAGTAAGGCCCATTTAAAAAATATCAAGTTCTATTAGTGACTCTCACGACCAGCAGATTGTGACACACATCGATGCATCCTCACGCCCCAAACTGACAGGCTTGATATCAAACATTTGAGATCTAAGCATCCATCGCAAGTCCCATATTAACAAAACAAAACTATCTTTAGTGATTTCTAATGTAATCCTCTAGTGTTATACTATACTAAATCCCATGGCTATTTTTGAAAATTAATATCTCCTATTTTAGTGTTTGTTACATATATCTTACAATAAATGAATAAAATCAATCAATGCAATTCCAGTCGCATTTATGGTTTTGTCGATAAAGACAATGGGTTTCAAGCCAGAACAGGTATTTTAGCTTCATACTCAAGATACACCTTTCATCAAACTTCATTCTTGGAATGATCTAATCGGGAAGAAATTATTTGAGTGGCATTCGTCATACCAAAGCTATCCACAGATAGAGTATGGATGTCGACTCGCCCTCCGAAGAATTGATTCTACCGGTACTAAATGACTTTAATGACCAGTTGATAAAAGCATAGACCTTCTCCAAAGCACTGCTAAAGAGTTTTCTATTCATAATCAATAGTGATCAATTTGAAACAAGAGGCCAAGATTTTTTTTACATTAAGTAAGTCAGGTATAATCAGAATTTCTAACAGGAATCATCCTATTTGGAACTTCCCGGCCTTTGGGATCTCCCTACTATAGATTTTTTTTCTGACAGTTGCCTCAGATTGACGATACGGTCAACTACCGTTTGCTCTTATCGTTTAATGTATTCTTTTGCGTCATACAGGTCGCTTAAGAGACTGATCCTTGGCTGATGCAGACCCCATTATGCTTTTGCCATTTGCATACCAAAGCACCACCTGTTGGCTTGGGCATTGCCAGAATTATTGATATGTACTTTTACAGAGCGCTGGCTAATGAAGCATTTCTCTATCATCCTGTGTCAATACTCAGTTATCTTGGTTGAATTGTGGAGTCATTTTCTGCAGTTTAAGTTCTAACTTTCAACAGATTAAAGATCTTTTTGACCAAAGTTGTAACAACAAGAACATTTTGTACAAAAATAAACAAAGTTTGCAATAAAATGATAAAACCAAACCTGAAATATTGCGGGTTCGAATTCCGGCTACGGCTTGCGCTTTCCCGCGCTGTCCCGTTGTAGGGAACAGTGTTAGTTCACCTGTATGGTGCTCCTGCAATAAAATATTCAACGAAAACGTGGTGTGGAGGGGAGAAGGTCATCAGAACAATTGCCTTTCGCGTCGGAAAAAAAATTACGAAATTTCCTCTAAATTTCAGTTCTAGAGTATTTGAGTATTATCTAAATCAGGTCTGCCCAACATACGGCCCGTCAGCCGCATGCGGCCCGCCAGCACTTACTGTATGGCCCGTGAAGCCTTTTGTGCATACGCATAATATTATAAATCTAAAAAATTCGGAATAGTATTTTTAGATTTATAATGTTACAAAAGGAATTTTTTAAGTAATGAATATTATTGTATATTTAATTTTTAAAATAATCTGTAATTTATCTTATCCCGGATAAAATGTTTTCCGCTTAACCACCTATCCTATTTTCTCAGTTTTCCGTAAAGTAATATGGCCCTCAGTACATTTCGAATTGTGTAGGCCTGATCTAAAGTATTTGATAGTAAATCAAGTTTGTATAATCACAATTTTAATAATCACCTGTACATGAGTGTTGCATGCTTTTTAATTAGTTTATTTAAACATTTATATACTGAAAGAATTAGTTGAATGTTTTTACTTTTATAGGAAAAATATTATTAGGTAAAATAATTTTAATTAGCGAAAATCGGAAATAAATGTTTTATATTTTTTATTAATTAAATCCTAAAATCTTCCTCAATTATGCTCACTGAACAATCTTAAAATTGCTTGGGGAAATCATAAGAAAGTCATTCCAACTTTTTTTTTCTGATTATTTTAAACTCTATCCTAAGATGCTTAAAAGATTTTATTGTTCGAGAATATGAGCATAGTCGAGGGCAATTTCAAATTAATTTAAAATTACTGAAATAATTCCATAAGAACTGTTATGAAATCCATGGATAACTGTACATATTTTTAAGATTGAATTTCTTATTTTAATTTTAAGCTTTTAAAAAAAAGGAAAAAACCCGCGTTTACAGCGGTTTTTTAAATATATTGTGAGGCTCGCACACTGAAATTTTATTTAGTGGGGCTGGACTCAATTTTAAGTTGAAAAAACCTTCCCAAATGAGACCATATTTAATAAGATTGACAGGATCATTAACAAATCGTTAAAGAAGTCGTTAACGGACAATTCAATTTAAGGTAAACTAATGACAGCCACCGCAGCTCCCTGCGACTCCAGATGTGCCGACACACAAGCGGACGGGAAAACCGCAGGTTCGTTTCCCACGGTAAGGTTGAATTCTCTAGAATCTTCTAGAACTTTCCGAAAGAACGAAGAAAGAACGGAGAGGAGAGAGATTTCTATGAAATGAGAGAAGATTCAGACGTGTTTGCGGTCTCTATGCTGGACTTTAGATAGAACTGAGTTATGACTCTCTCTCTGAGGTTTTTGAGTGATGATTGTGCTATTTGATGTTGCTATTTAATGTTGTATCATAATTGGTATTTATACATATGAATAAACAAGAGCTCGGTATATATATATATATATATATAAATATGTGTGTGTGTGTGTGATTTCTGTATCCATGGAAGCCATAAACGAGTTACTTAACCACAAGGTCACGACATATATGGCTCCCTTTTACTCCTGAAAATAATCGTCTGGTATCCCCTGCTCAGATTGCTAGGTACTTTCTTAAGGCAGGGTTTGGCAAAATGTGCTCCCACATTCCTGAAAGTCACTGGTAAGGGAGTGGTGGGATTGGGACCACACGGAAGGTAGCAACAAATCTGGCGGCTTTTCTAGTTGTCAGTAGACACCATGAGTTGGTCCTGTGAACATCACGGTTTCGTTATCCAGGCGTTCTTTAAAAACAGCGATTCTGTAACCACGGCACACAAAGCATTTATGACGAACTTCGGGCTCCATGCAGCTGATGCCGTTCCTGATCGAAAAACAAGCCTACGATGCATTTCAAACGTCACAGCAAGTGGGTCTGCATTATCAAGGAAACCAAATGTACTCGGAACGAACATTAAGAACCCGAAAATGTGCATCGAGTCCGTAAGTCCACATCTTCGCCAATAAGTTGTCGGCATTCCCCCAGATATGACCAATAGAGTGACTAAAAACTTTAGAGAATGGCTTCGGCAGTGCATTGCAAATAACGAGCGCCAGCAACCTAAGTGATGTTATTTTCAAAACTTAGAGGGAAAAAAACTAGATTGTTAGCACTTTTCGGAAATATAAAGCTTTTTCTGTAAATTGTTTCATTCGTTTTTTACTACCCTCGCCTAGTATTTTAAAATAGTAATTAAGAACGCAGTATTAATAGTCTTCTCTATATAATATTAATTAAAATTTATGCCCAGTGACGTAAAGTGAAGCATCCAGAACTTGTTTCTAGTACATTTTGTTTCTAAAACTGTATTCAGGAATTTTTCCTTCTTTCTTTTGATGTTCCAAAGTTCGAGTTAAAAGCTAAGATGTCGACATCCCATATTTTTCTTCAGAATATAGGTCAACTTTAGAATTTAATAGCTCTCATTAAAAGGGTTTACGACCATTTTCCGTTTTTTACTGATGTTTCTTCATCAAAACGTGTTTGAATCTACGTTTTCGTGTAGGCGTACATAAAAAATTTGTTAACTTTATTTTAGATAAGTGGTGGCTTATGCGAGTTTAAACGTAAAATACTAACGTCTATGGTTTATAAGTAACACTTTTTCGAGCGACGTTTTCTAGTTCCCCTTTTTTACAAAACTGCAATTCAACTTTTCCCTTCTTTTATATGTTCTTAATTACAGCTTCTCAAACGTGTAAAATAATGCCTCGAGGCTGTTATGATTCAGTGTAGCAACAACGTGATTTTAGACTACGGTTGGTGCAGCATAAAAGGTTTCTTTAAGCGTAAAAATGTTTGTAGTTTATGGCTGTTTTATATCAATACTAATTTTCATATATTATGTTCCTTAGAGTTGGTTTGTCTATTTATTTCAGCATACTGGCGTATTTCGAGTCAAAAATCGAAAACATCATTAGATTTTTCAGAATATTTTGCATAACTGCAAACTGCCAGTTCCTAAAGACATATAAAAGCTGTGTGGAAAAAGAAGGGATTTTTTATAGATTAATTTGCGATCACTATATATCACGCGCGTTCCCAGGAAGATGAGTAAATATCGTCTTCTTGCACCTGGCACGGCCCATGCAAGAAGAATTGAACGATTGATAGTGTCAGAGGTCTACACATATGATGGTTCGGTGCCCATTCCTAATTGGGAAAAGTCTTTACAGAGGCGACCATTTTAAGTAAGATTCACAGGGTCGTTAACAAGTCATTTAACAAAGTCGTTAACGGACAGTTCAAAGTAAACTAATAACAGTCACAGCAGGGGGACCAGATGTGCCGACACACGAGCGGTCCGGAAACTGCAGGCTTGTTTCCCACGTTGAGGCCGAATCCTCTAGAATCTTCTGGAATTTTCTGAAAGAGGAGATATAAAAGGAAGAAAGAACGGATAGGAGGAGAAATAGCTATGAACTGATGATAGAGAGAACTAGGGGAGGTGCTTCACGTCTGTGTGCTGGACTGTAGATTGAACTGAGTTATGACTTTCTCTCTCTCTCTCTCTCTCTCTCTCTCTCTGTGGTTTTCGAGTGAGGATTGTACTGTTTGAGGAAATGGTGTATCATAGTTGCTGTTATATACATATGAATAAACAAGAGATCTGTATATATGTAAGGAAAGTGTGGTTTATGGTCCATGGAAGCCAGAAATGAGCCGCTTAACCACAAGTTCACGACAGATAGAAAATTTCCATTTCGCAAAGTGGGGGAAATATACAAAATAGCGAGTCAGGATGATCCCTGAATGCAGATAATCAGTAAAATAGAAGCTCCTAAACCTATAAAAGTGTATATAAATTCAAAAAAAGAAAACTTCCGACCATAACCAGTATAAAAAATTTCGATTTAAAAAAATCGATTTTTAAAATTTTTTTATTTCTAACACTGTGTTTAAGAGTATGTACAGAATATAATTATCAATAATTCTTTAAAAACTCAAACTCTGTGAGACATGCTGTTTTTCTCTCACATTAGAACCGACTTTCGTAACACATTTTCCTATAGTGGACTACTATGTTCATTGTCAGTCAGCCTCGTACATTTTAATGTTTTTTTCCATGTTTTTACTAACTTGCTTTCTTGTTTGTGTGTGTGTTTGTGTGTTTGTCCAGTACAAATCTTGCAATCGATTTTTAACTAACTTCCCGACTAGCTAGACATTTGAAACTTTTAGAATAGCTCAGAACACGATGACAATGCATTTTTTAATACTTTTAGCCATCTTTAAGCAGATTTTTACCATGTTTTTATTATTTTCAGTTAATTTTGTTTGTAGACTGGTGCAGCCATCTATCGCCCGGAACGGGAACGAAAAGTTAAACGCAAGTTAACTTCCAATTAACTTCATTTTCTTTCAAGTTGACGGGATAACTCACCCAAAAAAATTTTAAAAGTATTTATTAATACATAGAATTGTCAAGTTTATATGATTCGACAGAAAATTTAAAAGCATGGTATATAAAAAGTTTTTTTTATCTTGTAATTATTATCCTTGCATGCTCATAATTTGGATTTGGTTATAAGAAACTTGAAAGTTTACACTGTATTTGCTTAATATTTTGGGGGTTCATGTGTATATAATGCATATATTGATTGTTGTTTGCCAATGCGGGGGCACATCTCAATGAAGGCATTTACACACATTCCTCGAAAATCAGTGGTTGTTTTCTATGGGGTACTGGATAGGCGAACAAACACCTCCCTCCCCCTGAGGCCACCTGAAATTTGACAGAGCAACCCCAGATATGACAACTTGGGAAATCGTACCTTCGCCCACCCTTTCGGACCTCATAGTAGGACTCTCCTTTCTACAGATTTAGCATACCCATATCCGACCTAGACACGAAGGTTTTGAACGACGTTCTCCGGGATTCGAACCGAAGTCCCCCGCCTCCAGTTCCCAACGAGCTACCATTAGCCTATCTCGTACGTAATAATGCATACAAAAATGTCAGATTCATTACAACGAAGAAGTTGTTTTTGAACTTGGTAAAAGTTTTAATGAGTAAATTTCTCTTTTATCCCTTAAGTGTATTTCGGACATTTTTTTTTACTTATGATCCTTTTCATCTTTTTCATATCATGAAAATTTCTGATACGAATTTATATGAATCTCTTGTTTTTTACTATTTCATCAATTTGTAAATTATTAAAATGCTGATAAAATAATTTTTTTTACTCTGCATATTTTTGACCCAAACGGGAAAATCATTTATTTTTTCGGAACTATAATAATTAGCTGTATTTTCGTACTGTATGAAACCTTGCGTACAACACTCATTGTAAGGTCATGAATATAAGTAATAAAATTTGAAACGAAATAGCTACAGACCTAAATCAAATGAAAATAGTAAAATAGTAAAAGGCCTCTATAACCTCCAAACACATTAAGTCATTTTGAAGTCTACTGCCTCTTGTAAAATGCATAAACTATTCGTTCATTTTACCATGTTTTTATTAACTCGCTTTTTTGTTTATGTGTGTGTTTGTCCAGTACAAATTTTGCAATCGATTTTTAACTAACTTCCCAACTAGCTAGACATTTGAAACTTTTAGAATAGCTCAGAACACGATGACAATGCATTATTTTAGTATTTTTAGCCATATTTAAGCAGAATTTAATTCATTTTCACTTAATTTTGCTTTGTAGACTGGTGCAGCCATCTATCGACCGTGACGGGAACGAAAAGTTAAACGCAAGTTAACGTCCAATTAACTTCATTTTTTCTCAAGTTGATTGGATAATTCATCAAAAAATTTTTTAAAAAGTATTTATTAATACATAGAATTGTCAAATTTATATGATTCAACAGAAAATTTAAAAACATGGTATATAAAAAGTTCTTTTTATCTTGTAATTATTTAAAATTAACCCCGTAATCATTTTTGTGTAAAATAAACAGTCAATCATTTCTCACTGGGATGGGAGTATTTAGATGAGCCTAGACTTTTTGAAGTTATTTTTTATCCTTTGAAGTTTTCTTTTGAAAGCGTTTTTGTGAAGTAATGCTTTCTAGACAGAATTTTTTCATGGGAAAAAAATGAGCTTTATACAAATTTCAGTGTTGAAGAAAAGAAAAAGAAATTAGAATGGACAAGATGTCAAATTGAAAACTGAAGGGAAGAAAATTTTAAAAATAATTTCAGAGGAAATTTTTAAATTGTGTATCATAAAGATGGAATAAGAATGAAATTAGTTAAAAAATAGTTCAGTCCTTGGCCAAAATTTAACATTAATTAAAAATTAAATTTTCAAAATTTTCTAATTCCTGAAATTCAGTTTTAAATAGTAATAGTTCCTCCGGCCAGTTTTGTTAAAATAGTTTTAACAAGAACTCTAAATAATTTAACATTTGAAATGGTTGAAAATTACTTAAAAAATGCTTCAGTTCTTGGGCCAAAATTTAACATTAATTCTAAATTTAATTTTCAAACTTTCTAATTCCTGAAATTCATTTTTAAATAGTAATAGTTCCTTCGGCCAAGTTTGTTAAAATAATTTTCACAAGATCTCAAAATAATTTAGCATTTGAAGTGGTTGAAATTTACTTAAATGCTTCAGTTCTTGGCCAAAATTTAACAGTAATTCTAAATTTAGTTTACAAAATTTTCTGATTCCTGAAAATCCTTTTTAAATAGCAATAGTTCCTCCGGCCAATTTTGTTAAAATAATTTTAACAAGAACTATAAATAATTTAAAATTTGAAGTGGTTGAAAATTAGTTAAAAAATGATTCAGTCCTTGGCCAAAATTTAACATTAATTCTAAATTTAATTTTCAAAATTTTCTAATTCCTGAAAATCCTTTTTCAACAGTAATAGTTCCTTTGGTCAAGTTTCTTAGAATAATTTTAACAAGAACTCTAAACAATTTGACTTTTGAACTGGTTGAAAATTAAAGACATCAAAAAACTTTTCGATACCCATTTGTTAAAAGAAATAAACAACAAATGTAACGCATTATTTATAGTAACAACAGATCAGTACATAAAAAATTCTAAAAAATAAAAACATATGTTTTATTGTAATTTTTTAACGTTCAAATCTTTTAGTGAAACTTTTAATGATATGAATTTTTCTCCAAAAAACCTCTCACTGCAAAAATATTGATGTTTTACTAAAAAAATTATTTGGTTACATGTTTGCCTCAGAGTTCTTAAAAAGTAATGAACTAGAGGCGAAAGCCTTTTCTGGAAAAAAAATATTACGGCTGCTTTGATAAAATAAAATAGAAAAAAATCTTCTAAAAATAATTAAACGGTATTTTGATCAGGAGTATATTCGAAACTATTTATTTATGCTTAATTTTTTTATTCAACACACTTTTTTTTAGATTAAAAGAGAATACGTAAGAAAAACTTAATACAATATCAGCATTTTTACTGTACTGTCAGTGGTTTTTTGATAAGCATCAAATGTTCTCGAATTTTTCGCCAGAAAATTGAAAACTAAACTGAAATTATACAAAAACATATTTTCTAGCTCTTTTCGTGATTTGATACATACGGATCTGCTGGAATCCACCAATAATGTATAATCATCAATAAACCAGAAATAACTTGTACTTGATTTATAAAAATAGGTCCCGAATATAGACGGATGCCTTAAATTCATTCAGAGGATTTCCTTTTAATATCTTCTATTACAGGTTTTACAAACTTCAGTATTATGAATCGTGCAAATTTTTTTTTCATTAGCTTCTATGTTTTTTTACAAAATTGTCACATTAGGACTAAATAGTCATAACTATAGGCATCAAATAATTGCTTAAATGTGCAGTTACTTCTTTAAGCACAAAGATTCTAGATTTTTGTCGTTTTTACCCATTCTATTATGTGATACTCTTTGTTCTAGAATATTGTTTGTCAAGCAGGAAAGATTTCATGAGGTATTAGGTACCTCATGAAATCTTTCCTGCTTGACAGTAAAGGATTCCTTACAAGACGAGTGACACCAAGTATCTTCTATCAGGTATAGCTGAAATGTTGAGAACTTATATAGATTGTTAAATAATTATTTTCCGGCGAAGAAATAAAATATGTATAGCTTAATTTTATTATTCAATTATTGGTAGTCTGATTCTTAATTTTGTATGACCTTATTTAAGGTGGTTATTCAGTTCTTTTTACGATCTAACTAATGGTAATCATTATTCAATTATGTAATGGTCTAATTCTCTGACTGTTTATAGTAGAAACTAGTTGCCTTGGGGAATTCTAACAAATTACTAAATTACAAAATGTAATGAAGCGCTTTTAGTCATCTGTAACTTAATTCAATAAAACGGTACGCATTATATTTATAACCTTACTTTAAGATCGCAATAATTCTCATGAGAAAAAACAAAAGGAAAAACCAAATTCGTTAAAATTAGAATATGCTTTATAAAACAGGTACTTTTGTAATATTTCATGGTAAATTCCTTATGAAGTTTAGGCGAAACAATTGAACTATATCCAGTTTCACCGCTGCCATCTGTCGGCTGAAAGAGGAATCTTTTAGCTGTCCAGAATTATTTAATCTTCATAAAAAATGGCACTGACTTGGTAAGGTGGTTCTGTCCAGCTCTTTGAGAAAAAATGTATGTTTAAGAGATGGCTAATCAGTCAAATATATTGACAAAGCATTCTCCTTTGAGTATAAATAATTTACTTCTAAAATACTGAGAAACAGTTAATTCCGATATTAAAACATTTAATAAAACAGATTAAAATATCTGAATAAATAGGCTTAAATTTAACCTTCACTTCGTTGCAGTATGAAAATTAGCTTGAATTCTGTAAAACCCTTTGAAACGTGGATGATGGGAGCTTTGAGAGGTTATACATTTCAAATTTTTTTGCATTTCTATTCAGCCCGTTACATAATCTGCTCTGCGTATATATTACCAGTATCCAAGAATTAAGAACATCTTTGACTTATACCTTTCTAACTGCAATAAAATCTTTCCTGCTTGACTATGAGCGACTGACAGATCCTTACACAAATCAGGTTAAGAATTTAAACTGCTTTATTTAGGGAATTATTAAGAATTTTATAAAGTCTTCTGTTTGAGAAGTGATAATGTAAACACCTCCCTTCTGAAGCTATTTAAAGAATTAGTATGGTCTGGCTTTAATTCTGTATATGTCAAAAAGATAATAAACTGGCAAATTAATCAAATAAAAAATGTAGAAAACTATATAAAACTTAAATATATATTTGAAAGTGCATTATTTTATCAGATTTTAATACCTGTCAAGCAAAGTGCTAACTAAACCCTGAAACAATTCCAAGATCAATCAAATTAACCAGATAAAGAAATTTATCCAATAAAGAATTAATAAACAGTATAAAACTTAAATATATATTTGAGTATGCATTCTTTCATAAGATTTTAAAATCTGTCTAGCAAAATACTGACTAAATCCTGAAACAATACTTAGATCAATCAAATTAATTAGATATAGAAATTAATCAAACAAAGATTGTAATAAACAGTACAAAACTTAAATATATATTCGAAAATGCATTCTTTTACAAGATTTTAATATCTGTCAAGCAAACTCCTGGCTAAATCTTGAAACAATATTTAGATCTGAAAGTTCCCAACAGTTGGTTTCTTACAGCCGCTCCAGACTAAACGTGGAGTTTTAAGATTTAAATGTCATATCTAATAAAATTTATTCATCTGATAAGCGCCAAAAAATATCAATACACAAATGTCTCGACTGTTTCCCTGGCTATTGGCGCAGTAGCACGTGAAATCTACCACAGTCGCCAAAACATTCCTTCTCTCGCTTTCTCCTCAGCAACCCTGCTACGCAGAGATCTGTCTCGGATTTGACGTTGCCATGGCAACCGATTCCGGCGCCTCCCGTTGGTCGGTTGCCGGCCGTGATTTGTAGCATCCCCCCTGTTCACTTACCGACTATGCGCTTAACAGTGGACAAAACCCGAATATTATTCCCGATATAACGTGGCGCACCTATTTAAAAATTTTCGATAGTGGTCAATATCGGTTCTGTCTTAATTTTCATTTTTTTTTTCCCCGCGAGAAATTATTTCTGTAAAATGGCAACGCTCGCGGGGAGAAACGATGTATATTAAGGGGAGAGGCATGGGGGTGGGGTGGGGTGGGGAAGAATCCCGATCTTTCAAGAAAGATCTTGAACGAAATCCGTCCGCTTCGGGTATTTATAGTGAAAGATGTGTATTTTATGCACCGCTTGCTTGTATTGAAAAGCGTTTTCCAAAAGAGTGATAGATGCTTTGATAGCTTAACTTTTTTCCTTTACGTGTCGTTATTATGTGTTTAGCTCTGAACATTTGTGATGCAATGTTATTTCTTAATAACTGTAAATTTGTACCAGTGTTATTAAACAAACAAAACTAGAGAATTCATGCATGAAAAATTTGGCATATTTTAATGCTAGATATAAATATTTTTCTTACTGAATAATATAGAAATATTTGCATAAAATTAAAGTCTCTATCCCTACAGAGGAATAAAATAACTTAACTGAACGGATAGGAATTTTACTATAGTTATAATTTTTTTTCAGTTAATTCGAAATGTTGGAATTTCTAAAGATCAAAAAATGCCGTTGATCATCCAATTTGTTGGGATTAAAAGTGCTAAAATCTATCTTTACGCTCTCCTAACCTAAACTTATAATTCTTTTAGCCCTTTTCTCCTCTGTATTATGTAAAATTTCCAAACTGCTTTCTCGGACTGGTTTTAAAGTTGCTTTTTTACACGCCTATCTATATAATGCATTTTATGTTATACACACACACACACACACACACACACACACACATATATATATATATATATATATATATATATATATATATAATCATATGTTACGGTTAAAGTTCTAAGTTGGCCACTTCTAGCATTGGCCAAGTTACTTGGCCAGAGCCCGAAATAGTCGAGAATTTACGACTACTTTGGACTTTGGTCGGCCAATTCCAAAGAAAGCCAATTCCAACGCCCTAGAATCTATGGTCAGTTTACGAACTGCCCAAGAAAAATTATCCTTTTCTATCTGATTATAAAGTGTTTTGTTTTTACTTTGATTAAACCACAGAGATTTTCACAGTGGTAATAATATAAGTACGAACTAGTATGATCAACTTCAGTACCTGCATAATCCAGCTCCGCAAAACTTCTAGCTTTGGCCATTTTTTCTTGGACAATGCGTGAACTGGCCATTCATTGCCGTGCGTATCGTGAATTGGCTAACAACAGCCCGAAGAATATATATATATATATATATATATATATATATATATATATATATATATATTCTTAAGTAGGTGTTTTCAGCATTCAATCACATCAATAAACTGGAAAGATTATGCGAGCCATACGTCAGTTGAATGAATTGCCGAAAGCATGTTTAGTTGAAAGAATTTTGAACTCTATGAATCAGAGGAAAAAATACGTGCAAATCAATGTATTACAACTAAAGTTTTTTTAAGTAATGTGCATACCGTATTTTATGTGCTAACATAATTGCGGCTTTGCAAGTCGTTACAGTTTTACTGAGAAGTTTAAGAACCTTTTCATTTCACTTAAGCTTCATAAGCAAGATGTAATCCATGACTGGCAAAATGAAAAAATCAAATTGTTTCTTCCAGACGCGTGCTTGTGTTTTTGATTTTATGCTATTTGAAAAAACACAATGTACTTAATATTAATACTGTCTTAGAATTATTTTCACTTATCAGCATACTCAGAAATAAGAACCAACATCTATAACAAAAGATTGTTTAGAAATTTCTCTTTGTTTCTTTCTTTTGTTCTTTCTTTGTGTTCTTTCCTTGTTCTTTCATTGTGTTTATCATATTCTCTAAAACGATTTTTGAAATTTTGGAGCAAAAATATTTTACTCTACTCCTTTTTCACTCAGCTGGCATTTAAACTTTTTTTAAGTCTGTAAACTATAACTTTTTACAGCTTTTAAAATTTTTAACTTCAATTCTAACTTAAAAGGATGTGAACTGGTTTAGAAGACCTCTGAAATATTGTCAGGAGGGTTGCCAATTGCCCATTGGACACGAATTGAACACCTCCCTTCTAAAATACAATATCCATCTTGATGACTGATTAGGCATTACTATATCGGCTCTCAGATTTAAGAAGTATGTTTAAACAACTTCCTGGAATTCGACACACAGTTCGTTTTCAGAGGCTCATTTCCTCTTCATTCTCCGTTCGGTATTTGAATTCGGACTATTGATTGTTTTGTACAATTAGTAAATTTGACACTTTGGCTAATGAAAGAATAATTATACTCTTTGTTTAAACTATTACGGACTATGTCTTCACTTATTCACCTTATTTCCTGTCTAATTTTACAACGTTTTTCCTTGTTCTTTCTTTGATCTGCTTCTTTTTATCTCTCTTGGTTCGACATAATTCCTAATTTTTCTGTAATGGGATTGGCAACGCCTTACCTGCTAGGCTTGCCGGAGCTATAGTTTGTTAACTTCCTACACATCTCAAGCAGAAGTAGGTTGTCTTCTGCGGGAACCGTGAAAACTCAGAAAAAGCATATTATCTATGAATTTATTAAGTTTTTTTCCGTAATACTACAATTTGATGTCTTCCAAATAATCTTTGGGGTCTTATGATGGCTTACTTGAAAACTAAATGTGTCAAAGACTGTTGAACATAATTATAACCACAAAAATAATAAAAGAAGTTGCTAGGCACTACCAGCGCTAACATCTTATATTAATTTAAAATTGCATCGTCAAAAATTCATGAAAACTGACACACAGTTAGAGCGAAGCATTAATGAAGGCGTCTAGAATGTGACGCAATATATTTATTCTGTTTAGATAGTATCCAGGTTTGCAAAACATTCTACTGCTCTGTTGTTGTTGTTTCCAATCCTACTTCTACTGATCTTGGGGTTTTATATTCACCCTCATTGAAAAATTGTCTAATGCCAAGATGTATCTATCTTGAAGAACACATATTACAGAAAAAATATTTTCAAAGCAATGTTGACCAGTATATATTATGATGAAACTGTTTTACTTATTGGTTGTCTTAATTCGGAATGTCTTCATGTATTTTATTTAAGTTTATACACACACACACACACACACACACATATATATATATATATAGATTTATGGATTTTTCTCATTTGTACCAGAATTTTCCCTTGTAAGTTTACTCAGAAAAACTCTAAATGTACAGTAAATAAATAATTGATTGTTTATTAAGGCGACAATGGACCATGAAAAACTTTTTTTTTTAAATTTATCAACCAATTGCTAGGAAATTTCGTATACTTATACAGTGTTGCTTAGAGATGAAAATGCTAAATTTAAAAAAAAAAATCAGAATGTAATTAAGTTATTAATTAAAATCAGTTTGTTAATTACTCTAATTAAAAATGCTCCATGAGCATCAGTTTTTGTCTCAGATATCTAATTTTCTTTATTAAGCTAGCTTTATATAGTTATAATAAAAATTAGAAGAAATATTTGATTTACAGTTTTATTTATAAAAACTAGAAAAAAAATCGATAAAAATAGGTCTTTTATGCAAAATTTTATCAAAAAAATTTTTTTTATTGAAAAAATTTTAAGGTGTTTTAAAATAGTATAATGAATATATTACTAAGTTTAATTTTAACATATATAAATAATCTTTTTATGAAATTTTATGAAAATTCAAGAAAAATTATGACGCATGGAACATTTTGAACTTATCGAAACGACATGAAATATTGTTTTGAGAAAATAGCATTTAAAGTTTTAATTTAGCGTAACATTTCCATCGTTTACGTTTGAAAAAATACTTATAACTCGGTTAATAATGATCGGATCAACATACTTTTTTTTAATTTAAAGCTGATGTGTTGCAGAATCATTTTCTGAAAGAAAAAAATTGTTTTGGGGACATATTTTTGTCAATCTGAAGGTCCATTGTCGCCTTAAAAGTATAAATTTTATTAAGATAGGTATTACACTCTAATTCATAGAAAATAATTCTCAGAAACGGAATTTTCGGTATTCAGAGATGGAATTTCCCGTACATTCCATTCGGTATGACTGCAATAAATTTCAGAAAATTGCTCATTCCAGAATGACAACAGCGTAAATATCATTTCACAGTTCAATAATACATTTCTTATTACATAAATGACATCAAGACCAAAGAATGCATTAAACACGGAGAAAAAGAGCAGGGAGAAATAGAATATCCCGAACTTTCAAGAAAGATTTGAAATAAAATCCGATCCCTTCTGCATTTTCCGCAAAAAACTTGTATATTATGCATAGCCTCGGGAATTCCAGTGGCATTTTCGAAACGATGAGTGAGCACTTCTTGGTGACTCAGTCGATATAATGTCCTTAATGTGAGATGTTTGAAACTAGTCTCGGTTTCGAAAACTTCTTTCCGTAGTTTACATAAAATGTAGAAGTCCGCAATTTTCATAGATTGCATGTTTTAGTCATCGGAATTTTTTTAAATGCGACTTTGGTTTACGAATTTCAAACGTGAAAAAATTAATTTAAAACTAAAACTGAAGCTGAGAAAATTTAATAAAACTAAAAGAATCCGACAGTTTTTTATACAGTCCATTCAAGACATTATTAAAACCCCAAATGTATTGGAAGACGCTAACTTATCCTTCTTTTCAAGTACAGTAAAACTAAGGTTTTCGACTTCGAGCAACTTTTTTAAAACCCGGGTTTCGGGTTTCACAGGTTTTTTTAATTTAAAACCCGGGTTTTCCCGAGTTTACTTGATTGGTTCCAGAGAGTCGATAGCAAAGAACTAAAATAATAAATAATTTATTAAAAGCATTTAATTTATTTCAGAATTTTAAATATAAAAAATAACAGTAAATAAATGTAATGTTAATAAACATATGCATATATGTATAATGTAAATAAAAGTGATACAAATATCTCACTTTTTATAAAACTGCCTTACATCCATCATTGCACTCAACATATCATCATTGAGTCGGCTTCTGTGTTTATTAGCAAAGAGACCCATTACAGAAAATGCTCGTTCTGCTTCCACCGAAGTTGGTCGAATTGTTGTTAAAGACCTGAAAAGTTTATCTAGCATTTCAGGTCGGCTTTTTGTTGCCCGAAACAACTCAATTTTTTTTCTTGTGATACATGAACCAGATTTTGATTTTTTTATGATTTTCCTTATTATCATTCTTCTGCAGAAATATACTAAGCTCATCAGATAGGGACATTTGTTTAATTCAAGCACCAATACTCGTAGCATCATCTTCAATTCCATCTTTAACTCCCACCTCAACTGCTACTTCTGGTTCAGACTCTGACCCATTATCATTTACGTTGAATAATCATTTTATTAAGGTTGTTGCCAGATCAAATATTTTGTTTTTAAAAATTTTACTACCAAACTCATCATATGATTGGTCTTGGTTCCAAATTAAGGAATATAAATGGTATTCTACTGTTTTAGATAAATAACTAATTCCCCGGAGTTACATTAAAAATTCCACGGGTTTTGGGTTCGTAAAATCTTTGAAAAACCCGGGTTTTCGGGTTCGGGGAAACCCGGGTCAAAAACCCTAAGTAAAACCTCGTTTATCCGGCCCTCGTTGATCTGGATCTCCGGATAATCCGGATCAGATGTGTAGACGTTACTTTTATTTAATGTTCCCTTTAGATAATAATTTTTAACTATGATAGCAAGAACGTAACTAGAGGTATGCCAAATAGTCACATTTTAGTTTGATTCAAAGTACAGTTCCTGCATAGATTGTACAATAAATTATGGTTATAAAATGATTTTTGTTGAGTTTAAGAAAGCTTTAATAGACTTACCAATTCTTTGTTAGGAAATGATGTAAAAAGTTAGTTTTACATTTTTTAATGTCTTGTAAACAATACTATGTAATTTTGTTACAAAACATAGTTTTTTATCGTAATAAACGGTAAGTCTGCTAAGTTAAGGATTTTGTTTTGCTTATTACCCATATTACCCGGATTATCCGGATTGCCTATCGTCCCTGTTAGTCCGGATAAACGAGATTTTACTGTATTGACTATACCACTGTAATACATTTTGTATGCTAAGAAAATGCATATAAACAAACAAAAAACTTAAAAACTAAAAGGAATTTTCCATATCAAGAATCATACTTTAGATTACCAAAATTCAAGGGCTTTTTCGAGAAAATATAAACTATTCAAATGTGCTAAATTCACTAGTGATAAGAGTAAAACAAAGCACCTCATATAAATGCTAAAACAGTTTTATTGTTTCATATCTGTAGTCTTAGGTGATTATGCCTTATTAAAGGCTCTTCAGTTGAATTTAAGAATTCCATAATTATCTTTTATATAGTCACTATATAGTTCTGAAGAGCCTTTTCTATTGCTGAAGGTTATATATAAGTTTATGGTGAGTGGGATTGTTCTTAGTTTATCGTGTTTTAACCCTTTCAGGAGCAACAACCTGCAACGTTTGTACGGTGCAGATATTTTTCCCGATTTTTTTAACCCAAAAAATCTTGATAATTTTTTTCAATTAAAACTTGCAAAATGCTTTTACTTCTTTAAACTGATAACAGATGGCAGTACTAACCATTTGTCTGCTCATGTGACTGGAATACATTGAATACAAGGGAGAAAAAGATTAGATTTAGGCGTTTGCACTGCGTGAAAGGCGCCCCTCAAAGGGTTAACCCTGAGACTCTAAATACTGATTAAACCTCCTCCCTCCCACCTCTATTTCTAGAATAATCAAGGATTCAAGAAATAAATGCAGTCATAACTAGCATGCAAACGTCAGGCATATATATACTGTCAGTACTTAATTACATATATTCGTTAGTATAAATATAATGAGGAACATACAACATTGTAGAATCAGTGGCCTTTAAATCTCGTTTATCCGGCCTTCATTGATTCGGTTTCCCGGATAATACGAATCAGATTTGCAGACTTCTTTATATTTAATGTTCACATTAGATAATAATTTATAACTATGATAGCAAGAACGTAACTATAAGTACGCCAAACATTCACTTTTTAGTTTGATTCGATGTACAGTTCCTGCATAGATTGTACAATAAATTATGGAAACTATGTAATTTTATTACAAAACATAGTTTTTTATTGTAATAAAAGGTATGTCTGCTTAGTTGTTTTACTTATTACCCATATTACCCGGATTATCCGGATTTTCGATTGTCCGAATTTCCTATGGTCCCAGTTGGTCCGGATAAACGAGGTTTTACTGTATTTATTTCTTTATTTATTTATAGACATTAAGAATAATCAATGCTTCTCAGTTTAGAAGCTTCAATCCTTTTTTAGTTTTTTTCTTCACAATAAACCAGCTGAAACCAGTTCACAGTAACCAGACTGTCAACATGTATCCATTGGTGATGAGTAATTTTTTACAGTCAGTTATTTTCTCTAAGCAATTACACCTGTTTCTAATTAAACCCACTAAATTTAAAAACCTCACACTCTGTCACCATATTTATTTACTAAAAATAACTCATTTATGGTGAATAATTATGCCAATAAGAGTGTCAATTTTGATGATTACGTTGTAACATCGAGGTTTTTCAAAACTATTGCAATTTAGATATACAGGGTGTCCATAATTAAAGTCCCACTTTCAAAAGGCTGCAAAAAAGAACCACTAACTTTATGCCAAATCGTTTCCCCCTTCTTCCAGTATATTCATTTCAAATTTGAAGTCATTCTGACCAGTGGTTCTTTTTTTTTGCAGCCTTTTGAAAGTGGGACTTTAATTATGGACACCCTGTATATCTTCAAAGAAAATGCTTAAGATTTCAAAATTTGATGACAATTTGGACAATTATATTGGTTATATTTTTCAATCTTTTTATTCTTTGAATGTAAAGTAATGTTTTCATTTTTATATCTAATCTTAAATCATTGTTCATAAATACATGCATGTATTCTTCTTTATAAGTCAGTGCAAGTGAATAAACAAATGAATGTATAAATATTTCGGAGCTTAGAAATATTTAGTATTAATTCCAACATATGGAAGTAACGTTAGGAATGTTTGATGCTTGTATATTAGCATGTATGATACATAAATAAAATAAATTATCAGTTCTTGGTACTTAACTAAAAAGAAACGTTTAATTCTGTTTAAAATTTGTAAGGTCTACCTAATAATCGATTAACAATAATCGATCATTATATATGTATAAATCCAAAGAAGCTACAAAGTTATGCTAAATTTAGCATAAACGGTAACCATAAATACCGCGTAGCCAGATTACGCAGTCAGTCTGGTTTGTTTGGAGCTGTTTTATGCGAGTTGCCGTTGGTGGCTATTAGCTAGATCGCTTCAAAACTTACGTGAGTTTTTGTCAATCCGGCATAAGAAGGTTATTGTGATCGTAGGGGTAGATTACCGTGCAGCATCGCTGGTTTGACTTTATTGATATTTGTGAGTACTTTGAACTATATTTCCTTGTATAGTGTTTATACATTTTTTACCAGTATCTACCCAGTATTGTTTTGAACCTCAAGTTATATGTGTCAAGCGAAGAATAAACTTTGTTGTATATCTATTAAGTATCGTTTCTACTTCATTAGAGGGTAACTTCGATATACATATATCCTAGTTAGGGTAGAAGTTAGAGTTGTCTGTAAATTTATGAATACTTTAACAGGGGTAGCAGAAGGAATTTTTCTACTGCTTCCCAATTTACTATCGGCTTCTCTTTTCAATAGAGAGAATCTTACAATTTTCTGTTGAATTTCATTCATATGATACTACCTGGATATTTTGGGATCAAAGTTACATCTAAATAGGGCATATTATTCCTTTGCTGAATTTTCTTATTTCTGCATAAGTTATTAGCTTCAGATCTTTCTATGTGAAGTGCAAAATATTAGCGAAGTAAAACAATATATAAATCTTAGTGTAAATTCACACTCTCTTACATGAATATAAATATACGCACTGATCACTCTGCAAATATTTTGCAATCATGCTTTACGTTTTAAAATTGCTATTCATCGTTATATTTTGTCATGAAAGTATTAAAGTTTTTTATAGGGGCTAACGGCGCAGACAAGAGGAATTATGATGCGAGATATCCAGGCACCAACCAATATCTCCAGGATATGTCAAATTTTTGATTAACTGAATTTGTTAATCTATTTCGGAACTAATTAAATCGAAAAATCAAAGTTCGTTGAGTTACACACATTAAATTTGGTAAAATATTATCTTACATTCTGAGAAGTCAGCCTTAAATACATCCCGAACGCTTACAGGTTCGTTTTATGTAGCAATATAGGCTCATAGATTTGACATATACTGTTTAAAAATATATTTAAAAGAATTGAAGTCCTCATTAATTCCTACACCTTGTTTTTGCCTTTAATCGCAGCTGTGTTGTTTATTATAATTTTGTGTTCTGATAAGCAAGCATTAAAGGCATCATGAATGCCTACTGGCTCAATATATACAATATACTGCAGACATAGAAATATTATATATATTGCTTAATAATACAAGAAAAGATATCGATTTACTACAGCCCGTCTTTACTTACAATATCTCAGCATACCTATGTTGTTTAAATAAAATGTGATATTCTAATAAATAAGTTTTAAAAGCATCATGAATGCTTTTCAGAGGCACTTTATGGAATAGTACAGGAATAGAGATGATATAGATTCTGATGGCATTACATTTGTAAAAACAGCGCAAAGGTATAATTTCGTTCAATGCACTACCTTTACCTACAGCTACATAACATACTTATGCTGTTTAAATGTTATGCTACATTTAGATAAGTATGTGCAACTCATATGTGCAACATAAATGCTTTTACAGAATCGTTGTATCGTTGACCTTATTAACGAACCAACGATGGTTTGTTCCAAAAAATACGATTTTGGGACTTTCATGCTATTACATTGGTTTTATTAAAACCAATGTAGCAGCAGGAAAATCCCCACATCGTATTTTTGAAGTTACGTGGTTTGTTAATTAGGCCAACGACGTATTATATTGCAGGTTCACAAACTATACAGGTACTAAATGATAAGAAATTCATAAAAATTAAAGTTATCATTACTTACTACATACTTCCTTTATCTACAATCACATCATACCTAAACGCTGTTTAAATACTGTTGCATTCTGATAAGTAAGCTTTAGCTTATCATTAATGCTTGTAGATTCATTATAAGTAATAATTCAGGCATTTATTCGTTATAGATTATGCTTAATAATACTTTTGTAAAAATACTTCCTACCTCTTGCTTTTATCTACAGTCATATACCTAAAACGTTCTTTAAATGCTATTGCATTTTGATAAGTAAGCTTTAACTCATCACGAATGCTTGCAGATTCATTATAAGTAATAATTCAGCCATTTATTCGTTATATATTTTGCTTAATTATACTTTTGCAAAAATACTTCCTACCTCTTGCTTTTACCTAGTCATATACCTAAAACGTTGTTTAAATAATGTTGCATTCTGATAAGTAAGCTTTAACTCATCTTGAATGCTTGCAGATTCATTATAATTAATAATTCAGGCATTTATTCATTATCGATTATGCTTAATAATACCTTTGTAAAAATACTTCCTATCTCTTGCTTTTTTTACCTACAGTCATATACCTATAACGTTGCTTAAATACTATTGCATTCTGATAAGTAAGATTTAACTTATCATGAATGCTTGCAGATTCATTATGGGTAATAATTAAGACATTTATTCGTTATCGATTATGCTTAATAATACCTTTGTAAAAATACTTCCTACCTCTTGCTTTTACCTACAGTCATATACCTAAAACGTTGTTTAAATTCTATTGCATTCTGATAAGTAAGCTTTAATTTATCATGGATGCTTACAGATTCATTACATCTAATAATTCAGTCATTTATTCATTATAGATTATGTTTAGTAATACTTTTGTAAAAATGCTTCCTACCTCTTGCTTTTACCTGCAGTCACATCATACCAAAAACGTTGTTTAAATACTATTACATTCTCATAAGCTTTTATCATATGACGAATACTTACAGATTCATTATATGTAATAGTACCTGCATTTAAACGTTATAGATTACGCTTAATAATATCTTTGTAAAAATTAAATTAAAGTCATCGTTACTTCCTTCTGTGAAATTGCACCCCTTATCACGCCAATTTCCCCACAACTCACTGTCAAATCTTCCCCGACACAACCCAGGTAATTTCGCGAAACAGTAATCACCAGACGTCACTCCGATAACCCCTGTCTATAACCCTCTCACCAAATCACGTCAAAACGCATTCATCATAGAAAAAAAAAGGGGCCACCGGCGGTTCGCGCGCTCGCCCTGCCGCACCGCGCCGTCGACTCCACGGCATGCCCTCGGCTTCCTTCCCCGGTAATCACCTTCCCTTCTCTCCACGACTTAATTATAGAAAATCCCGGCCAGAAGCGGGCCTCTGCTAACTAATTAAAGGATCAAGACTCCACGTTTGATACCCCCGCGAGACCTGCGGGGATATTTTCTGGAGGATTTGAAGGAAAACTCTCGAAAACGCTGTTCATCATTAGGGAGCGAAGGAACGGAAAGGCGGGAGGGAGGGCCTCGTCTGTTGTTTTTCCTTCGCTCTATCTTGCGAAGAGGAGGGGGGGGGGGGGGCAGAGAGAAAGAGAGAGAAGTGCGTTTGTAAAAGTAACGTAGATTTGGCCGGTGAGCCTCCGCCGTATATCATCGGCGCTATCGCCGCAGAAGTTAGTTTCGGTTTTCCGCCGTGTTGCGCGGGAATTGACCGCTCTCCCTGGGAAAAAGGAGAGAGAGAGAGGAATGGTTGGTGGACGGAAACAGATAAGGGGGCCCCCGGAAAAATCGAGGCCAACAGCGTCCGACGAAAGCTGTTTGTATTGCTTATATGAAATTAAATGATTAAGATAAAGAGATTATTGTTGCTGTGGTTGTAGTGATAGATCGCGGAAGAATTATTTTTAAGGTGGTGAAGAAAGATTGGCGTGATTCGTGATAAATCGGTCAAGACGGGGAGAAAAAGAGACAAACCTAGCTGGTGAAGAGAACTGGGTTTGTTTATCTTCATTTTGTGAATGAGTGCCAAATGAAATTGCCAAACTTTATTATTTAATGATACGGAGTAAAGCGGTTGGGTACATTTATAAAGTATTTTATCACAGTTCAAGATAGGAATGTATATATATAGGGTTCTTTCCGCGTGCAAAAAGTTGTTGCATTATGAAGAATAGTTTTAACTATGTTACTATGGCTTACCTATGTTTACGAGACTTTTTTTAAAGGAAAAAAGATAGGACACTCTTAAATATAAACTTACTCTTTCAGCTTCTACCAACCTAAATTGCCTTAAAGAAAAACCTTTTGCTAAGTTCATGCATTAGAACCCAATGTACCTAATCTTTTCTTTTCTGAATAAAGATTTTATATTTAGACTAGCTGAAAACCCACACTTCGCTACAGAGTGCATTCAAATTAAATACAACGATCAATGTATGCAATTAATGCCAAAAATATGTATAAATATGTTTATAATAAATACAACTATCAATGTATGCAATTTATGTAAAAAAACTAAAAAATATATTTACAAAAAAATCGTAACGGATATTTTTATAGACAAAATTATGTAGAATAAAATGTTCAAATTAAATCTAATAGAGCATACTAAAGAATATAGTACAGTTTGAGGAACATATCTTTTACTGTATTTTAATGTTTTTTTGGATAATGTCCAATCGTCTGCCGCATTAGCAAGAAATTTTTTTTGTCTATTTCCTTGCTATGCATGTGACGATAAATTTATTTAAAGTACCAGAATAAGAAATCACGTGATCAGCATTTAATAAATTAAATTCTAAAAATGAATCTTAAATTCACCAAAAACCAGAAAATGGAGGTATAGATTCGAAAAAGATTTCATTTTAAAGGAATTTTTATGATATTTCTCGTTATATAAATTTTATAATCCTCAAATTATTATTTTAACTGAAGTTAAAAAAAGTTACTAAAACAGCTTAAACATTTAATTTAAAAAAATATAAGAAGAATTTTTGAAAAATCTTTCTTAGTGCACCCCTACACTATAAAAAGAATCACCATGCAAAGTTTCAGCCCTTTAGGTCCAGCGGTTTGGTCTGTGCGTTGTATGTCAGTCAGTCAGTAAGTTACGGAACTGTTTTATATATATAGATAAGTATTTAGTTTGAATTACAGATCGTCACGAATGACCTTTTTTAAATCCCTAATTGTTTGAGAATAATTTATCTGTTTGAGAATAATTTATCTGAATTTATCTGTTCTATTGGTTTCAAAAGCGTTATTCCATTTTCTAACATCGTGTTGAAAAGCGTCTGAAATGGTTCCATTTTAGAAGCTTTTGAACGTCATAGCAGTGGAGGGAATAATCTTTCAAGATACAGAGTGTCCGGACTAAAGGTATCCAAAAGTGATGACTTATTTTTACGGAATTACCCATTAGAATTAAAAAAAATTAATTAAACAGAAAGAACTTCTCACCAAGTTTCAATATTAATCATAGACTTCGATCATAGTATCATAGATTTCGATGTGTGCACCGTTTGTAGCACAACAAGCGTCTAAATGGTAATCCAGTTCTCTCTAAGTGTTTCGTAGCATATCAGGAGTTATTACACGAATTGCTTGAATGATACGCTTCTTCAACTCCTCCAAAGATTCAATTTTTGGTTTATACACAACGGATTTAATGAATCCCCAAGTAAAAAAGTCTAACTCCTGATATGCTATGAAACACTTGGAGAGAACTGGTTTACCGTTTAGACGTCAGTCTTGCTGCAAAAGGTGCACGCATCGAAATGATATCTATGATACTATGATAGAAATCTATGATTGATATTAAAACTTGGTGAGATGTTCTTTCTATTTAAATAATTTTTTAAAAATTCTAATGGGTAGTTCTGTAAAAATTAGTCATGACTTTTGGATACTTTTAGCTCGAACGGCCTGTACTTTACAAGTTGCTTGTAGGTAACGAATGTAATGTCCTTTCAGAACGCTTAAGGGGTGAGAGAACGTCTATCTGATCTTCCATGCACATAGGACTTTTACTAAATTCATTGTATGTAACTAGAAATAATGGACCCTGCAGAACAATTTAAACCCTCTGAGTGTGTGAGAAGAATTTTTAGTTTATTCAGAAGAATATGCTGTGGATTATTCCATAAAAACATTTGAAGTGGTCCGTTTTAGACCAAAAAGGATTAATGAAAAAGTTGAATGCCAAACTAGTGGATGGAATACTCCGTCAAATTGTATTTCTAACTAAATGATGGTAACGAAACAATCAGCGTCAAACGCGTAGAGGGTGAAAGAAATATTCTTCCTGTCCTCATAGAAATTTCATGGAATTCAGGATATGTAACTTGAATGGTGGACTATTAAAACTTTTTAAAAGCTTTAAGCATTTCAGATCGAACTTTCTATTGCTTTTAGTTTCAAAAACCTTTATACTATTCTCTGCCTTGTCTTCAAATGGGACTATAATGTGAGAGAAATATACTTGAGCCAATGTTAAAAACAAGATAAATCTTTTTGAGTTTCTGGCAGAGTTGAAGCACACTGCTTATAACTTTTTATCAGAAATGCGTCGATCGTAACTATAATAGTGGAATTCTTAAAATTTATAAGGGCAGAACAAAAATTAACTCAACGGCCACATTTCAGCCGGTGATATTGTTGGCTGAAAATGACAGAAAATTCTTTAATGTTTCTTCATCCATAGTAAAGGACTTAGAGTAAAAAATAATTACTAGTAGAGCTGAGCTACTATATATATATAATACCTACCTGGAGAAAAGTTTTGAGATCTATGCAATGACTGGCGAATCTTAAAAAGATATAAGGCCGAAAGAGAAATCAAAACAATACCCCCTATTTTAGTAGGTTGCTTCATTGACTGATAGTAACAAAAAATGTACAAATACTTCTATGTCTGCAGAATAGGAATTTCAGTAAAATATAGTTCCTGGAATTGTTGAAACATCCTACATGAGAAATTTAATGATTTCAAGGGGGATTATGGAAATTCAAAAAGCTATAAGGCAGAAACAAAGATTGATATACAAAAGGTCATTCGCACTTTATGGAAACGATTTTATAATTTGTTTTTAGCGTTTACATTTTGAGAAAAATATTTGGCAACATCAGAATAATCGTCTGCTATTGTTTTGCTTTGATTGGAATGTAAAATAAAATATTTATTTTGAAAATGGCTCCTAAAATTCATAGATGGCTCGAAGGTTACGTAACTGAACTTTCTGGGGAGAAATATTCGTATCAACAAATCATAAAGCGGTGTAAACATTTCGGTTATGGCATTTAAAAAATAGGTATTTATAATATATTAAATTTGAAAGGGAAAAAAAGTCTAACTGAAAGTAAAAAGGAAAACATGACCACTGAACCTCATCCTAAGACTGTTCGAACGCAGGTAAATATCAAGAAAGTGAAGTATCTGATCCTAAAAGAAAATACGCCGACTCAAAGATCCATTGCATTGACACTAGGAATGTCTTCTGGCACTGTAAGTAAAATCATTCATAAAGATTTGAAGTTAAAAAAGATGTTTAAATCTAAAGTTCATCTGCTTTTGCCAAATTATATTGCTGAAAGAAAAACAAATTGTAGAAAATTATATGAAAAACACCTACCTGCTGAAAAATTAAAATTTGTGTTAACACTCGATGGAGCATGGGTGTATTTAATTGACTGTAGTATAAAAACATCAATTTTCTGTTGCTCAACTGACAGGAATGACCATACGAAATGGCTACGTCAGCGTACAGAAAAGTTCTCAAAGGAGTTCATGATAGTAGCAGGATTTTGTTACAACGACAAATTAAAAATAAAAAAAGTCTCCAGTAAAGCCAACATTAATTCACTCTACTATCAGCAGAATATTTTAGAACCAATTTTTGAAGAAGGATTTCCAGCCTTATATGGAAAAGACATTGATACATTTAAACTTCTTATGGACAAAGCCTCTAATCAAACGTCTAAATCAACTACCGCTTATTTAGCAAAGAAAGAATCAGAAACAGGAATAAAATGTATCCCATTTAATGAAATACCTGTAAAATTACCTGACTCTTCTCCAATAGACTTTTGTGATTTCAGTTTTTAATACGAACCTTAGGAAAAACGGCATCCAAGAACACTGAACGGACTTTGGAAAGCGGTCCAAGAGGAATGAGGTAAAACTGACATGACAGTACTAAGCAAAAATTTACTTTCAGGGAAAATTCGAGCTAGAGCTATTGTCAAGAACCATGGCTATCAGACAGAAGTAAATCGCCGCATAAAATACATTTATACATAAAACTTAACTATCAAAATCGTTTCCATAAAGTGCGAACGACCTTCTGTAAAACCCTTTTTTTCAGTAAGTTGCTTTTATGACTGAAATTGGACAAAGCATTAACATGTAGTCCGGTATCCAAAAGTTATGACTTATTTTTACGGAACTACCCATTAGAATTTTAAAATATTCATTTAAATAGAAGGAACATCTCACCAAGTTTTAATATCAATCATAAATTTCGATCATAATATCATAGATTCCGTTGTGTACATCTTTTGTAGCACGACTAACGTCTAAATGGTTATCCAGTTCTCTCCAAGTGTTTCGTAGCATATCAGGCGTTATTAGAATTTTTTGCTTCAGGATTCATTAAATCCGTTGCGTATAAACAAAAAATTGAAACTGTGGATGATTTGAAGAAACGTACCATTCAGGCCATTCGTATAATAACACCTGATATGCTACGAAACAATTGGACAGGTCTGGATTACCATTTAGACGTTTGTCGTGCTACAAAAGGTGCACACATTGAAATCTATGAAACTATGCTTGAAATCTATGATTGATATTAAAACTTGGTGAGTTGTTTTTTCTATTTAAATATTTTTTTAAAATTTCAATTGGTAGTTCCGTAAAAATAACCATAACTTTTGGATACTGTTAGTCCGGACGCCCTGTATTTCTTTATCGCAAGAAGATTGAGTGAAAAAGAGTTTCTGGCAGTGCTAAAGCACCCAGTATTGGAGCTTAAGAGATCGAGACAAAAATTCTGGAATTTTAAAAGCTGAAAGTTATAAACAGAACTAATTACAAGATAAAAAGAACTTTTTATATACCATGTTTTTAAATTTTCTGTTAAATCATATAAACTTGACAATTCTATGTATTAATCAATGCTTTTAAAAAAATTTTTTGATGAATTATCCCATCAACTTGAAAGAAAATGAAGTTAATTGGAAGTTAACTTGCGTTTAACTTTTCGTTCCCGTAACGGCCGACAGAGGGATTCACCAGTCTACAAAACAAAATTAACTGAAAATAAATTCAATTCTGCTTAAAGATGGTTAAAAGTATTAAAATAATGCATTGTCATTGTGTTCTGCTCTATTCTAAAAGTTTCAAATGTCCAGCTAGTCGGGAAGTTAGTTAAAAATCGATTGCAAGATTTGTATCGGACAAACAAACACACACACACACACACACAAACAAACAAACAAATAAGAAAGCGAGTTAATAAAAACATGGTAAATTAATACAATCCTACTTATTTCAGTAGGTTACTTTCGTGGCTGAAAGTGGCAAAGTATTAGTGACTATTTCCATATCTCTAGAAGATGACTTTTAGTATAAAAAAAAATTGTTCCTAGCAATACAGAAGTATCCTCCATCGGAAATTTTTAGATCTAAACAAAACTGTATGATTTTGAAAAGCCATAGGGTTGAAACAGAAATTAACAAAACGCTCCCATTTTAGTGTGAAATACTCTTGACGGAAAGCGATAGAAGATTGATTAGCATTTCTTTATCAACTACATAGTACCCGTCAAAACTTGATGGTAAATAATTGAACAGTTCCAATAAAAAAAAGGTTCATAACCTTGTTAAAATATTAGAAATTTAGAAATATTCAATAAAACACCTTTAAAAATTTAAAATTTTGAGGTTATATTACGGATTCGCTTTGAAAATAACGCTACCGTACAGACAGTTTTGAACATATCACTACGCATGCGTCGAGTTTGCAACTTTCCGAAAATACTAAATTTGACATTATTGTAATATCTGGTTAAAATATACATATTATATGGTTAAAATAAAAATATATATTTTAAAAAATAATATAATGAAAAACTGTTTTACTGTGAAGAAGATTCTCTGATTCAATTTTTCTTAAATTAACGGCGATGAAGGAATCACGGTGAATGAATGACTCACTCGTGTTAACATTTTCAAGTTCTGAGTATATAAAATGAATACTTGTTATTAATTTAATTGAAACACCATGATAACGCGAAAGGTGGCGGAAAAGAGATAATTCTTTAATGAATAGGAAAATCACAACGAAAATACGTTACAATGAAAGGATATTTTATGCTGAGAACAGTTTTAAACGGTGGCGAGCTGTTTTGTAACTGTCATAACCGTTTATTACAGTAGTCTAAAAATCAAAATGAAGTTGATTTGTGTCGTTTTTACGTTGTTTCTAATAAATCGTTTGGGTTTAGATAGCAAATAATCTTTTTGAACTTTTCTTTTAACATGTTAAGCCTAACTCATAAAACTAAATGGAGGCCATAGGCTGATATATTTATGAAGTGGTAGCTCCGGAAGAGTTCATAACAGATACACACACAGAACACGGTAACTATTAGGAGAATACTGTAAAGCTTAGAGTAATAACAGTATAAAAAGTACGGTTTCAGTCGCACTACGAACGGTTTTCACAGCCACATATATTCTGGAACCCCTATCACTTTCCTCGACCTCACTTTTCCTCTAAATTTCTCCTCCGAGTGTCCATTTTTCGGGGTATTACATCTTACCAAAGTTACTCCGGAACGTCCCTATTTTTTTAAAACTCGAAACGACCACATTTTTATTTCTCTGCAGCCCTTCGTATTTATTTCCGAGGGCCTGCCGAACGATAGCCCTTTGACGGATGGGGCCGGCAGATTAAGGCGGCAGTGCGCCGTGGCCCCGTCATAGCTCAGTCCACCCTCGATCAGAATTGGCCGCGGGCAGAGAGAAATGAAAGAGGCACGCCATATCTGTACAGATAGCGGAAGAAAAAGAAATGTTTCAAATCACCTTTTTTCTCGCCTTCGTGGGTTTCTGTTATAGAAAAGCGGAATCTTTGTTTGGTTTGTTTTCCGGGCGCGGATTTTACTGTGTTTTTATGGGTTTGCAACATTTTTATAGTTGTTTAAAGCAGGAATGCCGGCATTTTTCATTGCTCGGGGTAGTATTTCAAATTTTGACGGAAAAGGGAAGTATAGTACTGTGCTGTGCAGATTTACAGCCAACTCCTGTGTGTGTTTCTTTACTAACTACACATGTGATCATATCACCAAAGATTTAGCATGACAATCCTTTGTTAACGAACGTCCTGGGTATTAATTCGCTTTTAATCAGAGAAGTACGTCTTTATAAAATATATAACATTTGTATTATAATATACGCATTATATATATATATATATATATATATATATATATATATATATAATACGGATTTAAAAATCATATTTAATCTAAAAATTAAATCTTTACCATATTTTTAAGGGTTTGAAACATTTTTATAGTTGTTTAAAACAGGAATGACTCCATTTTCATAGTTGGATGCAGTATATCAAATTTTGATGGAGAAAGGGAGTATAGTTCTCTACTGTCCCGATTTACAGCCCACTCCCGTTTTGTAGTTTGAGCGAAAGTGGCTAAAGCACATCGACGGCTTTAGCCATTTTCGTTAATGGCTAAATCCTCACCATCTAAGTCTAATGAACACCATTTAAGTCTGTAAGTTTTACATAAGATTCGATTCACAATAATCTAACTTTTAGATGAATAAAGTTAAAGAAGCCGCTTAAGATATGCTAATTGCGGCATTCGCGGTTGGTATAAATACCAAGCAGCTAGATTAAAGAAGGAGCTAGGAAGTGAGGATGTCGGAGTGTTGAGGAAGTTAGAGGAAGTGAAAGGAGGAGTAGTGCTGGCGAAACGAAGTAACGAGCTGGAGCTAGGCTTAGAGTCTGGTTTAAAAATAGTTGAGTTTTGCGAGCAGCCGCTCGAGGCATAGCTAGGTTGCTTCAAACCTACGCGAGTTCTTGTTAGGCCCAAAGTTTACGTGGCAGCACTGCTGGTTGACTCTCAAAGTATCTGTGAGCATTGCAAAGTGTATTTTTCTTGAATGAGTAGTTATACAAGTGAATATATTGAATTGTATTTCTCTTGCATGAATGCTATATATATCTCGTGCTAGTAGTACGTATGCTTGATGTTGAAAAGCAAATTGACATAGGCAAGTATTTAAGTAAACATTGTTGTTATGTAAGAACTGAGTTTGAAGGAAATTATTTACAGTGCCACTTCAAGATATACATACCCAAAGTTAGGGTAGAAGGGCTGATTCTCTACAAGTCTAACGAAAAACCATAGAGTTTCGTGAAATACAGTGACACAGTCACGAGAGGGAGTTTTTAATATTTTAAACTGCTCTTCCTAGAAGTTATAGAAATAAATCCAGAAGGAAAATCCTTTAAGTTAGTCCAGGAGACACGAAATTTTATTATTTCTATTCATATGCCTTTTACTTACACACACACGCATATATATATATATATTTAAATTGGACAATTTTTTTTAGTCATTTTTCAAAGTTCTAATTGTTATTTGAAAAATCCAAAAAATTAATAGTTTATATATATATTAGACATTGCAGTAACTATGTTAGATAACATATCATACAGAATCCATGTTTGCATCGACAAGATTTTAAAAGCTAAGATCAATGTAGTTTGAAACATTATTCAATATCTCAGAATTAAATTTTTTAGAATATGTTTTGAGAAAATTTTTTTTCAAACGTTTCCAAATTTATACAAAATTGGCTACGGAAGACTCAATTCAGGAAATAAGTCCTAAAAAACTGAACAAATGAAGAATTTCACCAGCAAGTGCCTAATTATATATATATTAAACATTGCAGTTAATATATCAGATAATATATCATATGCAATTCGTCTTTATATTGAAAAGTATTTAAAAACTAGGGTGAAAATAGTTTATAACACTATCCAATATCACAGAAAAAAAACTTAGAATATTTTTTAGGAAATTTTTTTAAACGGTCCCATATTTATACAAAATTTGTTACGTAAGACTCAATTCAGGAAATGAGTCTTGTAAAACAGAACGAAAAATGATTTTTGCCGAGAAATACCTCACTGCAGCACGCCTCTGTTTTAATTTTAACTCAAATTAACTGTCATGAGCAGAGGGGAAAAACCTAAATCCAGCATCTCTGTGGGGCACTTTCACCTGATTTTTTTTGAAAAATAGAGGAGAATAACAGCTTAGTAAACAATTTAGTTTCGTGATTTCGTTAGGAACAAAAATCATTAGGATTATTATAAACATTATATTTATTACAACATTAACGCGATTTCAATATAAACTAGAACATTATCAAATATCGCAGAAATAATTTTTTTAGGAAATATTTTTTAACGTTTCCAAATTCATACAAAATTTGTTACGGAAGACTCGATTCAGGAAATGAGTCTTAATAAAAGGAATGAAAGGAGAATTTCGCCCAGGGGTACCTCATTACCGCACGCCGCTGCTTTAATTTTCTCAAATTAACTATCATCAAAGGAGGGAAAACAACTTAAATCCAACATCTCTGCGAGGCACTTTCACCTGATGGTAAGAAGAAAAAAACAGAGGAGAACAACAACCAGTAAATATCTGGCTCCGCAATTTTATCAGAAATTAATAACATTTTAATTATTATATACATTATAATTAATGTAATATTAACGAGATTTTATCAAAAACTAGAACATTATTAAATATCACAGAAACAAATTTTTTGGAATATTTTTAAGAAATTTTTCTAAATGCTTGCAAATTTATACAAAATTTGTAACGGAAGACTCAGGCCAGAAAATGAGTCTTAAAAAACCCAGAACAAAAAAAGAATTTCGCTGAGAAGTACCTCATTACAGGACGCCTCTGCTTTAATTTTAACTCAAATTAACAATCATCAGAGGAGGGTAAAAAAATTTAAATCCAACATCTCTGCGTGGCACCTTCACCTGATGGTAAGAAAAAAACAGAGGAGAATAACAGCCAGTAAATAATCTGGCTCCGCAATTTTATCAGAAACTAATAACATTTTAATTTTTTATATGCATTATAATTAATATAACATTAACGAGCTTTTATCAAAAATTAGAACATTATCCAATATCTCAGAAACAAATTTTTGGAACATTTTTAAGAAATTTTTCTAAATGCTTCCAAATTTAATCAAAATTTGTTACGGAAGACTCAGTTCAGAAAATGAGTCTTAAAAAAACCCAGAATAAAATAAGAATTTCGCTGAGAAGTACCTCATTACAGCACGCCTCTGTTTTAACTTTTAACTCAAATTAACTGTCATCAGAGGAGGGGAAAAAACTTAAATCCAACATCTCTACACGGCACTTTCACCTGATGGTAAGAAAAAAAACAGGAGAATAACAGCCAGTAAATAAACTGGCTCCGCAATTTTATCAGAAACTAATAACATTATAATTATTATATGCATTATAATTAATATAACATTAACGAGATTTTACCAAAAACTAGAACATTATCCAATATCACAGAAACAAATTTTTTTGAATATTTTTCAGAAATTTTTCTAAATGTTTCCAAATTTATACAAAATTTGTAACGGAAGACTCAGTCCAGAAATTGACTCTTAAAAAAACCCAGAACAAAAGAAGAATTTCACTGAGAAGTACCTCATTACAGGACGCCTCTGCTTTAATTTTAACTCAAATTAACTATCATCAGCGGAGGAAAAAAAAAACCTAAATCCGACATCTCTGCGCGGAACTTTCACCTGATGGTAAGAAGAAAAAAACAGAGGAGAATAACAGCGCAGTAAACAAATTGGCTTCGCGATTTTATCAGAAACTTCGACCAAAACAAAGGGGAAATAAAATGTTAAGAAAAGCAGAAGAGAGAGCAGCGGTGAAAACAAAAAAGAAATATCTTTTCTTTTGCGGTAGCAGAAGGCGATTGCGTTTTCTCACCCATATGCAAATAAGGACATGCAGCGCCACCTGGGTTACCCCGCAGCTTCATTCCAGAATTCGTTTTATCAGGAAAGCGTTAATTTATATTCGAGCTACGATCCTATTTTACTTCTTTCGGGGGAGCGGATAGAAATCCTCAATCGAAAGCATTGCAGAAGTTTTTAACTTTATGCTCATGACGTATTGAATAATTCCATTCTCTTCGCGACTTAGAACAAACGACGTTAACCGAACGGTATTTGCTTTGTGACTTTGTTTTACTTAATATTTATGGGGGAAATCTTGGCTCGAAACCATTCGGAATATTTCGATCATTCATCTCCAGTGAAAATGAATAGATACGCATTCAGCATCAAATTTCAATTCAAATAACTTTTTCTTTGGGTTTTATACTTGTTGAGGTGTGATTTAAGTATTTAAAAATTTAGAATGTGTGTAAACTAAGTCACTGAATTCCTTCTCTTTCTTTTGCTTGAATAAAAATCAAAATGCAATCGCATTTGTTCTATAACCTAGTAAAAGAAATAATGATGTTCTTTTGTAAAACTAATTGTGATATGTTAAAAACTCATCTAATAAACATAATTTATGTTTTAATCTAATCAGCACATGTTTATTAGATCAAAGCATTAAATTGAATTCAAAATTTTAAAATCATTAACATTAAAATCTATTAAGATCCACCTCTTTCTTGTTTAGAAATAAAAATCAAAATTCACTGGTCTTTGTAGTATAACTAAGCAAAAGAACAAATGATGCTCGTATGTAAAACGTATGTTTAAAACTGATCTAACAAACATATTTTTTTGTTTTAATCTAATAAGCATATCTGTTTATTATACCAATACATCAAAATCAAAGGAAAATTAAAAATTCATTAACATGAAAGTCTATTAAGATCCAGTTCTTTCTTTTATTGAAATATATGTTTGAAGTCCTGTATAAAGTGCTTAAGTTAAAAACAGTGATTTTTAGACGTTTGTTAGTATTGATAAAAAAAAAAATTATGTGGTATAAAAGGCTTAGGTCTATCAATTTTGTATACAAAATTACATTTCTTTGTACAAAAGACTCAAGTCGAAAAATTTGCGTAAAATTTACACCTTACTTACTTACTCTCATGTAAAATTTACACCAAGCAATTAAAAAGGCACAACTTGACTTGTGGCTTTTAAACCAATCGCAGAATTATGATTTCGACTCTTTTGTACAAAGAAATGTAATTTTGTATACAAAATTGATAGACCTAAGCCTTTTATTATATCAATCAAGAGATATTTTTTATGTCAATACTATATAACAAATGTCTAAAAATCACTGTTTTTGACTTAAAACCTTTACACCGGGCTTCAAAGATATATGAAAACTCAGTGGCCTTTGTTCTGTAACTTAGTAAAATAACTAATGATGCTCGTTTGTGAAACAAATATTATCTAATAAACAGATTTTAAGTTTTAATCTAATAAGCACAAAAGTTTATTAGTTCAAAACATTGAAAACAGTTCAAAACTTTAAAATTATTAACATTAAATGCCATTAGAAACGTTAAAACTCTTAACAATTAATTCCATTAATATTTTAATCATCAACTTAAAATCTAGTTTAAAATTTAGTCTAACAAAAATATATTTAAAACATGTAGTGAAGGATTAAAAAAAATATTTTTTGCTGTTCCCCTTACAGGGAAAAGGAATGATAATTCAAGGAATCCTATGATAAATGTATAACGGGTCCAACACTAAATTCTTTTTAAATGAATTTAAAAAATATTAGAAGCAGTGGCGTTGAATAGTTCTTGTTCTATTCCTGAAGAGGGGTTGATAGACAGTACTAATGGAGTTTATTTTAACTGTACTGGTATTTTGCGAGATGAGACTTATGATTTAAGCTATTTTCCCTTGATTGATTCTTTGACAAGTACAATTTTTTAGTGTATCAAACATCATAGAAAACTTCTAAAACATATAGATTAATTAGAGAACTTTATATGCCTAATCTACGAAATTCAACAGTCTTTCATGCTTTAGAATTAAGGATGTAAACTAAATCATATTTAATAATGGTTTTGTTTAACTTATCATATATCACTACTCATATAAATAGTATTATATAATTATAAATTGCATTAAAATTATATTTTTAACACTGACACTTTCTGAAATTTTCGGAAATTGATTAAAAAAAGAATGTAATATCTTTATTTAAAAAAATAAATAAATTGTTATCTTGTTCATGAGTTGCGTGACGAAAGCATATTTTTGTATCACTCAATAATACTCTGTAATCTTCAGTAAATTATTAAATGAACGTACTTGAACTGGAAATTTTTCATTACTGGCATCGATAAATTATTTTTATAAATATCACTTTGTAATTTTATTTTTAAATATTGCAAGCATCAATTTAATCTTATTCTCTTTCCTAATAATATACAGTTTGCACTAAAACCTCTTATTTTACTTCTTCTCTTCAGAAAATTGAGTTTAGAAATGTTTTACTATTTCCCTTAAAATGGATTTAAAAATCAATTGTGTTTTGTCTTTTAAAAGATAATAGCATATGCGTATTAAAATATCTTTGCGCAGCAATAGTATTTAAATCTCAAACAATAAAGCATTAACTAGCAGAAAGCAACAAAAATGTCTAACCAAACATAAATTATTAACTGGGAACAAGATTTATTCAAGAATTACTTATTATTAGAAATAAATTATAAGTAAAGTCATCAAATAAAATCTCGAGCTTTGAAAGGTTATTAGTTATATGCTGTTCACATATTTAATAACATTTTTCTCTTTTGTGTCTTAGAAACGATACCTTTAAAATTTTACTAGTTGTCTCATTAAAAAAAATATTTGTAAAAAATTTTGCCTACTCTCCTTTCCCTTAAAAAACCTTATGTTCTATACTTTCCCTTAAAAAACCTTATGTTTAAGTTCCAAATTTTTTTATGCACATTGTTGTTACACTTCACGACTTCAAGAATATGGCAGATAAAACTATAGTTTTCATGTTTTTATGAAAAGAAAAAATAAATGTGCCTGGGAATAACTTTTGCATTGTCTCACGAGATTATAATATGTCATGATGGAAGTTGAAGGCATCGATACATTTAAGACAACGACAAGAATACAAGATAGTATATTGCACATATCCATTTGGCCTTCAGTAATATCATTAGTTTATAATTGCACGGGTCCCAATTACAAGGATAAATGCCACTTCTTTTGAAGCCGTTGATGATATTTACAATGGATATGTCTTGAAAATAATCCAAAATATTTAAAATTCCAGTATGTTTATAATATGTTTTCACTTTTTTCTTTGAGGTTGATCAATTTTTAAAATTTGTGTCCTTTAAATTATTTTGTGTATTTTTCCTTCATATTTTAATCAAATTTAATTTTATTCTAAAATTTAATTTTAATCCAACTTTAATCGTAGGATTTTTTTTTGAAAAACCTTTTTATATTCATTAAAAATCTATATTTGCCAAGCTAAGCACTAAACCCATTTTACTGCTTTTTATTAAATTTGAGAGAAAATAAAAGCAATTCATTTTTTACCTGCCATTTGGAGAAGATGTAGCAATTTTTGATAACCTCAATAATGTCAATTAAAAGTACTTTTTTCCATGTTTTTATTAACTCGCTTTCTTTTTTGTTTATGTGTTTGCGTGTTTGTCCAGTACAAATCTTGCAATCGATTTTTAACTAATTTCCCCACTAGCTAGACATTTGAAACTTTTAGAATAGCTCAGAACACGATGACGATGCATTTTAATACTTTTAGCCATCTTTAAGCAGATTTGAATCCATTTTCAGTTAACTTTGTTTTGTAGACTGGTGCAGCCATCTATCGGCCGGAAAGGGAACTAAAAGTCAAATGCAAGTTAACTTCCAATTAACTTCATTTTCTTTCAAGTTTATGGGATAATTCATCAAAAAAATTTAAAAAAGTATTTATTAATACATAATATTGTCAAGTTTATTAACTTGCTTTCTTGTTTGTTCGTGTATTTGTCCATTACAAATCTTGGAAACGATTTTTAACTAACTTCCCGACTAGATAGACATTTGAAACTTTTAGATTAACTCAGAACACGATGACAATGCATTTTTAATACTTTTAGCCATCTTTAAGCAGAATTAAATTAATTTTCAGTTAATTTTGTTTTGTAGACTGGTGCAGCCATCTATTGGCCGGAACGAGAACGAAAAGTTAAATGCAAGTTAACTTCCAATTAACTTCATTTTCTTTCAAGTTGATAGGATAATTCATCAAAAAAATTTTAAAAAAGCATTTATTAATGCATAGAATTGTCAAGTTTATATGATTCAACAAAAAATTTAAAAACATGGTATATAAAAAGTTCTTTTTAATCTTGTAATTATTATGTTTATTCCCCCAAAAAAATCTCACGACAACTTAAAGTACAGACGCACAGCAGTTGGGAATCACTGCAGAATAGAGACAGAAATTAAATGAACGTAAAAAAGGAGACATCGCTCAAGAGTTTATTGTTTGGTTGAAACTCGACATTTTAACCATGTTTTTATTAACTTGCTTTCTTGTGTGTTTGTGTGTGTGTTTGTGTGTGTGTTTGTCTAGTACAAATCTTGCAATCGATTTTCAACTAACTTCCCGACTAGCTAGACATTTGAAACATTTAGAATAGCTCAGAACACGATGACAATGCATTTTTTAAATATTTTTAGCCATCTTTAAGCAGAATTAAATTAATTTTCAGTTATTTTCAGTTAATTTTGTTTTGTAGACTGGTGCAGCCATCTATCGGCCGGAAAGGGAACTGAAAGTCAAATGCAAGTTAACTTCCAATTAACTTCATTTTCTTTCAAGTTTATGGGATAATTCCTCAAAAAAATTTTTAAAAAGTATTTATTAATACATAGAATTGTCAAGTTTATATGATTCAACAAAAAATTTAAAAACATAGTATATAAAAAGTCTTTTTATCTTGTAATTATTAGCATTAACATTGGGAAACTTTGGCTCAATTCTGCATTATAACATTCTTTTTCTATGTATCATTTCACTGTGCTTAGAATATATTTGAGAGTGCAAACATACCTCAATTTGTTTCCTGCCTTCCTTTCACTCAGCAAAATATTTTTCGCTGAGTGAAAGGAATATGATATTATGAAGACAAACTATCAGGTGAAAAATTATAAATATGTTAAAAAAATCAACTAATTGTTAACTATATACAGTGAAACTTTAGCCTGCTACCCCTATTCGATGGCCACCCCTCTAAACGGCCGTATTTTGCTCAGAACATGTTTAAGACTCCATAGAGCTAATGTTTTGGAAGAAACCTCTTTCTACCGCCACCCCTCAAAACAGCCACTTTTTTCGGAACTATGATTAATGAATTAGAGTAAGGTGGGTTAAATAAATAATCGAAATACAGTGAAACTTCTCTATGGCGGGACAGTATATATATATATATATATATATATATATATATATATATATATATATATATATATATATATTTTTTTTTTTTTTTTTTTTTTTGAGTATTTCGATTATTTATTTACCCTACTTTACTCTAATTCATTAAGAACGCATCGTGTTTTCTGCATGAAAATTTCATATTTTTGTCCATTACAGAGTATTAAAATTAAAATGATACATGACACAGTAGAAATTTCGGTGTTTGTGAACAAAGTAATATTTCTCGGCATATTTATCATAAGCGTATTTTCCTTCGGACGGAGTTTTTCAGTTGAATTATGGGACTTTGATAAATATAGAATTTCGGTTTAACACGGAAACCGAAATCATTCTTAATTTCGGTTTCCGTGTTATATTGCCAATAAACGTACTTTCTTTTTAACGGAATTTTTTAGTTGAATGATATGGATTTGATAAATAGAGACTCACCAGTAATTTCCTTTTCCTTGGTGTATTTCTAATGCACGCAATTTCTCTTGAATGGAATTTTTAAATTGAACGATGTGGCTTTGAGAAATAGAGACTCAACTTTAGTTTCCTATTCCTTGGTATATGTCTCATAAACGCATTCTTTTAAACTAAATTTTTAAGTTGAATGGTGTGGTTTCTATAGATAGAGACTCAACCGTAATTTCTTATTCCTTGATATATTTCTAATAAACGCACTTTCTTTTGAATGGAATTTTTAAGTTGAATGATGTGGCTTTTGATAAATAGATACTGAACCGTAATTTCGCATTACTTGGTATATTTCTAATAAACGCACTTTCATTTGAACGGAATTCTTAAGTTGAATGGTGGGGATAAATAGACTCAACCGTAATTACCTATTCCTTGATATATTTCCAATAAACGCCCTTTATTTTGAAGGGAATTTTTAAGTTAAATGATGTGGCTTTGATAAATAGAGACTAAACCGTAATTTCATATTACTTGGTATATTTCTAATAAATACACTTTCATTTGAACGGAATTCTTAAGCTGAATGGTGTGGATAAATAGAGACTCAACCGTAATTTCCTATTCCTTGATATATTTCCAATAAACGCACTTTCTTTTGAACAGAATTTTTAAGTTGAATGGTGTGGCTTTGATAAATAGAGACTAAACCGTAATTTCGTATTACATGGGTATATTTCTAATAAACGCTCTTTCATTTGAACGGAATTAAGTTGAATGGTGTGGATAAATAGAGACTCAACCACAATTTCCTATTCCTTGATATATTTCCAATAAACGCACTTTCTCTTGAACGGAATTTTTAAGTTGAATGATGTGGATTTGATAAATAGAGACCGAACCGTAATTTCCCATTCTTATAGAAGAAAATATTCCCACATGTTTTATGTTTCCCAAGAACTCAATTATCACATTACTTTTACGAAAATGGTCCATCGCCGAGCCCGCAGATGGCGTTGCTACTTTCCCGCCTCGGAAAGTGTTGCCATCATACGAGCATCAACTTATCATTACCCTAACACGCGCCGTGAGGGAAAAAATTCGGGAAAGAGGGCGATAGAAACCTATCTAACCTACACTAATCCAGGCAATCGGGGAGGTACCGCCTGCGCCCACCCCTCAGGAAAACCCCCTAGTCGGCGGCACCCCCCTCAAAATCTCGTCTGCGAAGCAAGTCACGAAAACGTATCTCTCCATTCTTTCCACAATGGTTTCCAACAAGAAGAGCTCATTTAGCTTGCTAAGTGCGTAAGTGCATTATGAAGGAAGGGGGGGGGGGAGGTAGGTTTATGTGAGTGATTTGGACGCTTTTGATTTTTATAAGGGTACTTAAAAATATTGCCTTGTTTCAGCGAGGATTGTTCCCGCTGTTTTTAAATTGAAGTACCATTTTGCTTTAATGGTCACCGTTTAAAGCAAATAAAAGTTTCGGAGCTCTGTAGCTTTTTTTACTGTTATTATTCTTACGAGATGTGTATCCAAATATTTATGTCCTCAAGTGTGTTTGAGTGAGTATTTGTATATATTTTGTTCGTGCTCACACCCGCATCCCACAGCGAAATAGAAAACACACACATAGGAAAATACATCTATGGTACCATGCAGAAAACTAACGTGAAAAACTTATCTCGGAATATGGATGATATGTAATTGCAAATATTTTAGAATTCCATTCAAGAAATACTGTAGATGATTTGGGAAGAAAAAGTAGTTTTTATCGTTTAAGTTTATTTTCATGTGGTTGTCAGTCTTCACTGTAAATAGTGTTTTACTGCATTAAGTGTTTTCATACACGGAAGGAAATTCACAGGTTGGTTGGTGGTTGTGTTCTATAGTTACGAGGTGGTTACGTTCTATAATTACGGGGGTCGGTTGTGTTTTATAGTTAAGAGTTGTTGAGTTTTTGTAACCATTTCAAGAATCGTATGGAGAACAAGATAAATAAATTTTAAATGATAACTCTTTAAACTGATACGGTTGCTTATTAAATTCTGCTCATAAATTAAGTTATAGAGCAATCAGGAAGATATGTTTGTTTATTCCCTTTCGGTGAACTATCTAGAAATTTCTCCTCTACACAAGCTGACTGACTCTGTGCTCTCTCATAAATTAAAACATCATAAATGTGCGACATTCATTTGTGAGAGAAAAATTTTATTTTAATAAAATTTGCACAATAAAAAATGAAAGAAGTGCGACTTTTATTTAGATAAATAAGTGGGGAAATTACAGATCAAAGTTTTTAAAATATGCACTGATATCTATAGAATATTTATATATTTGCACTTCAATAAAGTGAAGAAATTAGTTTTATTTTAAATTTTAGTCATAAAAGTTGACTGATGTTGCTCAACAACCTGAGCTCTCTAAGCATAACTGCTCTGCTTAAAGAGTTATTTAGAATTGTTTATTCTCTGAGTACAGATTCTTTTAATTCAAGAAAAAGAAAAAGCCTACATATATATATATATATATATATATATATATATATAGTGGTGCACCTAGGGGGTGGGCCAAGGGCCCTGCCCTCCAAATAAATAGAAATTCATTATGAATATTGAATTTGTATTATAAATATTTTTATCCGTTGAACTCGCCCCCCCCCTAAAGATTAAATCCTGGGTGCGCCACTGTATGTATATATATGAAAGTACATTAGGGTTAAAAACTTGTTTCATATAACATATTGCTTGTTTATAACTTTTGTTGTAATAAAATATCCAATATAACATTTAAAAATGCATTTAAACAGAAAAAAAACTATCACAAAACACTCCTATAATGAGTTTTCAAAAGTTAATAGGACAAGATGCAGGAAAGTATAAGGTTTCTTTAAGGCAAAACAAATGTTTATCCGTATGTGTGTTTTACCCTTCTGTAAAAACAAATAAGAGTGTAATAGACAAAAAAGAACCAATATAACAGACTTCAATTTCCTTTTTTCAATTTGCATTTTTTACCAATATGTGTTACCAGCAATGCTTTCGCAAAACATGCTTACCATGCTTAATATGTTCGATCTAATGACATTTAACTCTTAAAAATGTTTAGAACAATTGTCAATATTTTACACGGAAAATGTTAGGGGTGGCGTATACTATTCAGTCAGACCTAAACATTGATGTTGATAATTAGTTAGCACAAATTTTCAAAAATAAATTCCTATTAAACTTTGTAAATTAAGAAAACGCAATAAAGTTTTTATTTCACACACTTACACAAAAGCTATGATATCCTAGTTCTGTGCATATTATGCACTATTGTCTAAGACATGTAGCTTAATAGAAGAATTAGCAATAATTAATATATTAATATATATATATATATATATATATATATATATATATATATATACTAGCTGAAGTACCCGGCGTTGCCCAGGATTTTAAGTATGTATGTTATCAAAATCAATTTAAAAACTAAACACAGTATAAATAACGTAGTAAAAAAAGCACATGAAATGTTACACTCATCTCAGAATTTTGGTAGATTCAGCATTTCATAATTGTTCAACTAAAAGCTGAAAAGTAAAAATGTCAAATATTGTCAATTTTGTTAATCTCAATTTTGTCAAAATAATCTCAATTTTATTACAGCACACCTTACTAATAAATTAATTCATACAATACAACACTTCAATAGTATGCAATTTCATACAGTACATTTTACTCACAAATTAATTTTACACTTTGCTAACTAAAATTATTATTCAATACAATACAGTTCAGTACAGTTATTCAATACAGTACACTTTACTAATAAATTAATTCATACGGTACAACATTTCAATAGTATGCGGTTTTGTACGGTACACCCTACTAATAGCTTAAATTTACACTTTGCTAACTAAAATACAATTCTAACATACTATTTTCACATTACATTGTGCAATATACAATTAACCATTGTTATTCAATGCAATACAGTTATTCAGTACAGTGCATTTTACTAATGAATTATTTCGTACACTACACCTTACTAATAAATTAGTTTTAAACTTTGCTAACTAAGAAACAATTATAATATGCTATTTTCACATTACATTGTCTATTACAATTCCTCTCTCGTAACAACTGAGTTTTTGTATCTTTTACCATTAAATTAAAATTTTTTTCAAGCTGCTTTTGAGTACAATACAATAAATTAAAACATATTTATAAACAATTTATAAAGCAAAGCTGATTACATTTAAAGAAAAAAAGTTAAATTTAAAAAATATTAACGTATCTAGGCCATAAAGCGAGGTATGGGTGTATTATTTAACCCGGTTTTTTACATATGAAGGAATATGTGAAAAACACGTTTTGCCCCCCTTCACCCTTGGGGGGTGAATTTTGAAAAATCCTGAAACTGATTTTAGGTAATCAAGTTCCTTACATTTTACAGCAAGAATCTTAAGGATATCTGTTTTTTTTTCTTTCAGATATGAGGGAATATGGGAAAAATGCGTTTTGCCCCCTCCCCCCCTTTTGGGCCAAATTTTGAAAATCCTGAAATTGGTTTTTAGGTATTCATGTTCCTTACATTTTAAAGCAAGAATCTTTAACATATCAATTTCCTTCTTTGAGATATGAAGGAAAACACGTTTTGCACCCCCTCACCCCTTGGGGGGGGGCCGAATTTTGAAAAATCCTGGAACTGATTTTTAGGTATTCGGCTTCCTTTTATTTTAAGGTAAGAATCTTATGGATATCCGTTTCATGTGAAAAACACGTAAAATCACGTTTAGCCCCCCTCCCCCCCTTGGGGCCGAATTTTGAAAAAAATCCTGAAACTGATTTTAGGTAATCAAGTTCCTTACATTTTAAAGCAAGAATCTTTTGGATATCAATTTCCTTCTTTGAGATATGAGGGAATATGGGAAAATACGTTTTGCCCCCTCCCCCCCCATGGGGGCTGAATTTCGAAAAATCCTGAAATTGGTTTTTAGGTATTTATGTTCCTTACATTTTAAAGCAAGAATCTTATGGATATCTGTTTTCTTCTTCGAGATATGAAGGAAAATGTGATAAAACACGTAAAAACACGTTTTTCCCCCCTCCCCCCCTTGGGGGCCTAATTTTGAAAAATCCTGAAATTGGTTTTTAGGTATTCATGTTACTTACATTTTAAAGCAAGAATGTTATGGATATCAATATCCTTCTTTGAGATATGAAGGAATATGTAAAAAACACGTTTTGCCCCCCTCCCCCCCTTGGGGGGCGAATTTTGAAAAATCGCTTCTTAAATGACGCCTTCAGCACAAAAGTAATAAGCTCCTAAAATTTGATATCTGTATCTCCAATAGTTTTTGCTGGGCGTTGATACGTGTATGTATATATGTATATATAAGTCAGGACTTCTTCCTTTATAGATATAGATGTATATATATATATGTATATATATATATATGTATGTATATATATATATATATGTGTATATATATATATATATGTGTATATATATATATATGTATATATATGTATATATATGTATATATATGTATATATATATATATATATATATATATATATATATATATATATATATATATATACAGGGTGGTTACAATTAAAGTTCCACTTTGAAATCGTCATAAAAGGAAAACTACTGGACCAAATGTTATAAAACTTGGTAATAGTTTAAAGGAGGTCATGGGAATTTCTTTTCAAAAAAAAAAAAAATTAAAAACTCACCACCAGGTGGGAAATGGCGCTGTATGCAATATTGTTAAACGAAATAAAGGTTGGAATCTAACTTAACCTTTTGTTACACGGGTTTAACATTTTGTATACCCTTGAGAAACATGGACCTAAACAAAATTACCATTTAAAGTGTGCGCATTCCGGAAATCGTTTTCTTACATATCGCTAATTTGTGAATTTTGAAGCCTGAATTGGGCCCTATAACATGAAGATATCGGTTTAAAACGTTTTTAATCGTTTCTTAAACCAAACTGTTTGTGGGGTTTTGCAAAACCACAATGGCTTGTAATTGGCTTACGGCAGGAAGAAGCACCTCAACCAGACCTCGATCCCTGTGACTTCTGGCTATGGGGTTATCTCGAAAGCACTGTTTATGGTGATAATCTAAAGAATTTGGCGGAATTGAAAGATGCGATACACCGACATGTCCGTAACATTCCTCCTGATATGCTAAGAACTACTGTTGAGAATGCAGTAATGCGATTTAACTTGCTTTCAGAAAATGGTGGAAGCCACATTGAATATTCTTTATAACACGTTTCAGAAACGATTAAACTCATTTTAAACCGATGTCTTCATGTCTTATGTTGTTTAACAATGTTGCATACAGCGCCATTTCTCCCCTGGTGGTGAGTTTTTGAACCTTTTTTTTTTTTTTTTTGGAGGAAAGAAATTTCCATGACTTCCTTTAAACTATTACCAAGTGTCATAACATTTGGTCCAGTAGTTTTCCTTTTATGACCATTTCAAAGTGGAACTTTAATTATAACCATCCTGTAGATAGGGAAAATTCTCTATGGCGGCCAGTAATGGTTCCGTAAAAAAGTGGTCGTTTTCAGGAATGGCCTTCGAAAAGAGATATCTTCCAAAACATTGGCTCTATAAAGTCTTGAATCGGTTCTGATCACAATGTGGCCGCTTTGAGGGGTGGCTGTCTAGCGAAGTTTCACTATATATCTACCAGAAAGGGAATAAAGATCCTTAACAGGTAAACTAAAACTTCTTTGAAAAATATAGCATAATATATTGACAATAGGATGTACAGAGCAAAAGAACACGAATTAATAATCAACAGCTTGACTAAATAATAGAAAGCATTTTTCCTTCGACAGGGACTGAAAAATCGTTATTATAAGTTATTGACAAAAATCGTAAGTTATTGACAATCGTGACAAAAATCGTAAAGTTATTGACACCGTACACAAAATTTGATATTGTTCTAAAAAAATTGAACACTAAAAATTTTTTTTTCGAGTCCGAAAACCTTTAATCAAATGCTGAAAGACATTTTAATGGAGGTTGTTCAAAGACATAAGTTAAAATTTAATCCCTAAGTATCCTTCTTTATTGCCTTCAGTCGTAATATTTAAATTTGTAACAACTGAAGAGAATTTAGCATTTTGGCCCTATTTTTACGCATAGGAAACGAAATTTTTGGGTTTACGAAATTTGAGATGTCTAGACATAATACAACGATGATATGTAATAATTGTGTATATAAAAAAACATTTTGTCAGTAGTATTTTAATTATATCCAAAAGATTATCTTTGATTTCGTAATGGTTGACAAATTTTTTATCGTAATATTTTAGACTAGCTGAAAACCCGCACTTCGCTACGGAGTACATTCAAATTAAATACAACGGTCAATGTCTGCAATTAATGCCAAAAAATAAATATATATATTTATAATAAATACGACGATCAATGTATACAATTGATGTAATATATATATATATATATATATATATTTATTTATTTATTTATTTATAAAAAAATCGTAAGGGATATTTATTTTGTTTGGATAATATCCAATCGTCTGCATCGTCTGCTGGATTAGAAAAAAAATTTTTTTTTTGTTTATTTAGTTGTTATGCACATGACGATAAATTTATTCAAAATACCAGAAAAATAAATCACGTGATCAGCATTTAATAAATTAAATTCTAAAAATTAATCTTTAAAAATTCACCAAAAATCAGAAAATTGAGGTAAAAATTCGAAAAAGATTTCATTTTAAAGGAATTTTTAGGATCTTTCTCGTGATATAAATTTTATATCCCTCAAATTATTATTTTAAATGCAAACTTAAAGTTACAAAAACAGCTTAAAAATTTAATTTAAAAAATCTAAGAAGAAATTTCAAAAATCTTTCTTAGTGCACCCCTACACCATAAGAAGAATCGCCATGCAAAATTTCAGCCCTTTAAGTCCAGCGGTTTGGTCTCTGCGTTGTATGTCAGTGAGTCAGTGAGTCAGTTACGGAACTGATATATATATATAGATTAAGGAAAATTTTTACTTGATTGTCATTTTAAACAATAAAATATCAATAACAAATAATTGAAGAAGCAAAATTTATCTTTACCTATAAACTATGAAATTTGAAATTATTTGGATATGTATAAAATTCTTCAGAAATTCTGAGAAAAAATCTCAGTACACATTTTAGCTATTTTTCTTATTTCATGTTGTTAGTTGTTTTGAGCCTTTAGATTAATTTGTCAGAATCGCATTTTTTATGACCTAAAATATTTTATCATTCGACAGACAGGATTTTTTTTTTTTTTTTACCCTTCTTAGAGGATTTGATAAGATGCATTTACTTTATTAATGTCTAGAATGAGATAATTTGATATTTTTAACGTATCTACTTTTAATTTACTCCGGTTATAATGAAAAACATTTTTTAAAACAGATTTTTAAATCTTAGAATTCTGCATCATAGAGATTAATATGTTTAACACATATGTCTGAAAATTTCGGTACTTAGAATTTAGCATCATAAATTACTTCACTTACACTTTTCACCTCTATGAACTCAAACATGTATTCCGAAAAACAGTTCCCATATGGACTGTGAACCTATTTACAATTTACAATGCACCATACAGGGCCCGACGTGAAAACTAAATTCTTCCGGGATTGAATTCATGCCTGTGAATATACTGCCACCCCAATTTTGACCGAACAACCCAGGAGCGTCCACCTACATCTGGGGGATCGTACCTTCTCCCACACTCTCTGATTTCATAGAAGGACTTATAGGTTAACCAACTGTATAGATGAACGAAAACCTCCCCCCCCCTGGTACCACCTCAAATTTGACGAAGCAACCCCAGATATGACAACTCTGGAAATCGGACCCTCTCCCACCCTCCCAGACCTCATAGAAGGACTCTCCGGTCTACAGATTTAACGTGCCCATATCCGGCCTAGACACGTAGGTATTTACTAGCTTCGTCGGTATTCGAACCAAGCACCCCAAGTAAGAAGCACAACGTGTTATCACTAGGCTACCTTGAACCCGCTGTGAACCCATTTATGTGTTTTCACACAACCATTCAATTTGATCAACCATTCAACGATGCATGTACACCTAGATAAAAATAAGTACAAGATAAAAAGAACTTTTTATATACTATGTTTTAAATTTTCTGTTGAATCATATGAACTTGACAATTCTATGTATTAATAAATACTTTTTTAAAATTTTTTTGATGAATTATCCCATCAACTTGAAAGAAAATGAAGTTAATTGGAAGTTAACTTGCATTTAACTTTTCGATCCCGTCCTGGCCGTTAGATGGCTGCACCGGTGTACAAAAAAAATTAACTTAAAATGAATTCAATCTACTTAAAGATTGTTAAAAGTTTTTAAAAATGCATTGTCATAGTGTTCTCTGCTATTCTAAAAGTTTCAAATGTCTAGCTAGTCGGGAAGTTAGTTAAAAATCGATTGCAAGATTTGTACTGGACATACACACACAAACAAACAAGAAAGCAAGTTAATAAAAACATGGTAACAAACAATGTGCTTTCAGACTGCGTGCATGTGAAATACTTCATGAGAGCTGTTTATTAGGCTATTATGTGCATTTATTCTGTTTTAAGAGTTTAAGTTAGATTTTTTTTATTGCCAGTTTTGATACCGTAATGGCAGATTCAGCCAATAGCATGTTTTCGTTTTTTATCAAAACTTGAAACTCACTCAGCCCATCATGAGCTTTGTCGTAAAAAATGAGCAGCCCATAGCGCACATTTAACATAAAAAAGCTCTGTGATGAAAGGCTTAAGTCGTAATTATAAAAAAAAATGCCTTTTAGAAAAGCCAAAAGAGTTATGTTTGTATCAGACCTTAATCATAATAAGTGTAGCCCAGCAACTGAGAGATAATAATTACAAGATAAAAAGAACTTTTTATATACCAGTTTTTTAAATTTTCTATTGAATCATATAAACTTGACAATTCTATGTATTAATAAATACTTTTAAAAAATATTTTGGTGAATTATCCCATCAACTTGAAAGAAAATGAAGTTAATTGGAAGTTTACTTCCGTTTAACTTTTTGTTCCCGTTCCGGGCGATAGATGGCTGCACCAGTCTACAAAAAAACATTAACTGAAAATAACTGAAAATTAATTTAATTCAGCTTAAAGATGGCTAAAAGTATTAAAAATGCATTGTCATCGTGTTCTGAGCTAAACTAAAAGTTTCAAATGTCTAGCTAGTCGGGAAATTAGTTAAAAATCGATTGCAAGATTTGTAATGGACAAACACACGAACAAACAAGAAAGAAAAGTTCATAAAAACATGGTAAAAAATCACATTGCCTTAAAACAAAAATGAGTCTGAGACACAGTTTATAAATCGTATACGATTGGTATAGTTTGAGGTATGTAACCTTTCGTTTCTAATTGACATACAGACACATAAAAAGGTTTGACAGAATAAAATAGAATAATTTTAAGAAGCCAACTAAGAGGCTTTTATGGCATAGGGAATTTGTGTTCTTAGTGCAATAGATCCAAACTCCACTCATAAAAAAGCAGAAAAGTTGAGTGACAAGAAATCGTAACAAAAATGTTGTAAGTTTCAGTTGTAAGTGCTGAAGGGTTTCAATCCATGTGAATGAGGTGAGATACGCATATATGTTGTAACCGAAATTTTAATAATGTAGTTCATCTACAATTCAAGCCTTAAAATATTAACACCGAGTAAGTGATGGTAGTTGAAAAGGTTTTCTCTACTAGAAATTTAAAAAACGTCAAGCAATAAAACCTGAGCTCTCTTCACATAAGATGATCAGGGCCCGATTATGAACGCTGGGGGCCCCTGGGCACATGCTATTCCCCCCCCCTTACAAACATTTATAAAAATAAGAACTGTCCATGGACTATACTTTTAGAAATACTAGGTGCATACATCAAGTGTGTGAGGAAAAGTTGTTAAAAATCAGGGTTAAAAAAATCGCTTGATTTAAATTTTGATTCAAATAACGATTTAAACCAAACCATGCATGCAAGTTCTATATTTGCTATTGCAGTGTATGGCTGATATGATGAAGCATTCATAAACATGTTACACATCAAATTGAAAACGCCTTTCAGCTTCTGCTGTACGTCTAATACAACTTGATAGTTTAACATTTTACTTAAAGCAGGAAGAAAAATTAAAAACTTTCACTTATCTGGCACCTATCAATTTTAGTATTGAGAAACATCGTTAAAGAGATTTTGCACGTTCAAGAGGACAGTTTTGGGGGCCCCCTTGCATCAGGGGGCCCTGGGCAAATTCCCGTTATGCCCATGCGATAAAAAGGACCTGAAGACGATATTGATCTGAAACAGGCAGATGCAAAAAGCAGTCGATCAATATTATTTTAATTAAATGCAGGAAATACATTTTTACTTTCACGTGAGTTGGCCAAAATTTTATTGCACAACCTAAGCTCTCCGAGCATATCCCGTAATCGATCTGGTAACAAACGTTAGTTCTGTATAAATAATAAAAAAAAAAGCTCCATTTCGATGACATGTTAAAACTCTCCCAAATCCTTTCAAAATATTGACAGGTCCTGAGATGTCTTGACACCAAACATCCTCCGGAACGCTTCCGATCTCATTTTTTTTAATTACCTATCGGAAGAACAAAGTGATCCTATTCAGCCTATCTGGGGAATGGATCTCGAGGGAACCGGGGGTGGAGGCTAGGTTATCACAACTATCTGCGATTAGATAATTGCCGTTCACCGACAAAAAGAGCTCTGGGTGATTCAAATTAAGATAACGGTGAAAGGGTGGGAAGTTGACGATTTGTCTAGTCACGTGTATCGCCACCCTCCCCCGCTGTAATCTGATCGTTTGCTGAAAAGGGGAGGTGAGGTAAAGACACGACGTTTGTCTGGACAGGGGATAGGCAATGAACGTAATGGCCACGGGGGTGATAAAGTGATGAAATGCAAAAATGCGGGGGACAGATCTGTTTTTGAATAAATTTCCAGTTGTTTATTCAAGGCACTACTGGCCGAATGCGGAACTTTTAATTAGATTTTTCTTTGTGTCAAAGGAGGTGTATTATGTTGTTTACATATCGGTGAAAAATGTACGAGACTTGTATGACAATGATTTTCGAAGATTAATATGCGGGGATTAATATAAAGAGATGGTTTTTTTTTTCTTTTGCTCCACTGAAAGTATTTAAAAAGGTTTTATTTTTATAACCTTGTAGGTATTGATGAAGCTGAAATTTTTTTCTGAGGGGCAATTATGCGATAGTTACGTAATCGCTGTGATTTAGATAAAAGTTATAAGACTTGTCTGGAAATTTTAAGTGATAAATAGTATAAAGTATAAATACTTTTTTCATAACAAAAGTATACCACAGAATCTTATTTTTTATATTTTATAATTTGAACTTATTTTTAACCATAAAAATATTGATAGAGGATTATTTTTACTCTATTATTTTTAGATCTACCTGACACAAAATTTTGTAAATTGTTTAGAAAATGTTTTAAATGATAAATATAATCAATATGTACAGTTTCTTTCACGCAAGTATTGATAAAGCTGAATTTTTTCTGAGGTGCAATTATGTGATAGTTACGAAATTGCCGTGATTTAGATAAAAGTTATAAGACTTGTCTGGAAATATTAAGTGATAAATAGTATAAAGTATAAACGCTTTTTTTATAACAAAAGTATGCCACCAAATCTTATTTATCATATTTTATAATTTGAACTTATTTTTAACCATAAAAATATTGATATAGGATTATTTTTACTCAAATTTTTTTAGATCTACCTGACACAAAAATTGGTAAATTGTTTAGGAAATGCTTTCAATGATAAACATAATCAAGATATACAGTATTTTTCACGCAGGTATTGATAAAGCTGAATTTTTTCTGAGGTGCAATTTTACGATAGTTAGGTAATCGCTGTGATTTAAATAAAAGTTATAAAATTTGTCTGGAAATATTAAGTGATAGATAGTATAAAGTATAAACGCTTTTTTCATAACAAGAGTATGCCACCAAATCGCATTTTTCATATTTTATAATTTGAATTTATTTTTAACAATTAAAAACATTGATAGAGGATTATTTTTACTCTATTATTTTGAGACCTGACACAAAAGTTGGTAAATTGTTTAGGAATTGTTTTTAATGTAAATATAACCAAAATATACAGTTTTTTTCATGTAGAAACATTACTGTAGAACCCTGTTTTTTAAAGTCTATAATTTAAAATTTTCAAACACAGATATTCAAACATAAATTCACATATAAAGTTTTATTTTTCCTCGGAAATTATTTCGAGGCAGTAACATACAAGATCTACATTTCATAAAAAGTGGTAGATTTGTTTTAAAATGGTTTTATATGATAAATACAATAGAAGAACACACATTTTTATACGTTATCAGAATGTTACGACATCTAATTTATGACGTTCTTTACAGCATATGAAAGATTTCTGAATCTACAGTCAAAAAGTCTGCTGATATTTCATACTTTCTTGTTTTACAAACAGTTTTATATGATAAATTCAATAGAAGCATACAAACTTTTATGCGCTATCAGAATGTTATCATATCTAATTTATGACGTTCTTTACAATATTTGACAAATTTTTGACATTGCAGTCAAAAAGTCGGCTGATATTTTATAGTTTCTTGTTTGCATCCAAACATGAAATAATAAGAAAAGAAGTTTTATATAACGTTTAAAATGCCATTTTAAAACCATTAATTCATTTTGTTTCTTTTGAAAAACTTCATCTAAGTTTTCCTTAACATGGCCTTATTTCGCAATAAGTGTACAATTACATTAAATCTTAAGTTTATTGTAACCATAATCAAGATTATATGAAACATTTTCTAACAAGCAGAATCAATGTATTTAAGTTAATCAAGCAAATATTTACGATATTTGACAGAATTTCAACATGACAACTATAAAATTTGCTATTTTTCAGTTGTTTCAGATTTCCAGTCAAAAGTGAAACAATTACAGAAAACAAATTTTGCGTAACGTTTAACAACTCTGTTTGAAAACCATTTTTTAAAAACTTTCCTCTTTGAAGATTTTTTTAGTAATAAATGTATGATTACAATAAAGCAATTATTTAAACAGAATTATTCCAAATATTTTATTTAAGTAAATTACATGATTGCTCAGGAATTATTGTTTTGGTAGTAAAGAAGGTCGTTCGCACTTTATGAAAACCATTTTGTGATTTATTTTTGTCGTTTGCATTTTGAGATCAAAATTTGGCAACTTCAGAATAATCGTCTGCTACTGTTTTGTTTTAATTAAAATGTAAATTAAAAGATTTATTTTGAAAATGGCTCCTAAAATTGATAGATGGCTCGAAGGTTACGTAACTGTGCTTTCCGAAGAGAAATATTCATATCAACAGATTATAAAGCGGTGTAAAAATAGTGGTTATGGCATTTAAAAAAAAGATATTTATAATATATTAAATTTGAAAGGAAAAAAAAAACGTCTAGCTGAAAGTAAAAATGAAAACATGACCGCGAAATCTCATCCTAAGACTGTTCGAACGCAGGTAAATATCAAGAAAATGAAGTCTCTGATCCTAAAAGAAAATCCGCAGACTCAAAGAACCATTGCACTGAAACTAGGAATATCTTCTGGCACTGTAAGTAAAATCATTCATAAAGATTTGAAGTTAAAAAAGATGTTTAAACTTAAAGTTCGTCTGCTTTTGCCAAAGGATATTGCTGAAAGAAAAACAAATTGTAGAAAACTATATGAATAATACCTAGCTGCTGAAAAATGGAAATTTGTGGTAACACTCGATGAGACATGAGTGTATTTAAGTGACTGTAATAAAAAAAGTTAAATTTTCTATTGCTCAACTGACGGGAATAACCGTACGAAATGGCTTCGTTAGTGTACAGAAAAGTTCCCAAAGGGACTCATGATAGTTGCAGGAGTTTATTACAAAGGCAAATTAAAAGTTAAAAAGTCTCAAGTAAAGTCAAAATTAATTCACTCTATTATCATCAGTATTTTAGATCTAATTTATGAACAAGAAATTCCAGCCTTGTATAGAAAGGACATTGATAAAGTTGAGCTTCATATGAACAAACCCTCTAGTCCCACACGTCTAAATCATCTGCCGTTTATTTAGCAGAGAAAGAATCAGAAACAGGAATAAAGTGTATCCCATTTAATGAAATACCTGTAAAATCCCCTGACGCTTCTCCAATGGACTTTTGCGCTTTCGGTTTATTAAAAAAAGCCTTAGGAAAATGGCATCCAAGAACACTAAACGGACTTTGGAAAACGGTCCAATAGGAATGGGGTAAAATTGACATGACAGTACTAAGAAAAAGTTTACTTTTATGGAAAATTCGAGGTAGAGCTATTGTCAAGAACCATGGCTATCAGACCGAAGCAAATCGCCGTAAAAAATACGGCATTTATGCATAAAACATAACTATCAAAATCGTTTCCATCAAGTGCGAACGACCTTCTTTATTTAAAAAAATTCTGAAGTTAGAATTAAAGACTTCGTTGATGTTTCAGACTATTAAATTAAGGCTCCCAGACCTGGGTTTTTCAATGACCTGGGTTTTTCAATGATAGGTTCATGGAAATTTATTTTTTCAAAAAATTTCAAAATCTATCTTCTTCTCTTGTAAGTAAAAAATATAGCAAAAAAATCAATATTTATTTTACACTGTAAGCATAGTTTAATTATTTAATTATGCAAATTAAGGAATGTAATTTTATACAAGTGAAGATCATTTCGATTGAATCAAGAAATATCTTTATCTTACGAAACCATTCCAGAATTGTAATATCAAAGATCAGCTGTGTAATATCAAAGATCGATTCAGTAAACCCAAATATGGAATCTTATGACACTTCACGATCCATTCTACTATTTTACCCCACTCTTCTGAGTTCGTAGAGAGAGTTTTTTCATAAGTTAATAGAGTCACAACAAAACACGCACATTCTCTTAATACTGAGACGGTAAACGATTGTATGACGGTAGAATAAATAGATAATATCATCAAAATTGTCGTTCCAGAATACCTAAAATAGAACTGGGGACAGAAGTAATAGAAGGATCGTGATTAGGGTTAAGTAAATGTCATATAAAAAATATCGAAATTTCGCTACAAAAAAAAATACATAAAATTTCGGTATTTTTCGCAAAATAAAATGCAAATTCAAAAATTTCACGTTTATTAAAAAAATTACAATTTTACTCACTTTGATAAGTAAGTATCACAATTCTAAGTTAAAAGCTAACATTGTAGTAGTCTTCATATTATCTTCTTTAAGTCTTTGCCTTCTGTCATTAACTACTATGTTGTACATACTAAAATATCTCAGCATCTACTCTGTTAGAACCCTTTGAAGGGCGCCGTTTGCACAGTGCAAACGCCTAAATGTAGTCTTTTTTCCCTTGCATTCAATGTATTCCCGTTAAATGAGCAGAAAATGGCCAGTACTGCCATCTGTTATCAGTTTAAAGAAGTAAAAACATTTTAAAACCTTTAATTGGAAAATTTTTCAAGGTTCTTTAGATTAAAAACAATGGGGAAAAATTCTGCACCGTGCAAACGGTCGAGGTTGTTGCCCCTCAAAGGATTAACGGGACTATAGAGGCTTTGTATAGCTGTCTTTGCAAAGTTAAGGTAGCAGCATTTCGTTGCAATTAAAATCTGTATAACTTTAACAGGAGTCTTCTGGTTGACTACTGAAAGCAGATGAACTTACAGTAAGAGAGTACAGAACCCTTCACTTTGGCGCTCAACAGAAGTTCTTAAATCTACTAAATTGCTCCACAAAACTTGATGGTTGATTTTTAGTTAGGTTTTTAGGTTCGACTCCGGCACGGGCAAACTGGCCGGGTGAAATTCGGAGCAAATCCGAAGGAGAGTGAAAATTCTCAGTTACAGACCTCGGATAATCTTAGTTAAGCAATTATGTTAATAAATTATTACTGTTATTAACTAATTTTTCTTAAAAAGCCACTTATCACCGAGTTTTCACCGAAAAGTAGCAAAGAAATAATTTTCGGATTTATTCACATCTATTTCGTAAATACGAAAATTGCGTATTCCTAAGTACAGGGGTGGCCAAATAGCGACCCGCGGACCACATGCGGCCCGCTACAGATTTTTTTATACCCCAAGACACCCAGAAAAACTGCCAAAGATAGCCAAAAACTCCAAGACAGCCAGAAAAACTGCCAATAAAACTGCCAATATTTTATTTAATTCATATTTATCGATTTTTATGATACAATTTATACCTTTTCTGAAATGCAAAGTTAGCTAATAAATGTAATAATTTTAAAAAGTGTGGCCCTCCGCTAACTTCCGCTTACACAAAGTGACCCCCGGGCCAAAAGAATTGCCCCCCCCCCTTTCTAATTATAATCTACAAAATAAGAAGCAAGCATTTAAAAAAAATTGAAAGATCTTCAGCAAATTAATTTGGAGGCGAATCATGAAATAGATTCAATCTGACGACAATCAAATGTAATAACTTTAATTCAGTTTCAAGTAACCTTAGAAAATGGGATGTGTATTATCTTTTTCGTATTTCTTTTATCATTTTTATTAGTAGTAAAAAGTATATATTTTTGAAAAAGCTGGGTTTTTTTTACTACAATCTGAGTTTTTTTTTCCGATGTCATGTATGTTTAAAAATAAATAATCCAACAGAGCTAGATAATTATAAGAAGAATGTAGACAAAAAACAAACAGAAATCAACCACTCTGGGTTCCACGCACCAGAGACAAGATTCTGTAGTAGTGCCGGAACTGAACCAGAAATCGAGGTAACCGACTGGTCTCGTCTTCAGGGAGCCTAACCAAATCAGTTTCCTCAAGGGGAACTTTCTGAATAGGATGCAGGTATAACCAAAAAACATCCCAAGGCCCCGAGTTCCCTTTTGACTAAAATTGACCCTTTTGACTATATGTTTCAATGGGGATCTCGGGGCCTTGGGATGTTTTTTGGTTATACCTGCATCCTATTCAGAAAGTTCCCCTTGAGGTAACTGATTTGGTTAGGCTCGCTGAAGACGAGACCAGTCGGTTACCTCGATTTCTGGTTCAGTTCCGGCACTACTACAAAATCTTGCCCCTGGTGTGTGGAACCCTGAGTGCTTGATTTCTGTTTGTTATTTTTCTGCATTCTTCTTATAATTATCTAGCTCTGTTGGATTATTTATTTTTAGTTATATTTGTCCATTTTCAATATGAGGATATGCAGCAACTACGCAATCGTTTATTGAAAAGTTTTATTACTGGGGTAAGTTTTAAGTTAACTTATTTGGCAGTTTATACTCGCTTTTTAATTTTGTTAGTTTGATTTATTCTTTTTATTTTTATGTCATGAATGTTTATTACATTTTTCTCGCTGGGAGCCCTGTACTAAACATTTGTAGTCAAAACATAAATCAATTGCAGAAAATAGGTTTTATATAATGTTTGTCGGCGTGGTATTTTAAAATCCCTCAGTTGCGCATGGAAACCTTTAGGGGAATTTTTTTCCCTAACAGAGCCTTTTAACAATAACTGTTCTACGGCCTGAAAGCCATTCCTTATTTCTTATGGGATTTGTCGGTTGAATGACAGCGGATTTTTTTTAAATAAAAAGGAATCGAATACACTTTGAAAGGCCGGCCCAAATTGAAATTTCACTGTAAGGAGATAAAAAAAATTCATTTTCTTTCGAAAGATGCTTGCTGTTTTTGTAAAATGCAGTTGTTTAGGTAAAGGTATTATAAACGTAAAATGACGATATATTAATTTCCTATTTCTAGTTCATTTTCCCCTAGTATTGGAATTTTGCAATTTCAGATGAGATAGACAGAAATTGTCTTCAAATTTATCTTACGTGTAAAAATATATGTTACTAGCAGAATACCCGTACTTCGCTACTGAGTACATTCAAATTAAATACAACGGTCAATGTATGCAATCAATGCCAAAATATATATATATATACATACATACATATATATATATATGTATGTATATATATATATATATATATATATATATATATATATATATATATGTATGTATATAAAATCAATTCTTCTGTTAATAATGGATTGTACGGTGTCTGAGTGTGTTTATTTAATAGATCATACTCATCAGAAACACTCCATTGGTTTTTAGACAGTATTGACACCGCTGATGAAGAAATGCTGTCAAAAACCTTATTCTTACTTTTCTTAACATGATGTTTGTTCCTGGCTGCAAGTAGCTTTAGAGCTATTACTGGTTTTCTCTTTCATCTTATTCTTATTTATATATATATATATATATATATATATATATATATATATATATATATATATATATATGTATATATATATATATATATATATATATATATATATATATATTATTAGAAACAATCCCTTGGTTTTTTACAGTATTGGTACCGCTGAAGACAAGGTACTGTCTAAAAACAAATTTTTCACTTTTCTATTCATATTTTTCACTTATCTTTTCATGTCTTTGGTTCCTGGCTGTAGTGGTTTAGTGCTTATACAGGTTTTTCACTTACAACTTTGTCTTATATATACTATATATATATATATATATATATATATATATATATATATATACAGAGGCTGTTCGCACATTTTTTAGACGATTTTGGTAAGCGGTAATAAAAAAACGTTTGCTGCAAAAGAAATAATTGCAATTGTACTATGTTTTTAAAAGTCAAAATTATCGTCTGCGGCTTGAAAGTTTTGCTATTATTCAAAATGACGTTTTTAACAAAACAGTGGTTTGAAGGCTACATTTATGCTCTTTCCGAAGAGAAATATGCATACTCCGTTATCCAAAAACGATGTGAGAGTCATGGTTTTGTGATATCTAAAGCTTCGATAGATAATATCGTCAACAAGAAAGGAAAAAAAACGTCAAATTGGAGCCTCAAGTGGGACAAAAATTCAAAACAAGTATCCAAGGAAAAAACGGACATCTTCGATTATTGCAAAGGTACGTTGTTTAATATTAAAAGAAAATCCCCCTAGTCAAAGGACAGTTGCAAAATCATTAAAATGCTCGGTGTCCACTGTAAACAAAATGATAAACGTTGATTTAAATCTTAAGAAATCGAAAAAACGAAATGTGCATCGTCTTCTTCCAAATCATATCGCTGAATGCAGGAAACGCTGCAGAATTCTATATGAGAAACACTTATCCAAAGAAAAATGGAAAACAACTCTCACAAGAGATGAATCATGGGTGTATTTAAATGATTGCAACAAAAAATGAGCCATTTATTATCATAAAAGGGGAGAAAAAAAAATTAAGTACATGGTTCAAAGAATCGAAAGAAAGTTTTTCTAAGGGATTCATGATTGTTGCTGGTTTTTCTTATAATGGCAAGTTAAAAATAAAGAGAGTGGAAAAAAATGTCAAGATTAACTCCAAATACTATCAGGAACATATTTTATCGCCAATTTTTCTGAATGAAATACCATCGCTTTACCCACAGTGCCATCAATCTGTGAGACTCCATCAGGACAAAGCTAGCAGTCACACATCAAAACCTACTGCAAATTCCTAAAAGAAATGGAACAAGAAACTGGTATCAAGGCCATACCCTTCACTGATATCCCTACTAAATCTCCCGATGTGTCACCTATGGATTTTTGTGCTTTCGGACTTTTAAAATCTGCATTATCCAAACGTCGTCCCAAAACCCTTACAGGACTCTGGAAAGCTGCTCAGGAGGAATGGGATAGAATACCTCTTCTGACACTTCAAAAGGCATTATTATCCTGGAAATTGCGGTGTCGAAAGATAGTTCAGAATAAGGGATGTCAAATAGAACATTTAAAACACAAGAATTTTATGTAATTTAGTTACAATAACAAGTTTTAATACAATATACATCGTCTAAAAAATGTGTGAACAGCCTCTGTATATATGTGTGTGTGTGTGTGTGTGTGTGTGTGTGTGTGTGTGTGTGTGTGTGTGTGTGTGTGTGTGTGTGTGTGTGTGTGTGTGTGTGTGTGTGTGTGTGAATCCCGGTGGCGTAGTGGTTAAAAGCGTCATGCTGCCATGCCACAGGTCCAGGGTTCGACCCTGCGACTGGGCAAGGTCGACTCAGCCTTTCATCCCTTAAGTGGATCGATAAATTTAGGACCAAGCATGCTTGGGAACTAAACTCTGGGGGTCCCATCTCAGGTTGACCACCTGTCTGAGACATATGCTGTATGGCACCCCAAGGTCAAGAAAGCGGAGATGGGTACCGCCGGCTCTGGTCCACATCGGACTGTAGCGCCGAGAGTTTAGTTTATATTTATATGTATATGTATATATATATATATATATATATTTATAACAAAATCGTAATGGATATTTTTATAGACAAAATAATGTAGAATAAAATATTCAACTTAAATCTAATAGAACATACTAAAAAATATAGTACAGTTTGAGGAACATATCTTTTACTGTATTTTAATATTTTTTTGGATAATGTCAAATCGTCTGCCGCATTAGCAAGAAAAAAAAAATTTGTATTTCGTTGTTATTCACGTGACTCAAAATTAGTTTAAAGTATCACAAAAAGAAAAAGAAACCACATGATCAGCATTTAATAAATTAAATTCTAAAAATTAATCTTTTAAAATTCACCAAAAATCAGATAAAGGAGGTAAAGATTCTAAAATGAAGTTTTATGATCTTTTTCGTGATATAAATTTTATAACTCTTGGTGATATAAATTTTATAACTCTATTATTTTAAATGAAAACTTTAAAGAATGTTACAGAAACAGCTTAAAAATTTAATTTAAAAAAATCTAAGAATTTTTTTTCAAAAATCTCTCTTAGTGCACCCCTACACTATAAGAAGAATCGTTATGCAAAATTACAGCCCTTTAGGTCCAGCGGTTTGGTCTGTGTGCTATATGTCAGTCAGTCAGTCAGTCAGTCAGTCAATCAATCAATCAGTCAGTTACGGAACTGTTTTATATATATAGATAATATATGTTAAAATATATGTTATAGCCTGACATGATGTGAGCTATAACAGTAAATATCATTTTTACGTATGCGGTAGTAATCAACTGACACTCCGAACCTGTATACATGTTCATAGATGTGTGTATGTGGTTATTCTTTTTTTTTTCTGGTTCCCGAATATTCCCAAATTAATCAATCAACACTTTACACCTGCATATATGGTCATAGGCATGTGTGCATACACATGAAACATATATATTGTGTATTTTTCATGGATGAGATTTTTGCTCTTTATTTTCAAAATTTTCGATAACAATCAACAAACACATTGAACTTGTACGTATGTTTATAGATCTGTTCATCAGTGACTGGAACGTGATTATTCCTTTTTAATTGCCAAATATCCAAAAATTAATCAGCCAGCAGAACAAACCTGTGTAAATGCTTTTATATGTGTTTGTGAGTGTCGGATGCATTAAGACACTCGCAGTCATACACACAATATTATGAAAACACGGTAGGATAATGCCAATTATATTAAACAATATCTATTAGCACAGTGTAAAAATACATAGAAAGTAGCAAACAACACTGTGCCCCCCAATCTTCCATCATTAATGTCTTCTCTCTCTCTATATATATATATGTATATTATATATTTTATATATATATATATATATATATATATATATATATATATCGACCACTATGCCGCATATCCTCGCAGTAATGATTTTCTTTCGCATAACATAAAACTGGTTGCCCTGAGATGGAGAACCTATAACTTTTTGTGTTATAGGAAGATGTCTATAGGTTATTAAATAACCTTAAAACAATGGATGCATGCGTGTGTTGGAGCAAGAAAGGATGACAGAGCATTGGCCTTTAACATACATTTATGTAATAAATAACAAAATTCATTTAAAGTGTAATTGCTACTAGCACAATATTCCCTTTCATATTAACATTTTACGTACGAGGACTCCGACGCAGAGTCAAACTATCTGGTCAAAGTAATAATTTTTTATAGTATATGGGGAGGCACTTACTACAGCTGAAGTATGCAGCGATGAAGGATGGCATCGATGACAGGGGCCCAAAATCACGTCATATACCGGATCATCTTGGCAGTTTACCCGCACTACTCCTAGACTCTGAGGCAGTCGAGACTGTATGGCAGTCGAGAATCTGAGCTCTATGAAAAAAAACCAGCAAGAGCAAATTCTGGACCTTCTCTGATTTTTTCTTTCTTACTTGGAGGGGCTGTTGTCCGTTTACAGGGAGCCATTCTGGCTCACCCCTTTTTTTTCATTGGGCAGTGGGTTGTTTTTCTCACAGTAGTTCCTGTTCCAATTGGTTCCTTATTATACTGCCCCTGTCCATAGTCTACGAAGTACCTCCCCACCATAATTTTAATTTGCAGTACCACTTTGACCCTTATCATCTGAAGGTTTTACTGTTGGCCATAAAATAACGACCATCTGTCTTGCAATATTTATAGTCTTTTGATCGCTATCCATGGCCACACCGACAGCTATTCTTCTATTTCCTCCTGGTGCACAAGCCCCTATTTACCTCTGCCTCTGCAGCCTTTACAATAGATTTGTTCTTGGCCACACACCGCGGGGAATTATACCATTCCACTTCTACAATGTCCAACTCAATGCCTCTCTGAACCCTATGAGAATCTTTACAAATTAGCATAATTAGCATCCCATTTTCTCCCATTTTAGAGAGACATAGGGGACTCCTGATTGTTAATCGAAATCAAAGAACCACTGTGCTGTGTATTCTAATATTCACAGCTTCTGCCATGTCTTAAAGTACAATTAATTATCAGTCCCTCAAAAACACCCTGTAACTTCGGATTTCAAAACAGACGAGACGTCTTGATCATTAATTACCCTATGGGGTTGTTCACGCATTACGTAAACAAATTTTTAGACTCCTTCCCGTTGTAAGCAAAAAGAAGCAGATGTCCGACCTCCTCCCCTTTTGCTTACGTAAGATTTGGCAAATTTCTTGTCTCTGTTTCATAGGCCAAATGATTTTTGTTTTCAATTAATGAAGTTATTTTATATTTCTAAGTAAAAATACATATTTAACAGAGCATTAAGAGTAAAAACAGAAAAACTCATTTTCAGTTCTGGTTACAAACTAGTACTGAAGAAGTGTTGGTGTAATCAGGAGCACAGGGGAGTTGGTGTGGTCAGGAGCATTTCGCATCGCACTTCCTTGCTCTGACCCCCCCCCCCCTTCTCCCTTGTCAGCAAATATAAGCAAAGCATGAACCCCTTCCCCCCCCCCCTTGGATGTTTATGTAATACTTGAACCTATTGAACCCTATTGAACCCCTATTGAACCATATGAGTATTTTTAGTAATAAATTATATTCCACATGAGAGAGATAGAAGAATTCTTGATCCTCAATCGAAACCATCTCAGACGGAACACTCGACTATTGCACTGCATATTCTAGCATTTATAGTTATTATTAGTATTATTATTATTATTAATATTAATATTATTATTATTATGTATTCTGGCCGGAAGAACTCCAGACCAGATCTATAGATGGCAGCGAGCAGAGAAATGAGGCTCCAGTTTACAATGGAACCACAAGGATTGGGGTCCGATTTGGACAGGTGCTACCACAATTTTGACGGAACACCCCCAGGGGTGACATCTGGGGGCTCGTACCTTCTTCCCTCCTCTCTGACATGATATAAGGATTTCCATTTACAGATTTAACGGGCGCATATCCGGCCTAAACACGAGGGTCTTCAATGGCTTTCGTCGGGATTCGAACCGAGCAACCTCGTTTCAAAGCCAAACGCGCTACCATTAGGCTACCTTCGACCTTCATTTATTTTTCTTTCCAATAGTTGATATAAAACGGGAATATCCTGATTATTTCTGCTTATTAAACAGGCATGCTGTTTTGTTATCACTGACCATAAAGAATATAGGAAAAGTGGCATCGAAACTAGTAAAACAACTTAAGGCCAGGAAAAACCTTAAAATATGCGCTATAAAAAGCTGAAAATTATACTGAAGTTTTCTTTTTCACTTTATATTTTAACCTTTTCCTTACGGGGTGAGATGGCATGTATCCCAACAATACAGGCCCAAGAAGGAATGAGTATATAATATATATATATATATATTATATACTCAAATTAAATATATATATATATAACCCCCTTAACATCCGTTCTTACAAATGGGGCGCATGAAATTTCCCGTTCTAAAGAGGTAATCGGAAAAATGGTCCCGTAAGCTAAAGATTAAGGTTTGTCTAATCCCAAACGAGTTTAAATCAACATCACATTCTCTGCCTTGTGACAAAAACTGGAGGACGACACCTGATCCTCGGTTGAATAAAACGTGACCACTGTGCCGCACATTCTAACATAGCAGTTTATTCTTTCTATAAAATACAACTAAGGATATCCGAAACTTTCCGTACACTGCTCTCTGCGTATGTATGTTGTATAATTACGCCCCCAATCCTTGATCTTTACCAATAGGCTAAGCACGTTTACAAAGAGCATTATTCCATATTTTAAAACTTTTCTCATTCCTAAGTTAAATCGTGGTGTATTTTATCACATCTTTTATTTTCATAGAACTATCATCAGTAATTATTTCATTAAAAAGGATGTGTAATATATATATATATATATATATTTAATTTTACAGAAAGTTCACTAGATGTTTAGATAATATCATTATAGACACAAGCATAAAATAGAGTTCCCATTTAATTGCTGATAGGACTGAGTTACAAAATCCTACCGTATAAGCTCGGGTTTAAACCCGATTTAAACATGGATGTTCTATAATAGGGAGCAATACTGATTAACCTATTGAGTGCTTCCAGGATAAAAGTAATCAACAGAAATCGCAATGTGTATATGAGTTAAACTCTTCACGATAAAATCTTGATATATATATATATATATATATATATGTACACATAGCGAAACTTCTCTAGCCGGCCACCTCTATTCGATGGCCACCTCTGAAAAGGGACTCTTTTTTGGAAATCATTACTGGTCGCCACTGAGAATTCCACCCCAGTTCGACAGCCTCCACTCAAAACAGCTACTTTTTTTCGGAATCACAACATTCCACCACAGAGAACTTCACTGTATATATAAATATATATATATATATATATATATATACATATATATATATATAAGGAATTTCCCTGGTAGACACTTATAATGATATTCTAAAACAGAAGAATTGGAATTTCCGGCTTCCGGTGGTTTCTTTGTTAAAAAGATGTAGTCGGCTTGAGCGGCACCCAACCCAACCAAGCAGTCCAAATGATGGGATTAATAAATTTATTGACTCTAGCACATTATTGATATTTAGTTGCTTAATATAGATAAGATTTATAAAGAGGAAAGCTGTTTACGTGTTTACAACGAATACAGGAGAAAGTGCTTAGAGTTCCGTGTACCCCATATCCAAACGCTAAGAGAGTCCGAAGTTTGACTGTCACACTAAAACAAAGAAAATTTTTCGTTTGTCTTTGTGAACATCTATAGTGCAGTATGCCCAGTTGCAGCTAAAGGCCACACAGAAATGGAAGTAATTATATAAGGGGAAAGATAATATTAAAGAGAGAGAATTAATGGAATAGAATTAATCCTGGTGGGGAGTAATAATTACTTACTCTCTCTCTCTCTCTCACACACACACACACACACACACACATATATATATATATATATATATATATATATATATATATATATATAAATAAGAAAAAGATGAAAGAGAAAACCAGTAATAGCTCTAAAGCTACTTGCAGCCAGGAACAAATAACATGAAAAGAAAAGTATGAAAGAGGTATTAGACAGCATTTCTTCATCAGCGGTGTCAATGCTGTCTAAAAACCAATGGATTGTTTCCGATGAGTATGATCTATACAATAAACACACTCAGACACCGTACAATCCATGAAAAACAGAAGCATTGATTAATAATTGAATAAAGATTGAATAATAGTACTTAACCAAAGAACACCAAGCCTGGCGCTAGACAGAGAGGAAGTTAAGGACTAGTAACGGCAAGATGACTGACGTCACAAAACTTGCAACCATGGAGGTAGTGGATTCTCAGTTACAGACTTACTTAGGTTACCGTATTTTAGGACTATTATACCCTTAATAATTTAGTTTTTTTATTATTATTACTACTAAGAGTTATTTTATTATTATTTTTATTTTTACTTATGATTTTTTTTATTTTTTATTTTTAGCAGTTATTTTTTCTATTTTATCTAATTGTTATGTTTAACATATTTAATGCAACAGAACAAACTATTCATTAAAACAAAAACAACCAATTATATTTTGGGAAAGACTTTCAGGGTAATTATTCCGTGTTAACACAGCTTTCAAGTCTAAAATATGCTTAATCCTCATATATATATATATATATATATATATATATATATATATATATATATATATATATATATATATATATATATATTTATATTTATATATATTTATATTTATATATATATATATATATTTATATTTATATATATATTTATATTTATATTTATATATATATTTATATATATATTTATATATATATATATATATATATATATATATATATATATATATATATATATATATATATATATATATATATATATATATATATATATATATATATATATATATATATATAAGGAATTTCCCTGGTAGACACCTATAACGATATTCGGAAACAGAAGAATTGGAATTTCCGGCTTGCGGTGGTTTCTTTGTTAAAAAGTTGCAGTCGGCTTGAGCGGCACCCAACCCAACCAAGCAGTCCAATCGATGGAATTAATACATTTTTTGGCTCTAGCACATTATTGATATTTAGTTGCTTAACATAGATAAGATTTATAAAGAGGAAAGCTATTTACATTTTTACAACGAATACAGGAGAAAGTTCTTAGCGTTCTGTGTACCCCATATCTAAACGCTTAGTGAGCGCGAAGTTTGACTCTCACAATAGAACAAAAGAAAGTTTCGTTTGTTTTTGTGAACATCTATAGTGTAATATGCCCAGTTACAGCTAAATGCCGCACAGAAACGGAAGTAATTACATAAGGGGAAAGATAATATTAAGGAGAGAGAATTAATCCTGGTGGGGAGTTATTATTACTTACTTACACATACACACACACACATATGTATATATATATATGTGTGTGTGTGTGTGTGTGCATGCACGTGCATCCAAAAGGGTTACATACTTCAGTTTCTTCGTTTGTCTTCTCAGATAAAAAAAAAATGTTTCTTTGTTATTGGCAAGAGGTAAAGTAAAAATACAAAAAAGGCCTCAAAACGGATAAAAATAAGTTGGAATGTTTTATTTCCATATGTGTAGTATTTTGAATTTACTTATGTTTAAACAATACATTTGAGTAACACAAATGAAACACCTGGACGATACCTAAAGTACTCTGAACTTAAGGCCTTCTTTATAAATACATCATTTAATACTAAATAAAGGATACGGGCAGACATCAAACGATTATATTCCAAAGTCTGGCCTGTCTTTAAAACATTTCTAAAATACACTGCTGGGAGCAAAGAAATGTCCGTTAAAAAAAATCCACATGTCATGCTGAAAAATAGATCTTGACCAAACCAAACTGGCACACCCTAATGCTGGAGTCTGGACCGCACCCTAGAGTGGTCAGTTTTACATCTGACCACTCCATCCGGGCAGGTGACGGCCGAGCTTTAGCGGCCGGGGATGCTATATAGGGTGCATGAAATATTGAGAGGGGAGCTTATTTACCATCGGAGGTTTATTGATGAGGTGCAGGTCCTTCGGTATTATGTCTCGTTTGGTTTTGCCCAGATATATAGCGAGGTGTTTGAATAATAAGTTTGACAATGCCCGTCCAAACAGAACGGTTCTGTGCTTTATTTAGATTTGCCATTAAATTAATGGAAATTGTTTGGGGTAAAAAAAATGAAGTTGAAATCTGAAGAATAGGCATAAATTTCATTAGGAGTAAAAAGTTAGGTGTTTGTGCATAAACTATTGGTTCGGTATAACACTTACGATTGGACACTTTGGATTGGAATTATGAGTTGTCTTACTTGGTTTTGCCTTAATTGAACTAATAGAAATTATTAGGGTAAAAAAATGCAGTTGAAGACTGAAGAATAGGCATAAATTTCATAAGGAGTAAATAGTTAGGTGTTTGTGCATAAACTATAGGTTCGGTATAGCACTTATGATTGGAATTATGAGGTATCTTACTTGGTTTTGCCTTAATTGAATTAATGGAAATTATTAGGGTAAAAAAATGCAGTTGAAGACTGGAGAATAGGCATAAATTTCATAAGGAGTAAAAAGTTAGGTGTTAGTGCATAAACTATAGGTTCGGTATAGCATTTATGATTGGAATTATAAGGTATCTTACTTGGTTTTGCCTTAACTGAAAACATGGAATTTATTAGGGTAAAAAAAATGCAATTGAAGACTGAAGAGTAAGCATAAATTTAATTAGGGGTAAAAAGTTAGGTGTTAGTGCATAAACTATACGTTCGGTATAGCACTTATGATTGGAATTATGAGGTGTCTTACTTGGTTTTGCCTTAACTGAAAACATGGAATTTATTAGGGTAAAAAAAATGCAATTGAAGACTGAAGAGTAAGCATAAATTTAATTAGGGGTAAAAAGTTAGGTGTTAGTGCATAAACTATACGTTCGGTATAGCACTTATGATTGGAATTATGAGGTGTCTTACTTGGTTTTGCCTTTAAATTAATAGAAATTATTAGGGTTAAAAAAACTGAAAGACAGAAAAATGAGCATAAATTCCACGAGGTGTGAAAAGTCAAGTGTTTGTGTATGAACAAAAGGAATGTTGTAATTCTAATGAATGAAACATTTGGTATGTTAATTATTTCTGTAATGTGACAAGCACTTATCCTGAGGATTTTCTCCCACCCTTTATGTTGGCTACCTTACTTAGGAGCCCCCCATTGCATAAACCGTAAGGGGAGCAACACAGATCACATACGCCTAAACCTGGATATGAACCCAAGCCCATACGATAGCGATAAGCAGTCCGCAAACTACAAAATAATGCCCGTGGTAAGCATGTGAAATATTATCTCTAATTAAGTTTTTTACGATTGCATTTAAAACTATTTTTCTATAAAAAGAAAGTAAACTCACCCAGACCTTTTCAAAAGGGTTGCTGTGGAATTAATTGTCGAAATATATATTTCCTATTCGCAATTTAAGGCCAATGATTTTATTAATGGTTGAACCTTAAAGAATGCAACAAAGTATTCAGTTCTTTTTTAGGTTGAAATTATAGCTTCAAAATTTTCTACTAGCAAAATTATTTGTTAAGGGGTTAGGTACATTTTAAAAACTAAGAGATTGAAGAAACATATCCATATTTACAATCATCAGTAGTTATCTAAGTTTTATTTATTCAGAAATACGAACATTTTATTGGGAGTTAAACACTTTTTCTTCTTTATTAATATGGTTCTAATTTTTTTTCTGGCTTGAAGAGGAGATTTTTATTTTTTTTAAATTTTAACCACTGTTTTTTTTTCAATGTTATGTCATTGCGAGCAGACTGTATATGCAGACAACATTGCTTGCATCTGTATATTAATGAATATACACATTTTTTTTTAGTTTTAAAATTAAATTATATAACATATCTTAAAAATGACCAAATTTGAAATCAAAATTCTTAGATCTCTGCAGAATTTTTTTTTTCATTTATAAAATTTAAAAAAAAAATTGAAAATTTAACTGTAATTAAAATTTTTATAATAAGAATTACATAATAGTTGTCATTTTAATTATACTTGTTTATATTGCATGTCTGTTAAATTTCATGGTAGTCTAGCCAACTGTTCTGGAGATATCTTGTGACATCTTGTGACATCTTGTGACATCTTGTTGTGGTGATTTCTGGTCCTATCTTGTATTCTGATGATATCTTGGTGATAAATTATATAACATCTTAAAAATGACCAAATTTGAAATCAAAATTCTTAGATCTCCACAGAATTTTTTTTTCATTTATAAAATTTCAAAAAAATTTGAAAAATTTAACTGTAATTAAAGTTCTTATAATAAGAATTACATAATAGTTGTCATTTTAATTAAACTTGTTTATATTGCATGTGTGTTAAATTTCATGGTAGTCTAGCCAACTGTTCTGGCGATATCATGTGAGCAATGATATAACAATGAAAGAAACAATGATTTAAATTTTAAACAATTAAAAATTTCTCTTCAAGATAGAAGAAATTTAGAGGCATTTTTATAAAGAAGTAGTGTTTGATCCACAGTAAACTTTTCATAGTTCTGAATAAATGATTTTAATAACTACTATTAAATGAAAATATGGCTATGTTTGTCGAGTCTCTTAGTTTTTAAAAGGTATATGACCCCCTTAAGGTGACAGTGGACTTTCAAAATTGTGAAATTTGTCCAACATTTCGATTTTTTTATTTTATTGAATTGTGAAACTACGGACGAGTAGGAATGTGTTGCAAAAAGAATTTTTAATTTCTGTGATTACTTTCCTAGTTATAGGCATTTTTATTTAATTTACATATTATGTGATTACTAATAGCAATAACTTTAAATGTGTTTTCCTCAAAATAAAAATTTTCATGTCATACGAATATTCAAACTGTTCTAATTCATTAGCATTTCTAAATATCGTATTGCTTTGAAATTTAAGTTTTATGTACTTAACTGTATATCAAATAAATATTATTGCTAAAAATTATACTTTGTAGCTCAGAATTTCTAAATTTTGCACTTGAAAAGATGCTTTGTAGGTATTTTGCGTAATAAAAAGGGTATTTTCACTGTTATTATTTTTTCTCTTTCTATTTTTTATGAATGCTTAAGGTATCCGACTACGTTCGGAGCACTTTTTTTCAAAAACTTGACCCGTGAAAATTTATTTGTTATTTTTCAGTGGAATATAGCATAAAAATAGGAAAATGAGGAAAAAATACACCATAACTATGCAACTTTTTACAAAATTGAAGAATTTGGGTGAAAATTTTGCAAAATTTAGCATAAACGGCTCTTGCTCTACAAAAAAAAAAAAAGTATGCATAAAACATTACTTTCTTTTATCATACGTGCGTAAGGCACTCAAGAGTGTAATCACCTACAAACTAATCACTATTTTGAAATTAAAAAAAAAATACAGGTGTTCGTATACAGTTGCATATAAAATTTCAGTAATTTCTCACGAGATTTTTTATAAATACAGCTATAAATCAACAAATAATATACCTAGAGGCTAATCTGTGGGGGTCATTACATTCTTAGTATTATGAAAAACATACCTGAAAAATTTCATAGATATATCCTGATTATATTTTGAGATATCACAATAGTCGTGTAGTCTTTTTGATGAAAAACAAGTTTTTCAGAAAACGCATTTGAAGTTTTTACATGTACTTAAAAGTATAAATTTAAACAAAAAACAGCTTAAAATCCTCCAGCTTCGTAATTTAATCCCTCCACATCCTCATCCTTCACATATTTTTTTTTTTCTTTTAGCCCGTAATTTCTTCCGGAGCATTTTTGCTTCTGGTAAGGAATGTCTCTGAGAATCGAATCGTGGATTCGCTCTTTATCAATAAGACGCAATCCCTCAAACATATACTATCCAGAAGTTAAGCCCATTGCTTCCAATACAGCTATTATGCTCGTCAATCCTTTATTAAACTGTAAAACAGCAAGTTATGCCCCTAATCTCAATGTTTTTATCTCCACAAATTTTAGATTTGGGTATAATTTGCCACAGAACATTATTGAAGCTTTCATTATTGTTCTGTGTCATGCCATGCAAACATTTCTTAAGCAGATGCTCATCACAGAGTTCCATATACACTGGTTTTACGACATCCATAATTTTTTTAGTAAGACCAGCAGACTTATCATCATAATTCTTCCCTAACGCTCTGTTCTTTTGGTATTTGCACCAGCTATCTGGTCCTATAGGACACTGACCGTGCATCGGCTGCTTCTTACTTGAACAGGCATGAAAGAATGCGGCAATTACAGCGCTTTGTAAATCCTTTACATCGCCACCGTTGTGACTTCTGATAGCTATTCCGTAGTAGTTCTGCAATTTATCTACGAAAGCATCCGTAAGTTTACCTTATCCTCCGAGGCCTTTCTGGGTCTTCTTTAGCTTCCTCAACCGACTTCCCACTCTCTTCTGCACATGGCCAATGCACTCTAATTTAGTGACGGAATCTGGTCCATATATGTCTTTAACATTTATATAAGCCTTAGAATCCCCGTCACCATAATAGTCGGTATATTGAATCATTCGTAATGCTTTTGATCTTTCAAAGATTCTATAGACTCCCACAGTCTCCATACTTGCGACTGACCCCTTGTGATTGCTACAGACATGCGGTCGCTTTGTACCACTCGATTTGGATTTCTGGAAAATTCTACAATGCTGAGATAACATTTCAAGATCCAAAATCTTCTCTGTGTTGATGGAGACAGCAGTCACACAGCCATTCAAAGATGAAAACCCACGTCGTTGCCAGGTGCCATCGACTGACACCCCGCAGTTTACAACAACTTTAGAATTTTTTCTAATTTCTTCTGCAGCTTCTATCATACTTTCTTCTGCAACTTTTGATACAACATTCAACATATTTTCTTCTATTCGTCAAAAAGTTCCCTTTGAAAGATAGGGTAGGTTTAAAATACTGCAGAGTTTCTTCTCTGAACAAAATCCTATACCAATAAGCCGCAGACCACATACCAACTGAGTATTGATGACATTTTTATTTTGCACCTTCTTAGTTGAGGAGAAACCTTTTATAAATGTACATTTATTACATTTTAGCTGGAAGTTGGAACACAGACCAAAAGTGGAATCTTCAGTCAAAACTAAATCATTATTCAAACACATGGGGCAGCAAAGAAATGAAAAAACTGTTATTAATGTCTCAAGATCGAAAATACGATTACCGTATAGTTCATTTTCAGAATTTGTCTTTAAAATTTCGGGAATAACTTTATTTCCGAGAAGTTTTGACGAGCTCGCAGTATTGACGCTTTCAGATATCATCACAGCTTCTGTTTGTTGATCGTTTTTTGTGAAGCAATTTCCTGTAAACTTACGCTTCTTTTGGGAATAATTCCTTGAATTTTCCATGTTAACAGAAAAATAAACTTTCCCAAACAAATTGTAAGAGAGAAATAGCTTTATAATGCAAGTAATTAGCGAATAATGCAAGTAATTAGCGAACTCACGTTGCGAACAAGTGCGTAGCGAAATGTAAACACGATCGCTGAGAATGAAGTTGTTGCCAATTTCTTATAGAAAACGTTACTTGTAAAACAGCAAAAATAGGTAAGGCCATACAGTAGCAATGACTTATGAATAATTTAAACTTTAAAACCTAAAAATATCCAAAAACTATTTAAAAAAATAAGATTTTCGAACTACTTCCGGTTTTGGATTCTTCACTTCCGGTCTAAACTGACAGCTGCGACTATTTTTTAAAACGCTATAATTTCATTTCTATTTATCGTAGAGAAAAGATAAAAGCAGATTTAGAAAGAGAAATGCACAGTCTTTAAGAAACACGTATAAAAAAAAATTCGACATTTTCATCAAAATCGACGTTTCAAACGTAGTCGGATACCTTAAAATAAGCAATAAGTTTCATTGTTATTTCTATAAGGTATCCTGTAAATAAAAATTACCATATTATATGCAAAAGAAATCCGCATGGAACGTTTTTAATTAGGCCAATTTTTGATATAATTAATAATTCATAATTCATAAATTATTAATATTTCATCTTTAAATTTTAACCACTTTTACATATCTATGGTACTAATCACATATTCAAATTTCAAGCAAATCCATTCAAAACAAAAAAAAGTTAGGTTTGAAGGTCCACTGACCCCTTAAACAAATGATCATCGGTTTATAGTATTCTCCATTTAGAAACTTCTTCGTTTCGTATTTAAATACAGCAACATGTCCCTCACACTAATGAATATGTTACGTCCTGAGTTTACTGTAATCGTAGTAAGGTGAAAGAAATTTTAAAGTCCTTTTAAAGAGGGCTAACTTGTCTACGAGTTTGGAACATGCACATTCATGCACAACAAAGCAAGTTCATAGCATTTTTGTTGCAAACAGTACAGTCAAACGGTAAAAGTTATTGGTTCTTTAAAAAATAATATACTTATAAATCTTATAGGAAGGCCAAGTTGGACCCCAAATACTTTAAAATCATCCGATGTATAGACATTTCAAGGAATTTTATGAGCAAATATTTTTTTTTCCATCCCAACCAAAATATAGAGTTCTTACAGACAGGAAGCAAAAAATAATGAAAAGACATTCTTACGTATGATTTTTATTTAGTTCATTTGGACTACTTTAATAGTGAAAAGATTGGCACAAAAACTATATGTCGTGAATATACTTCAGTAATATATGTTATTTTCTCATTCAAGGTTATTCATTTACATTGTTATGTAAATTCTCTCCTGACTGTCATCAAGATTATAAGACGCAGGATGTCGCATTTGACAGATATGCAGTGGCTTTTTGTTGACTTATGGTCAGACTAGCTGAAAACCCGTACTTCGCTACGGAGTACATTCAAATTAAATACAATTGTCAATGTATGCAATTATTGCCTATATATATATATATATATATATATATATATATATATATATATATATATATTTATATGAGGCGGTGAAAGGCAAAGTGGTGTAAGTCAGTAAGTCAAGTGGTGTAAGTCAAAAGCGTTTTACTACAAAAACTACAATAATTCCACTATAAAAGGAACAAATTATAATTCATAATAATTATTATGATATTGCAAATAATAATTATTTACAATTCCACTATAAACTGAACATGGAGATTACATTTTTGCCCTCAAATAAAAAAAGTTGAAAATGTGATTTATACCACTTTGCCTTTTACCGCTTCATATAATATATACAACGATCAATGTATGCAACTGATGTAAAAAAAGAGAAAAAAAAATTTATAAAAAATCATAACGGATATTTTTATAGACAAAATAATGTAGAAGAAAATATTGAAATTAAATCTAATAGAACATACTTAAGAATATAGTACAATTATTATAGTACAGTTTGAGGAACATTTCTTTTACTGTATTTTAATATTTTTTTTAATAATGTCTAATCGTCAGCCGCGTTAGAAAGAAAAAAAATTGTCTATTTCGTTGTTATGAACGTGACGCAAAATTAGATTAAAGTATCACAAAAAGAAAAGAAACCACGTGATCAGAATTTAATAAATTGAATTCTAAAAATTAATCTTTAAAAATTCATCAAAAATCAGAAAATGGAGGTAAAGATTCGAAAAAGATTTCATTTTAGAGGAATTTTTATGATCTTTCTCGTGATATAAATTTTATAACCCTCGGATTGTTATTTTAAATGCAAACTTTAAAGAATGTTACAAAAACAGCCTAAAAATTTAATTTAAAAATATTTAAGAAGAATTTTTCAAAAATCTCTCTTGGTGCACCCCTACACTATAAGAAGAATCGCCATGCAAAATTTCATCCCTTTAGGTTCAGCGGTTTGTTCTGTTCGTTAGATGTCAGTCAGTCAGTCAGTCAGTCAGTTACGAAACTGTTTTATATATATAGATAGAAGAGTTAGGTTTTAATTTTCCGTGAGCACAACTTTCTATGTTCTACTATTGAACCTTTGCGTTTATAATATTTTTTTAAAGTCCACTAACGATAATATTGCCACTAGATGGCACCAGTAACAATGATAGTGGACTCTTTTTTTTTCATGCACTGCATTACACATAACATGAATATTGAAACAGACATTCGAAAAGCAGCATGTCGTGTGAATTAATGCCACTGTAAGAAACATTTCAAACTGCAGGCAGCACCATTGTCTATTAATTATAATTTTTATTTCTGATAAAATAGAGGCTAATAGTAGTGAAATAGGGACCTGACTAAGGGATTCCTTATTCTTTAAATTTAAATTCATTGATCTCTACAATTATAAATAATACAGGGTGCTACAGAATGGACTCCCACATTCCAAAAGGTAATAAAAGACGAAACGATTTACAGGGGAAAAAATTATATTTTCGAAAAGTACTCATAATCTAGTTTTTCCCACTAAATTTTAAAAATAACATCACTCAGGTTACACCTGTTATTTGCGATGCGCTGCCGAAGCCGTTATCAAAAGTATTCTATGACCCTGTTAGTCATCTCTGGGGATATGGCGGAAACTCCCTCTCGATTGGTGGACTTCAGGACTCGTTGCACGTTTTCAGGTGTTCTAATGTTCCGAGGACGACCACTTGGTTTCCTTGCTAATGCAGACCCACCCGCTTTCGCGTTTAAAACCCATCACAGGAATGCTTTTCGATTAGGAACGGCATCATTTGCATAGAGCCCGAAGCATGTCCTAAATGACCTCTGTGTTACAGAATCGTTGTTTTTAAAGAACGGCTCGATAACGATACCGATATGTTCACCGGACCAACTCATGGTGTCTGCTGAGAACTAGAAAATTTGCCGAACTGTTGCCACCACCCGCTCCGCTCTCCCCCCCCCCACTACTCCCTTACCAGTTACCTTTATAAATGTGGGAGCCGCACCCGTTATATCCTAAATTAGAAATCTTTTCATTGTACCGCACACAGAATTTTATACCTCTTTTAGTTTATTATAGGGATTTCAAGAGAGATTTGTATTAATTGATTTGTGTTACATATTCTGTACTAAACGACTAACACAAAGTATGCTTTTTCATCGTATTAATGTACTACACTATATTTCTTAAGTGTACATATGCGTATAGAACAAACTTCATTAAAGAACGGGAGGGAAATGTTGCAGAATTTCGACTATCATGAGAACTAATTTTTTGGACATGATACTCAAAATATAAAATTCCACTTTAAAAGAAGCAGTTTACATATGGCCGAGTCTCAAAGAAACCAGTTATTCTTGAAGTTTTTCCTCAATCTAGAAACTGCGCAATTTTCAAAATTCTATCAAAAATTGTAGTTTTACACAACACTATTAACTTTGACAGATTTGGAAAAATTACTGACAAATGTTTGACTCCCGAGTTATGTTCCCCTTTCTCTTAGATCGTAGTTTCTTTTCTATATGCACAAACATTCAGAGATAATCTTACCAAAAATTAACAATCAACACTGTTTGTTAGCCAACATTGTACTAAAAAAATAACTTAAATGACTCGATGTAACTCTAACTCATAACTCTACTGAATTCTACTGAGGTCTTTATTTGCAGATCTGTAGTGAAAAAATTTCTATATTCCGAAATTTGAGGACTTTTTCTTTCCAGATTCATTAGCAAGCAAAACTTCTTCTAACATCAATAGAATCTTCATTAAACTATCGCATATAATATATATATATATATATATATATATATATATATATATATATATATATATATATATATATATATATATATATATATATATATATATATATATATATATGTATGTATGTGTGTATATATATATATATATATATATATATATATATATATATGTATGTATGTGTGTATATATATATATATATATATATATATATATATATATATACAGTGGTGCCTCGACTTTAAATCGTTCCATGACGGAGCTCGTAACTCGAATTACTCGTATCTCGAATCAATTTTCCCCATTGAATGTATATATCTATCTATCATGGAACGAATTAAACTCGTAAGTCGCGGCACCACTGTATATATATATATATATATATATATATATATGTGTGTGTGTGTGTGTGTGCGTGTATGTATGTATATGTATATAAAATTGAGAATGCAAAGGAAAAACAGATATCTTTCATTGACTGTTTTTTTTCTTTTGCTTAATATCGTTTCAAATATTCAGCAGCTTTACAAGTATATACAACTCCAGCATACCAAGCCTACATCAACCTAGATTTGAGGCCTGCTATGGGCTCCTCAGTCAGGCCGTTAAGTTAGCTGGAGGAAAAAGAATTCCAAATGCGTAATTTTTTCAAATGTTTACTGGTGATAGACAGTTACAGTCATCCAGTTCACAATAGAAAGCACCATTGTCGATCCGAAGCTGTTGTACAAAATTTAGAGTGATGCTATGAACATTTTAGTGATGCAATGAAAATTTCAGTGATGCTATGAACATGATCTATTCATAGGTATAGGTTCAGTCATCGACGTTTATGTATCAAACAAAAAATTATATCAAAAGTCAGATCTTGCATTTTTTTTTTCTTTTGGTTCAAATTAATATGCATTAAAAAATTTGCAGTTGCGTTAAAGTTTTAAAGAACTATAACAATCCCACATTAAAATTTCAATGGTTACATTTACAAGAACGAAATGCAAACAACTGTTTTCTTTTTTGTCCTCAGTTGAACATCAATTGTATATGAAATATATTTAAATGTTTTCATTTACAGAGAATTTTTTTTACTTGATTTTATTCTTAGTTCTTTTAGTTCCTTGGGATAAATAATAACCAGAATACAGACATTCATTTGTTTTGTTTGTTAATATTAAATCAGCATTATGTAAACATTTAACAAACATTAAAAATTTGCAATTATGTTAAAGTTTCAAAAAACTGTACCAATCCCAAAGTAAAATTACAACGATTACATTTACAACCGTGAAATACAAACAGCTGTTTCCTCTTTTGTTGTACGTCAATTGTATCTGAACTATATTAAAAGTTTTCATTTTCAGACTAACTTTTTTACTTGTTTTATTCTTAGTTCCCTTAGTTCCTTAGAGTAAACCTTTGATAATGCAGAAATTCATATATTTTGTTTCTTAATATTTATATAAAATGAGTGACAAGATAGATTATATGTTATATGAACGTACTGAATGACTTCATTTTCCATTATGCGTTATATGAAGTTATTTTTTTAAAGAAGCCTTTATACTACAAAGCCTTTTGAATTTTAATACGTTGAGGAATGTAATATAACACTTCAGGTATTTTAAAATATTCTTGTCATCTATATTCTGTTACCACTCTATTAAACGGTCCAATTTTCAGACTATTTTTTTGTGTGTGTGTATGTGTGTGTTTATATTTATTCTTAGTTCCCCAAGTGCCTAGGGATAAATAATGACCAATAATGATGCAGAAATTCATTTGTTTTGTGTCTTGACATTTATATAAAATGAGTGACAAGACAGAATCTAAGTTATATTAAAGTATTGAATGACTTTATTTTCCATCATACGTTATATGGAGTGATTTTTCTTTTTCTGAAGGCAGCATTTATAAAACGAAGCCTTTTAAACTTTACAACTTTTAGGAATGTAATTTTATACTTGAGTATAAAGTTCTCTTTTTATCTATATATTGTTGATAGCCTATTAAAACTCGGTATATTGTGTGTTTTAATAGTCATATACGTAATGAAAATTTTCGACTGTTATGTATTGAAAAAAAGATCATTTGCTTAAACCTTTTAAATATATAATTGAGATATATTTATCTTAAATAAATCTTAAAGTCACATAATGACTGGTATTCCTGAGCAAAAAATGGATTGACTTATAAAATGCTGAAATGCATAAAGATAGAAGGAAAAAATATGTTTTCGTTGTCAAATTTTTCTTCTAATAATGAAAAATAAAATAAAAGCATATATTGCTACATTCATTTTTATATTCGCAACCTAATTTCTCTTGGAGAATGGTAAAATAGACTCAAATTAGAAGAATGAGCCTTCAGAAATAATAGAAATATAATTTTTCGTTTTTGAACACAGTACTTGAAAGAAGAAATTTTATAGAAAATAATCATAATTTTGTTGCAAAAAAAAACTTGATGACTCCCATTAAATAATGTTTAACGTTAAATATGAGTTGAAAGACGGTATTTTTCTTTATTTATAATTTCATTTTCTCTATTTCTGACGATTTATGAAACGAAACATCTCAACTTTAAACACTGCTAAATATTCTGTTTTTACTAACGTATAATTTAGTTAGACCTTATATTATTTTAATGTACAGTTGTAAGGTATACACAAGATTCGATTCACAAGAATCGAACTTTTGAGTGAATTAAAGAAGCTGCTTTAGATATGCTAATTTCGGCATACGCGCTTAGTATAAATACCACGCAGCGTCATTAAGAAAAAAGGAGGAGGTTGTTAAGGTTGAAAAGGTGTTATCCTGCGCTAGTGCTTAGCGGGCCAGAAGTTTACATGGCAGTACTGCTGGTTTGACTTACTGTTCGTGAGTATAAAAATATATTGTTCTTGAAAGCTGTGTTTATACATTCCGTACAAGTAGTACGCATGCTTATTGCTGTAAAAGCCAATTATATGTGCAACGAATTCAATAAACATTGTTTCATGTATAAACTGTGTTTGCTTCAAATTCAAATAGAGTGCCACTTCAAATTATATACACCCAAGTCTGGGTAGAAGTGAGCATAGAAACTCTATACAGTGTGTTAAATTTTGTCAATTTTTTTTTAACATTTGATGCTGCAGAAGAAAATTAACTCTAAATTAGGATTTTAGGATATCCAACAACATCCGGAGCCGTTTTTTTTTTAAATAAACTTTACATGCGAAAATTTATGTTCTATATTTCAAGGGAATATAGCACCAAAACAGGAAAATGATGAAAAAATAGTCCATAAGATGCCACTTTTTACAAAATTGAAGAGTTTTGGTCGAAATTTCGCAAATTTTTACATTTAAACAGCTCCGGCTCAAAAAAAAAATTCTGCATATGACATTAATTTCTTTTTATCATATGTACGTAAGTCCCTCGTGAGTGGGGCATATAAAAAAACAGGTAACTTTATGCAATAACATGTAAAATTTCATTAATTTCTCATGAGATTTTTTATAAATACAACTATAAATCAGCAAATATTATACTTAGAGCGTAATCTTAAGTTCAATACATTCTAATTATTATGAATAATATACCTGAAATATTTCATAGACAAATCACGATTATATTTTGAGCTATCCCAATATTTTTTTTACATTTTTGATGAAAAATAAGTTCTTTAGTAAACAGAATTAAAGTTTTAACTTGTATTGAAATTAGCAGCTGCTGCTCTTCTTTGAATCCTTCTAATTTTATTTCTAAGGATCTTACAGGGAAAGTTAAAGCAGATTTAGAATCAGAAATTCACATTCTTTAAGAAACAGGAAAAAAAATTAGAATTTTCATCAAAATCGACGTTTTAAATGTAATCGGATACCTTAATCATAATTTTCTTTATTATCCGAAATAGTAATTTTTCTTTGAACTAGCAATTATTTTTGGAAGGTAATAATTATCATTAAAATTTCGATGCTTGATAAAGTATTTAATAATTTATATAAGCAAACGAGATATATAATAAAGCATGCATTAATTTATATTACATTTAAATTTTTATTATAATGGTGAAATTTATAAATAATAAATTTCCTACCACTTAATAGAATAACACTGATTTTGTATTAACATTTTAATTATAGGTCTCCTTATTATCTGAATTCCTCTTTATTTAAAAAGTCATTGTATATGCTTAAAATGCAAGAGTTGAATAATTTAAAGGTTTGTAATAATACTAACTGAATACTTATTAACACCAATATGCAATGATCGATGAATAGTTTAATTATAAATGATAAATTTTATAAAAGGGAAACTTACCCAACATCATCACTTTGATATGAGACATCATCATGATGTAGCTTGTTGATTTCTTTTCAGACTGAGTCCTAATATCTTTTAAACGCTAATTACAGAAAAGTTCGTTCCAGGTTATAGCACACTATTTTACGCTGAATAATGTGTTGATATTCGTTTCACTATAAATCCACATTTAAAAGTCATACTGAATACTTTTGGTAAATCTGTAGCTTTAAATAGTTAAAAATTTAATCAGTTAGTCGTTCGGAAATGAAAAAAAAATGAAGCGTGTTTTAATAATTTACAGCTAAGCAAAAGTAACCCTCAGAAAATTTTCAAATGAGTTTTGTTTAAAACATCATGTTTTTCTGTTGAATTTAAACTCTTGGGATTGGTTGTATTCTGTACCACGTGACACTGTGTTTATTTTTATACAACGCGTACGATCATAAAAAAAATCTTAAGCTCTCTGTAGCTTAAAACTGGAAGCCTTAAATGAACTATGTCTTCAATTATCGAGCTGTATAGAGAAGAAGGGTCCTGGATCTTCAAGTCATAAATTTGCAATCTTTGTAAAAATGGATGTAATTCATATAGAATAGGTCGAAATAAATTTGTTTTTAGGATGTTTTTATTAAATAGTTTTTTTTCTCTGAAGAAAAAGTTTTCTTTCTACCTACAGTAAAGGAAGTGTAGTATATATATTCTCATTTGATTTTAGATTGTGTATCGTCATCATAATATATTTTAAACAATTTCATTTTCCTGCCTTTATTGTCGCATAGTAGAAGACTAAAAATCTATTTTTATAAACATGCTCCAAGTAAATTTCACTTCACAAGCTTAAATTCCAATTTCAATGATACTGGAGGAAAACTCTGTTGCCAGTCGCAGACCCTCGAAATGTTTGCAGATCCCTCAGGAAGCGTAAAAGTTATTTGCTATTTTTCAATCAGATGTGGAATCAGATGAATACTGGTTTCATCCAGTACCCCAAAACAGTCCATTTTATTTCTTCAATAAACTTGATATCTTTTTCAAAAAATAGTCAATTAAAAGCTTTCAACAAAAGTTAAGTAATTCAGATTAAGTGATATGGTGCGTATGAAGTTGAAAGTTCATTTCAACTTTAACTCAAACTTGTATACTTCAGTTTGTTTATTTCGTCTTTGTAGTATTCTGTGTAAAGCTAGTTAATTATAAACTGCTATAACTGATAATACCAAACTTATCTCTCTCAATCTGTTTTTGAGTAGTTATGAGATCTACTTGTCTTAGTTCACTAAGAATATTAAGAAATGTATTTCCACACTAGACAGGGACAGTAAGCCTTATAAAGTTACAGGTGTGGGATATCCATATGCTTATTATAACAGTTTATTTTTAAGAGTGCTCAAATTTTTAGTGGAACTCTCCTTGCGTTCTTCAATATGTTAACATTGCCCGAGTGCTTCTTGAAATTTGCAATTGCTATTTATCTTGATGGAAATTATAAATACGAAATATCATAGCACAGACCTCGCGGGTTCCAGTGAACTAACAGCTTAGACAAATATTCCAGGCTAGCAGGAATTGTTTTTAAGTGTTTCGATCACAACATACTTTGAATAACAATACCAACAACACGTACTAAGTCCAATCTCGAGCGTTCTCCTTAACGACCACAAGTCCACACGAAAACAATCTCCATTCCGAAAGTCAATTATTCATTCTCACAGCTCTAATTGCCATTTTTCTGGGGGGATAAATTTCTCTTCGGCGATTCTTCCACGGCGGCAGAGGAACTTAACTGTGAACCGCACTGCCGTACCTGAAACTGGTGGGCATGCAAGTTTGGGGCCCGCTTTAAATACTGGACGACGGAAACCAAGAAAACTCGGACTTAAGTAACGCGGGGGGTGGCAGAATAGATGGGGCGCCGTGGGCAAAGGGGCGGGAAAGGGGGGCGTTTGAGGAGAATATCCCTTCGCCGCGGCGGACCTAAGCCCCCAGATTCTAGATGTCGATTCCTATTTGCTGTGCCGGCATTGCACCTTTTGCGCACGGTGCGTCTCTGCCTTGCCGAATATATTGGCTGCCGCATTTTTGGATAAATATATATATTGAGGATTTCCACTTTAATTTAACTTAAAACCAGCGGATTTAGAGGGGAATCTTCCGTGAGATTTTTGTTCGATCATTTTTTTTTTCTCCCGGCCGCGCTTGTTTCTTGGTGTCGGTGTTTGTTAAGGTTATGCCGCACGTTGTTGCATTATGACCGGGGATTGGAGGTGATGCTAAAGATAAATGACAAACTGACAATGATGTCAGCCATATTTGGTTCTTAAAATATTTTTAGAAGAAAATATGTATACTTATATATGCTTCCCACTTTGGTCCTGAAAATAATTATAAGACACTGCCTTTGAAATGAAACGTAACATTCTTTGAAATAAGATCAATTTTTTTCGATGTAAAACTTGTAATATATCTTTCTTTTAAAATTAGTATAGAATGACATTTACAGACGTACAATGTATATCAATAATGTTTTGGTATATCAAATAATTTTCTTGGGCAATTTTTCTTACATCCAAGTACATTCCATTCAAAACTTTCTGATGGAACCTGCGTTTGGTTTCAGTTCACATGGCAATTGAAAAATCCCTTTTTCCTATATGTTAAATGAGTATTTTTTCAAAAAAAATTGTCATTTCTTTATAATCTACAATTTCGTCACTGTACAATCAACCTTTCAGTATGTGACGAGGAAGTCATTTTAGGGTGAATTAGAAGTGTAAAAATTTAATATTTAAGTAACACAAACTCACACATAGTATCAGGTTATAAATCATATGACTGAGGCTATTTATTTTATGAAAGTTATAATTCATTTGAAGTCATCATTTTGAATAACGTATATAAAAAATTCGTAGTCAAAAATATTTCTTAGTTGTAAATCCATATTTTCAGAATTATGTGCTTTTTTTGTGAATAAACACTATAAATTTCATTAACATCGTAAATTCAGTCATTAAATTCCGAGGCTTTTTTTAATTCAGTATGCGACGAAACAGCAATTTTAGGGTAAATCATAAGTGTAAAAATTTAATAACTAAGTAACCTAGACTCACACATAGTACCATGTTATAAATCATATGTGACTGAGGCTAATTATTTAATGACAGTTATGATTAATTTAAAGTCACATTTTGAATAAAGTATTAAACAATTTCGTAGTAAAAATCTTTTCTTAGTTGTAAAACTCTAATTCCAGAATCATGCATTTTGTTGTGAATAAAACTATAAATTTCATTAACATCTCAAATTCAGTCATTAAATTCTAAGGGTATTTATTTTTTATATTCAGTAAGTGCCGAGAGAGTAATTTTAGGGTGAATTAGAAGTGCAAAAACTAAATATTTAAGTAACATAGACTAACAAATAGTATGAGATTATAACTCATATATGACTGAGGTTATTTATTTTATGACAGAAATAATTCATTTAAAGTCATCATTTTGAATAAAATATCTAAAAATTTCATAGCCAAACCTTTTTCAGTTGTAAATCCATATATTCAGAATTTCGTATTTTGCTGCAAATAAACACTATAAATTTCATTAGCATCTCAAATTCAGTCACTATATTCTGAGGTTATGAATTTTTTATATTCAGAATCGACGAAAAATCAATTTTAGGGTAAATCAGATGTAGAAAAATTTATTATTTAAGTAACAGAGACTCACACATAGAATAAGATTATAAATCAAATATGACTGAGGCTTTCTATTTTATGACAGAAATAATTCATTGAAAGCCATCATTTTGAATAAAATATATAAAAAAAATGTGATTGTCAAAAAGTGTTGTTAGTTGTAAAACCATATTTCGAGAATTATGCATTTTGTTGTGAATAAGCAAAACTTATACTGAATATAAACACTATAAATTTCATTAGCATTTTAAATTCAGTCATTGTACAGAAGGTCGTTCGCACTTTATGGAAACGATTTTGATAGTTAAGTTTTATGTATAAATACTGTATTTTTGTGGCAATTTGCTTCTATCTGATAGCCATGGTTCTTGACAATAGCTCTAGCTCGAATTTTCCATGAAAGTAAACTTTTTCTTAGTACTGTCATGTCAATTTTACCCCATTCCTCTTGGACCGTTTTCCAAAGTCCGTTCAGTGTTCTTGGATGCCGTTTTCCTAAGGCTCGTTTTAGTAAATAGAAAGCGCAAAAGTCCATTGGAGATGTGTCAGAGGATTTTACAGGTATTTCATTAAATGGGATACACTTTATTCCTATTTCTGATTCTTTCTTTGCTAAATGAGCGGCAGTTGATTTAAACGTGTGACTAGAGGCTTTGTCCATATAAAGCTCAAGTTTATCCATGTCCTTTCCATATAAGGCTGGAATTTCTTCTTCAAAAATTGGTTCTAAAATATTCTGCTGATAGTAGAGTGAATTAATTTTGGCTTTACTTTAGACTTTTTTGATTTTTAATTTGCCGTTTAACAAAATCCTGCAACTATCATGAATCCTTTGGGAACTTTACTGTACACTGACGAAGCCATTTCGTATGGTCATTCCCGTCAGCTGAGCAATAGAAAATTTATGTTTTTTTTAATTACAGTCACTTAATTCACCCATGCCTCATCGAGAGTTACCGCAAATTTCGATTTTTCAGCAGCTAGGTGTTTTTCATATAATTTTCTACAATTTTTTTTTCAGCAATATAATTTGGTAAAAGAAGATGAACTTTAGGTTTAAACATGTCTTTTTTTATTTCTAATCTTTATGAATGATCTTACTTACAGTGCCGGAAGACATTCCTAGTTTCGATGCAATGGATCTTTGAATCGACGGATTTTCTTTTAGGATCAGAGACTTCAAATTTAATATATTATAAATACCTTTTTCTGAAATGCCATAACCACGATTTTTACACCGCTTTATAATTTGTTGATACGAACATTTCTCCTCTGAAAGCGCAGTCACGTAAGCTTCGAGCCGTCTGTCAATTTTAGGAGCCATTTTCACAATAAACCTTTTATTTTACATTCCAATCAAAACAAAACAGTAGCAGGTAATTATTCTGAAGTTGCCAAATTTTTATCTTAAAATTTAAACGACAAAAATAAATTGCAAAATCGTTTCCATAAAGTGCAAATGACCTACTGTATTTTGAGGTGATTTATTTTTTATATTAAGTATGTGACGAGAAAGTAAATTTTGGGTAAATCAGAAGTGTAAAAATTCATTATTTAAGTAACATAGACTCATATACACTGTCAGATTATAAACCATATATGACCGAGACTATCTATTTTATGGCATAAATAATCCATTTAAAACCATCTTTTGGAATAAAATGTATGAAAAATTTTGAATGTCAAAAGGTTGTCTTATTTGTAAAAGAATATGTCCAGAATTACGTATTTTGTTGTGATAAAAAACTATAAATTTGTTGTGTCTAAAATGTTTGAAATTGTTTTGTAGCTCTCAAATTTATTTAAACTAAACTTTACCAGAGAAAGTAGATGGTGATATAAACAAACATTTAACACATAGCAAAATTTCTAACTATGTGAACAATGTGTCTATGCGTGTAAATTCCGTAATTATGAATCGATAGGTAAGAAATTTATTACCAAATATTGTACTATGAAAAAAAATTGTTTATATAAATTGAAGTGGCTCTTAAAATATATATAAAGTACATTAGTAATAAGGAAATAAAGAACATGGGATTCAGAAATTTAAAATTATGTTACTTGAATTAGTAAGTTATTTACAGTAAAAATCTGTAAATAAGCATCAGTTTTTTTAACAAAATATAAAAGTTTCATAATTATACAATAAAAGTGAACTAAAAATTTTCTGTCAAAAATAAACACACGCTCTTCTAGATCAACAAAAATAATGTAATAATTACAATCTGTAAAAGTTTTCAACCAACACCTTTTTCTCACTTTTTATCAAAGAAAATACCTTTATTCTTCAACATTTTTAAGAACAGTTGTTTGCCAATGCGAGGCACTTGACAAGAAGATATTCACACTTTAACCACGAGAATCATTGGTTGCTTTCAATGGGCGCACCCTATAGGTCAACCAACACCACCCCCTGATGCCATCTTATTTTTGACCGAGAAACCCCAGGACGACATCTGGGGAGATCGCACCTTCTCCCACGCTCTCTGGCCTCAGAGAAGAACTTTCCGGTATGTAGATTTAACATGCTCCTATTCTGCCTAGACATAAGGGTATTTAATGACGTTCTTCGGCATTCAAAATGAGCTCCCCCAGTCCCAAGGCCAACGCGCTGCCCCTTGGCTACCTCAGTCCCAAGAATTTAATTGACTAGAAAATAGGTAATATAGTCTATTAAGTTCTTGTGATTTGGCTTTATTTTATACTAGCGGCCTGTCCCGACTTTGTCCGCGTTGAACAATTATCTATATTAAGTGGATATTAGGTAGGTATAATTTATTTTAAAACTTCATGGTATACCACATTTTTCGTTTTTCTGAGGTTTTAAAGTAAAGTGATTCTCTGCATTTCCTGACCTATAGAGACCAACATATAATTGTCCATGAGTAAAGCAATCTTCCCGTAAGTCAAGTCCAATATATTTGTATGTTTGACCTTGGGATTTGTTGATGGTGATGGCAAAAGAAATTTTTATTGGAAACTGTAACGTCAGGCACTGAATTGTGTCCGGGGCCACCCGCAGGATGATTTTGATACGATTCGGCCCCATAGCCTATCCGCTACAGAGTCCACACACTAAAAAAACACGAAAAAAAGCACCAATAATGTCACACAAAAATTAATAACTTTTTTTAAAATTAAAAATTCAAAAATCCTGCTACATCAGGAACTGAATTGTGTCCGGGGCCACCCGCGTGCCGATTTTGGTATGATTCGGCTCCATAGTCTCGCTGTCAGAGAGGGCAGCCGCGGAAGCTGTCTAAATAAGCAACTTTTATGGGCAAAATAATTAAAACATTAATTAAAAAACTCCGAGGCCCGATTTTCAAAAAATAATATGCCTATGTTTTAATCTGAACTGTCAACTATATCTATACAAAATTTCAGCTCAATTGAAGCAATACTTTTTCACTTATAAAGGAACAAACATAGGCCTATTCGAAATAATCAATAAATTTCACAGTTTCAATGAAACACACTGATTTTTGAATAAAGTTCAATAATTGAAGTTCGATTTAACCAAATTGTGCATAAAATTGTACATAAATTCAAAAATATAAAGTTTATAAGTTAAATAAAATTCTGTAATATTATACCAATAAATTTCAGTTGATAGCCAATAAATTGTATTACCTTAAATGTCCAATAAAAAGCGTAGTTCCAAATGTAATTTTCTTCAATAAACCCTTAAACGTTGCCAATTTCAAAAATCCTTTTTGTATTTATCAATACCTCCTAAACTTGAATCTTTAAAATATTAAATGCTTTACTGATAATAAAATGAAAATGAAGTTTTATGTGTTGCTATGGTTACTTGACTATGGTTGACAAAGGAAAACTTGTAAAGGTGAAGCATCAGCTCAACATTTAGGCCCCTAACTTTCTACTTATCAGATATACATAATATATAGCCTATGTCCATCTGGAATAATGAACCTTTCAAATAGTGAAAGAATTTTTCAAATAGGTGCAGTGATTCCAGAGATTACCCTCCACATACAAAATCCGCCCTCTCTCTTTATATATTAGTATTGATTTGGTAACTGAACACCAATGTAATTAATAATTTAACAACAGCAAACAATCTGCTCAAATAATTCAGATTTTCATCATTTAAACGACATTCAGGGAATTTCTGATGCCTTTCAATTGTTGCCATTGGTTTAAAAAATAGTTTGGACAAAAATTTTTAAATAAACCTAATATTTTTACTTGTTTTTATTGCCATTCATGGATAAAGAAATGAAAAGGGTAAAACCTTTTAAGAAAATGCGAAATGCGAAGGAAATTCGGGAGCCTTCGTGATGTAGTGTACTGATATGAATGCTATTTTTATCTTAAAAATAATTAATCAGAAAGGTTATTGACATGTTTACAGTTCGTTGAGAACAATAATATAAATTTTCGTCATAAACAGCTTTTAGTCATTACTTTCATTTATTTTTACTATGCATATTTTTTAATTTATAAGTAATAGGAATGAGTATTTATTTATGAGTATAATTTAAAGTACTATAAACACGTGCATCTTCCTCTATTCCTATACTGCTATCTAATCCATAATTTTATAGTATACAACTCAATTTCTGTTGCCTGAGGGGGTGTAACACACAAAATCACTTTTTACATTTACACTATTTTTTAATGATTTTATTTTTTCAAACGTGTCTTTCTATGAAGACGCATTTGAGAAAATAAAATCATTACTTAAAACCATCAAACAACAATCAATACAATCATCAGTAATCATCAGTCAGCAATCAGTAAATCATCATATTCATCAACCATGCATATAAAAAATACTTGAACTGTTATCAGCCTTGATTTTTTAAAAAATCTAGTTTCAAAATGGAAAGTGCATTCACTATTTCATACATTCAGCTACGAGTGTGTATATATATATATATATATGGAAAGTCTGAAGAAATATAAGACACAGTTGAAAGTGAAAAACCAGTATATGCTCAGAACCACAAGAGCCAGGAACTAAAAGCATGAAAAGATAAGTGAAAAATAAGTTTTAGACAGCATCTTGTCTTCAGCGGTGCCGATACTGTCTAAAAACCAATGGATTGTTTCTAATAAGTATGATCCGAGCAATAAACATACTTAGACACCATACAATCCATAAGAAATAGAAGAAGTTAATAAACAGTGGCTTTATCACAGAACACCAAACTCGGCGCCAGACAAAGTGAAAGTTAAGTTAAGGAGACCGCAAGAATACTGACGTCACAAACATTGCAACCATGGAGCAAATGGATTATGAATAGCAGACTTACAAAGGTAACTGTTTGATAGGACATAATAACCTAAGTTAACTTAGACATTTATTATGACTAAGAGTTATTATTTATTATTTTAATTACACTAGTTTTTATTTACTTTTTTATTAGTTATTTACTAACTTTAATCATTTTGTTTTGTATTACAAATTATTAGCAACAGAACATGCTATTTTCAACATTATTAGCAACAGAACATGCTATAATTTATCATCAACCCCCAATAGACCCCTGGAATACTATAGACCCTTTTTAAATTTCCATTGACCCCCCAAGGGGTCCACCTGGACCCCGTTGGGAATCCCTGGTTTAGATTAATACTCGATGTAAATCGGTTTTCAAATTTAATATTCTGAGAAGACATTTTTCCCTTTTAACATTTCCTGGCCAGGAAAATTAAGTTTTACTTTAGTCTAGTTTTCTGTCCCCTTTTGAGGTATTTCTTTTAAGGGGACAGTAGACTTTCAAACCTAACTTTTTTATTTTGAATGGATTTGCTTGAAATTTGAATATGTGATTAGTACCATAGATATGTAAAAGTGGTTAAAATTTAATGATGAAATATTAATAATTTATGAATTATGAATTAATAATTATATCAATAATTGGCCTAATTAAAGATGTTCCATGCGCATTTCTAATTATCGTATTCCTTTGAAATTTAAGTTTTATATACTTAACTGTATATAAAATAAATCTTATTGAAAAAAATTATGCTTCGTACCTCAGAATTTCTAAATTTTTAACTTGAAAAAATTATTTATAGGCATTTTGCCTAATAAAAAGAGTGTTTTTTACTATTATTATTTTTTCTATTATTGATTTTTACTATTATTATTATTATTACTATTATTATTTTTTCACTATTATTATTTTTTTTCTCTTTATGTTTTTAATGAATGCTTAAAATAAGCAATAAGTTTCATTGTTAGTTCTATAAGGTACCCTGTAAATAAAAATTTCCATATTATATGCAAAATAAATGCGCATTGGACATTTTAAATTAGGCCAATTATTGATATAATTATTAATTCATAATTCATAAATTATTAATATTTCATCCTTAAATTTTAACCACTTTTACATATCTATGGTACTAATCACATATTCAAATTTCAAGTAAATCCATTCAAAACAAAAACAGTTAGGTTTGAAAGTCCACTGTCCCCTTAATAAAGACGCAAACATTTTGCACTGGTCTTCCCTAGTCTCGTTTCTATCTTAGCATTTTCAGTCCTTTCTGTAACTTCTATCCCGTTAATCTAAAAAGCCAAATTTTCTTTAAAATATGCTCGTTCTTAATATATGCATTATTTTTGTATCTCTGAAGTGTACGTGAGTATTTATTCCACCTATTTCGGAAGTTAAATTTTAAAAAATCATTGGACATATTTTCACGCGATGGTTGAATCCCGTATCGACATTCGAAATATTACAATGACTTTCAAAATCTATTTTTTTCAAAGTGATGCTTATAAACATTTTATAAAGTTCAATTTTCTTCGTTAATTTCAATATTTTAAAAATCATACAAACATTATCGATTAACTTTTGCTTTCAGAATCTTGTCATTATTTTTAGTGTACCTTCACCTAATTATCACTAACGACCTGTTCCCATTGAATTCGAAACGGTATTTAGCATCAGCGTTCAAAATTTTAATCTGACATAGAGCTAAAATCATTGACCACGTGATACGTCAAACCAATCACTGGTCATACCAATGATCTCCGAGCCAATGTAGTAACGTTACACACCGCTCTGGATGCAATGTGAACACGCCTTTAAACAGCTTTCATCGCATTTTATTTCATCGCTTGTTATTGGGTTTAGAAAAAATATGTAAATATAAGATTTGTTCAAAATTTTGTCCTCTTTAAGATTGTAACTGCAATCTAAGCTCTAGAACCAACAATTGCCAAGATATTTGAAAAAAACCCAAAAAGTAAAAAAATTTCGTTGTTTTCGGGCTACAGAAAATTCCGCCGAGGTCTTTCGAATTGGAAAACTCGGTTTTTCACTACCAAGTAGGGAAAAAAAATCTAATACCCGATCTTTTGCGCGGTAAGGCCATTTATTTGAACCCAGCTACTGGGCTATTTTCTTATAGCAACTTATTTTCAAATTAAGTATGGATATATATATATATATATATATATATATACTATATACAGGTGGTTATCAAAATAATGGTAACACCTATCAGTATTAGTGGTGTTTATGAATGTGCTTCGTATTCCTTAAAAAACAAGTCTGGCCACCGGTATTTTTTAATATAATATAGTGTATGTGTTATTCTACTATCAGGTAGCAGTAATAGAGCTAGGGGCATCTTGCTTTCGGAGGGGACCATCGTAAAATGTCAAATATTGCAGACCTTGCGAAAAGGGGAAATTGTTGAAGTGCGTTTAAATTGGAGTATCTGTTACTGCAACCCCCAGGCTAATAGGTGTTTTACGAGCTATGGTATCGAAAGTCATGATAGCATAGAGTTCACGGAAAAACATCCTTTGCCAAACAGAATAGTGGTCGAACTGGAGAGCTGAGTGAAAGAGATGGACGAGGTATTGAAGAGGATTGTGACATGAAAAAAGAAAGCAATTGCAACCAAATGACCGAAGAGCCCAATCTGTATGTTCCGGTATCAACCATTCCAGTATCCCAGAAGGGAACTTCACAAACAAAGCATTTACGGAAGAGTAGCTATTCCCAATCCACTTGTAATAGATGTCAATACAAAATCTCGCCCACAATGGTGCCACGAGCGCAAATCCTGGTCCAGTGATATGTCGAAAAACGGCATTTGGACGAATCATCGTTCATATTGTTCCTCACAACAGGACGTGCTATGTCTGGAGAAAACCTACACATGCGTAAGATTCTGGCTGTCTCATCTCAACTGTCAATCATGGAGGTAGATCTATGGGTGTTTAGGATGGCATCTCATGGTTTTCTTCAGGCCCTATTGTAACCCTAAAAGGTAGATTGAATGGGAAGGACTATGTCAAAATTTTAGCTCACTAGTCCATCCTATGGTACAAACATTGTTTCTTGCAGGAGATGGCGTTCTCCAGGATGATATTCCCCCTATACATACAGCTAAATCTATCAAGTATTGGTTAGAAGAGCATGAAAAAGAAGTCAAATATCTTATCTTGCCCTGTACAATCCCCAGACTATATATCATCCAACCACCGTGATCTGTATAAGCGGATAGAGCCAGGTATCTATATCCCCCACAGCATCTTTACAGGAACTTTCATTATTTTTCCCTGAAGAATGGAATAATATATTCTTAACCACTATTCATGACTTGTATAATCCAATTCCAAGGTGAATCAGGCGGTATTATATGAAAAGGTGATCCTGCACCGTATTAATAAAGGTTTTCATGATGTTTCTTAGTGTTTCCATTATTTTGATAACCACCTATATATATATATATATATATATATATATATATATATATATATATATATATATATATATATATATATATATATATATATATATATATACAGTGTGTCCAGCGAAGGAGTGCCTGATTTCAAAATTAAAAATCTCGAAAACAAAGTTCTGTAAAAGAATGCAATAAGCGGTATGTTTATCGTGAAAGCTGTAAGAATTTTATACACTAATTTTCGAAATAGTTTCAAGAGCTGCCACCAGATGGCACTCTACAACTCGTATCAGCATGCATAAATAAACTCGTAGTTTTTGCAAGCAGTCTTTGCAATCACTACATCACAATCTTTTCAAAATGTCCACCATTCGGTATACGGAAGTGGCGCAAACAAACAATAAAATTTGCCATCACACCCTGTAGTGTCTCAACAGAAATCGACCTGCCACACAGATCGTCGATTGAAGCTCGTCCAGAGTGGTGGGATGGTTCCTGTAGACAGTATATTTTAATATGCCCCACAAAAAATAGTCACAGGGACTCAGGTCCGGCAAATATGGAGGCCAATCCATGCCTGCGCCAATAAAATTTGGCTAACAGCGCCATCTGTTAGCAGCTTTTGTAACTATCTCGAAAATCAGTGTATAAAATTCTTACAGCTTTCACGATAAACATACCGTTTGTTGCATTCTTCTACAGATCTTTGTTTTCGAGATTTTTAATTTTGAAATCAGCGACTCCTTCGCTGGACACACTGTATATATATGAGTTTTTTTAAGCGGAAGTGCTTGTCGTGTAGACATTCGCCTATAATTCACCGCAGTTTGCTGGCCATTTTATTATGGGGGCACCATACAGGCGGACCAGCATTAACCCCTATGAAGGGACGACACAAACGGAGGTATTTTAGTGGTGCAACGCCGGGATTCGATCAGAGCACCCTCAGCACCGAAACCTAGCGCGTTGCACCACAGGGCCACCACAAGCCCCAAGTATGGATATAGAGTGGCTTATATGAAAATTATGGGATACAATGGCAGCAGCTTTGTTTTTAGTGATTATGCTACAAAAACTTACTTAATAACCAGTCAGGTCTCACAGATCACGACAAAAATTTTATCGAAAATAAATTCCATACTGGGCAGGCTAAACGGTTTCTGCTTCTACAAACACTCTGAAATCATTGTTACTAAGAGGTATATAGGGTTAAAACGTAAAGGTAAAAGTATTTTAGGCTTCTGAGCTATCATTGAAAAACAATACAGGATCGTTTTGGAGGTATATCTCCCTATATTAAAACGTAAGTTAATTCTGAGAACACAATTTAACGGAATTAAAATGTTAATTTTACACCAATGCTTTATGTGGGCGATTTAATTAGAATGACAATGTATATGTAAAGTTCTACTGAATTTTAAAAATTGCACTTAAAAATCATGTAGACCAGGGGTTTTCAACATTTCAGGCTCTGTGCCCCCCCCCCCTCTTGAAAACTGATGTAAGGTCAAGCCTCCCCCACCACCACCATCATATGTGGTACACAATACAAGTAGTACAATCGGAATTTGAAACTGAAGCTGATTATTAAATAAAAATATAGAATAGATAATTTCATACACAAAATTTAACATTACTACACATATCTTAATTTGGAACATATAATTATTAGAACATATGAAATCAAAGAATTAAATGCAGATCAAATGCATTTGAGGTAATCAAGGATCTAGCCGAGGTTATTTTACTTTTAAATTACAGTTAGTTTTACTTTTTATTCTTTTTAACTCACGCCTCCCTTGAAATTCTACCTCCCCAGAGGGCCTCCAGAGGGGCACGCACCCCAGGTTGAGAACCGCTGGTGTAGATAGTGTTATCCATGAAATGTGCCTCCTTATTCATAACAATTTTTACATGAGGATTGATCTGGTTTTTGAACCTCAGAGGCTTGAAGTACCCATCCAAAAACAATGTATTTTTTGTCATGTTCACAAAAATAACAAGTGTGTAGTTCAATTTCATGGAAAAATGTGTTATGAAAAGTCGTTATGAAAAGTCGTATTCGCTCAATCAATAATATTTTGTATTTTTTAAAAAAGTATTGCCTAGCGAAAGTTGTATGAAATAAATTTCCTTTATTTCATTTTCATCATTTTTGTGGGATGGTATTGGTGTTCCTAGGTTTTACTTAGCTTGTACCAATGTTGAAAATGTCCCACATGACTTCATTTAAATTTATCATGTGCCAACTGACTGAAAATACGAAATCAAGTAAAATATGGTAAAATTAGGGATTAGAAAAGGTAAAGTGCAGAGCGAGAAAGTGGTTGTGTGTGGTCTTGGCCTTATTACTTTTTGCTGTCTTACAAATTTTTCCTTATAGATTTTTTTTCTCTATTTTATTGTTTTACGTCGTCAATCTGTCAAGATTAAGTGCCTGGCACTTAATGTAAATGCCTAACATTTAATTTGAAAGCCAGAGATCCCTCATTCAAATAAGAACGTTATTGGCTCGTTGAAGTATTGGAAGTCAACTATTATTATTTTTATTTTATTTTATTTTATTTTATTTTATTTTATTTTATTTTATTGTGTGTGTGTAAGTGTGGCTACTTCTTCGACTGCGAGACCCCTTTTCCTAGTACCAGATTCTTAGGTTTTGAGATTTTTGCCTTTAAATTTTCATGTCAGTTCGGCCAATGCAGACTGATCAGTGCAGCAGTGATAATACATTCTCAGGATCGAGAGTACCTCTAATTTTTACCATGTTTTTATTAACTTGCTTTCTTGTTTGTGTGTGTGTTTGTGTGTTTGTTTAGTACAAATCTTGCAATCGATTTTTAACTAACTTCCCGACTAGCTAGACATTTGTAACTTTTAGAATAGCTCAGAACACGATGACAATACATTTTTTTAATACTTTTAGCTATCTTTAAGCAGAATTAAATTAATTTTCAGTTATTTTCAGTTAATTTTGTTTTGTAGACTGGTGCAGCCATCTATTGGCTGGAACGGGAACGAAAAGTTATATGCAAGTTAACTTCCAATTAACTTCATTTTCTTTCAAGTTGATCGGATAATTCATCAAAAAAATTTTTTTAAAGTATTTATTAATACATAGAATTGTCAAGTTTATATGATTCAACAGAAAATTTAAAAACATGGTATATAAAAAGTTCTTTTTATCTTGTAATTATTGATTAATTACTCAGTAATGGTAAGGGCTAATAAGAGCAAGGCAAACTAGGAAGGTATTTGGAGCTTGTAAGTATAGGAATATAGCTTTATTTTATTTAAGCAAATGACAGGAACCGTATTAGCTGCAAAAGTGGTGGTAGTTTGTTTTTAACTTGAGTTATCTTAAAAATAGAGTTTTAAGGATAAACCTGTGCCGGTCACATCTAAGCAAAGCATAGTTTGAACTCTGGTTTAGATGTTAAAAGCACTTACTTATTACTTGCACGTGTTGTATACAAATATAAAGTATTCAATAGAAATAATTTTTTTTAAAAAACTGGACGAGATTAGAGCCCTCGAATGAGAAAATTGTTAGTTAAGACTATAAGAAAATATGTACCACGACTGGTGAAACCAGTAGTAATAGTAAAACCTGGATATTTCCCAGCACAATTTACAGTAAAAAAGGCTTTTTTACTTTTTAGAAATATCAAGGATTTTAGATTCTCTGATTTGTTAACAGTCGAAAAAAAGTGCTCTGACTTTTTATTATCAACAATAAGTTAATCTGGTTTATAATGGTGAATGCCATTAAACTTTAGAATTGAGTTGTCAGAAAGCGAAGGTATAACATCAGTTAAAACTTGGCGGATAGAACAATGTTGTGGTCGATTTTGGAGATAAAAGTGTTAAATCTCTTACTATTAGAGTGACCCAAATAGAAGTGAGACTTTTGTTTTAACGGCAGTGGTTAAATACCTTGAGCTTTGTGTTTTTTCGTCCGTAGATGACACTGTATGTTACGAAACAAAGCTGCTATCGTCGGAAAGAGTCAATGTGGTGTTTGCATGCTTTTAAGCAAAGTGACTACATACGGCTGTGACACGGATTCGTCCAAACAGGCCCAGCAAATGGTTATTCAATTTTTGACGGCAGACGGTGTTAGTGAAGCCACAATTTATCATCGTGTGAGGGATGTGTATAAGCATGAGTGTATGTCACAGTGCACGGTATCTAGATGGTCTAGGGAATTTCATAATGGACTTGTGAGAACGAGACACACCTCATGCACACTTGGCCATCACCATGGAATCGACTGCCGTGGAAAGAGTTTGCTGCCGTCAACAAACCTCTCCTCTTCCATAACTAGACCAGTTGCCATGTGACTACCACATCGTCGGCCCACTGAAAAGGCTTTCAAGGGTCACAGGTTTGCTAACGAGGCAGAGAAGTCCGGGACGTCGTTCAACACGTGGTTCCGCAGACACCCACGGACGATCTTTACTCGGGGTATCCAAAATCTAGTAAGAGCTGGGGCACTTGCTTGAACCGACAAGGCGACTATGTGTAGCGGCTATGTATCACCATTACTTCCTGTATGTTCACATATTCCAACCATTAAACTATTACAGAATAGAACGAAAGGTCTGTTTTTCATTTGGGCCACCCAATAATATTCAGTGATTGAAACATCTAGCTACACTGAAATAAGACAGATGACAAAATGTCATTTGCCCTCATCTATATATATAAAACAGTTCCGTAACTGACTGACTGACAGTCAACGCACAGACCAAACCGCTGGACTAAGGGTTGAAATTTTGCATGGCGATTCTTCTTATAGTGTAGGGGTGCACTAAGAGAGATTTTTGAAAAATTCCTCTTAGATTTTTAAAAAATTCCTCCTAGATTTTTTTAAATTAAATTCTTAAACTGTTTTTGAAACATTCTTTAAAGTTTGCATTTAAAATAATAATCGGGGGGTTATAAAATTTATATCACGAGAAAGATCACAAGAATTCCTTAAAAATGAATTTTTTTTCGAATCTTTACCTCCATTTTCTGATTTTTGGTGAATTTTTAACTATTAATTTTTAGAATTTAATTTATTAAATGCTAATCACGTGGTTTTTTTCTTTTTGTGATATTTTAAATTAATTTATCGTCACGTGCATAACAACGAAATAAATTGACAAAAAATATTTTTTTCTTTCTAATGCGGTAGACGATTGGACCTCCAAAAATATATTAAAATACAGTAAAAGAAATGTTCCTCAAACTGTACTATATTAACTGTACTATATTCTTTAGTATGTTCTATTAGATTTAATTTCAATATTTTCTTCTACATTATTCAGCATGAATAAAATCAGCCTTTGTCATCAACACATGCCTTTGCATTCATCTGTTGCCCTTTTTCCTTCAATTTTCCTATTCCATTTTTAAACTAAACTCCTGAAACATATGACTGTGCACCATGTTAAAAATCAATAGGAGCATAATTTGAGATTGGCTCTGAAGAAGTTATACCAATAATCATGGCATTTGTATCTGGAACTTTACCTTTTCTCTCGTTCATTTAACAAGGAGTAGCTACAGTTTTTAAAAGTCAAAACTTTTACTTGTGAGGAAAAAATCATAGTTGTACAAAAATTCATTTTCATACGTAGTATGACGATGACTGTTATTATAAAAGGTATACAAATTTCAAATTCTGTTAAAAATTTAAGACAGTTGATGACTTCGTTAAATGAATGTTCGTTGTATGGAGATGCTATTGCATGTCAAATACCAATCAGCCTACCACGAAAGTTCAGATTAACTCTGGTATAGTTATATCAACAGTTATTGCCTGTAATGTACCTGAACCTTTACTTTATTTATTTTCTTTCGTTCTCTAAACAAGGAATATCTAAAGGGAATAAGAGTGAATAAGTGCAAAGAGCATTCAAAAGATGCATTTGTGTTAACTTCTGTAAAATGACCACAACGCTTCTAGGTAGAAAGAGACATTGTATAAAAATGATTAAGACAGGTCCTTCATCGGAAAGACAGATGTTTCTGACAAACGTTTACTGTTTCTTCCACTGCAAACCACGAAGGAACACGTCGCTTGGGAGTCGCTCTTATTCTCATATCAAAATGATTGACTGCTTCACTAAAGCAAGAGAGTAAATACTAAGCAAACATGGCAGCATCAAAAAGCATGATATACTCACGAACTGAACTTCGTCTTCGCCAGAGGAGGATGTCAAAAAGATAGTAACGTACCTGGTTAATAAAAGAGAAAAGAGTCAAACACATAATGGAGCAAAAACATTTGGGTTTAATATCATTTTTCTCCGACAACTAGCTACACTGAAATAAGACAGATGACAAAAATGTCATTTGCCCTCATCTATAAATATAAAACAGTTCAGTAACTGACTGACTGACAATGCACAGACCAAACCGCTGGACCTAAAGGGTTGAAATTTTGCATGGCGATTCTTCTTATAGTGTAAGGGTGCACTAAGAGAGATTTTTGAAAAATTCCTCTTAGATTTTTTTAAATTAAATTTTTAAGCTGTTTGAAAGATTCTTTAAAGTTTGCATTTGAAATAATAATCTGAGGGTTATAAAATTTATATCACGAGAAAGATCATAAAAATTCCTTTAAAATGAAATTTTTTTCGAATCTTTACCTCCTCCATTTTCTGATTTTTGGTGAATTTTTAAGGATTAATTTTTAGAATTCAATTTATTAAATGCTGATCACGTGGTTTCTTTCCTTTTTGTGATGCTTTAAATTAATTTATCGTCACGTGCAGAACAACGAAATAAATTGACAAAAAAATTTTTTTTTCTTTCTAATGCGGCAGACGATTGGACCAAAAAAATATTAAATTACAGTAAAAGATATCTTCCTCAAACTGTACTATATTAACTGTACTATATTCTTTAGCACGTTCTATTAGATTTAATTTGAATATTTTCTTTTACATTATTTTGTCTATAAAAATATCCGTTACGATTTTTTTTTGCTTTTTTTGGCATTAATTGCATACATTGACCATTGTATTTAATTTGAATGTACTCCGTAGCGATGTACGGGTTTTCAGCTTGTAATGTGATAAAACTGAAACAAAGATAAAATGCCGATGTCTTTATCGTGCACGCACTCAACGGAGAAATAGTTAATTTTTCATCCAGCGTGATTTACCCCGACGATTTGCCAAAAAGGGGTGATTTCAAATATGGCAGTCCATCAAATTTATTTATCAGACAAAATCTCATAATGGGCACTCTAAATATGCGTGCTTGAGGCTCTTTATGACCAATGCTATCCAGTGGAAAGGAAGAATGACTTTCCTGGAAGAATTTGGAAGGGTTATTATGATGTTTCAAAGCTATGTTCTGTATTTACCTGGCAGTTCAGATATAATTTTTTTAAGGGGGTTCAGGACACAAAATTGTTAAAATTTTCGAAAAAAAATTTATTGTATTAAAATTTTTTGTGTTCTTTTGCGCTTAAAATGACGTTTAAATCATGTTTCTATCATAATTAGAAAAGGAGAAATTATTATTTTTTTTGCAACATTCTAATAGCAGCTAATCGTTGTTTAAACCTGTAAGTGCGTTTTTCTGCATGATGAGTTTTTCCCCATTTCTCGTCTTTAAATTGTTATAAGTCAAGAACCGTTAAAGATAAATGGTTGAAACTTGTAACATGTCTTTTTCAACTATTTTACTTTAATTTTGATTCATCAAATTTGAAAAAAAATATTTGCTTTTGAACATATGATTTTTTAAAAATAAGTTACATCATTTTTTTCGTAATTTTCAATTTAAATATTTTTAATTTTTTTTAAAATTAATATTTTAAAAAATGGTGAATGAAAATTAAAACTTAAATATTTCTGTTTAATTAAAGGAAAAAATTTTGAAATTCGACAAATAATATTTCGAGTTATAACGATTTTAATTTACCCCACTTATATTAAAAATTTTAAATTTTAAAATTTTCTAAAAACTTTTTGAGAAGTTTTATTATGTGCTTTTGTTTACAAATTATATGGTTAACCATCACAAAAAAATTCAAAATTTTTACTCAATAAATAAAAGAAATTTCAAAATGTGTCCCGGACCCCCTTAAATTAAAGCCCAGAAGATATGTTCCATAACAGAAACAAGTTCAAGAACTCGAAACCTGAAATAGAGTTTAAAAAAAAAGTATTTTATTTTCTCTTAACACCAAGCATAAAATTTTTTTAACGGAAAGAAGACTGTGTTTACTTTATGTAAGAAGCCTCCCACATGGTATAGCGGTTAGCGCCTTGAGATTCTGGGCAGTAGGCTTGGGTTCAAATCCCGAGTAAGGCTTGGGATTTCCCGTGTTGTCCCATCATAGGGAGCAATTCTGGTTCATCTGAACGGTGCTCCCATAATGAAGTAGAGAACAAGATTTCGCGATGACGTTGAGCAAATGTAGAGACAAATACCTGTAGCACTGGGAAAAACAAAATTAAATAGCAGTTGAACTTTAAAAAGCTTAGCACTTACGAACAATTATGTAAAAAAACTCGATGAGTTTGTCTTTGATTGAATAACAAAAACGGTTTTTTTTTATTAAAATCGATACACACTAGTGTAGTATTTGAAGAATCCCTGGTTCGAGCAGAACCGTGGTTGAAACCAGGTTGAAACCGTGCTTCAACTAAACTTACAGGTTTTCAACCCCTCATTTTAGACAGGAAATATTAGATTCAGATGCACACAAACTCCAACAAATTTCCGGTTTATTTATTCTCCCGCAGCTCTCTTTTCTTCTTAATAAAACTCCTCCAGAATCACGTGTGCCCAAACATGGCGTTGACCGTTAGCTTGACATATCGGTTGGTCTTAGATTGCTCACAGGTTATGGCAATTTTTTTACGCGAACTCTTCTTTTGTGCATCTATATGTATAAGCTATCAGGGATTTGTTAGGCCTCGGAAACGGGGATTTATTTGTAGAAGGAAAAGGGATCTGGTTTCATTTGCACCTGGAGGAAAATTTAGGTGCCAGCAGAGAAACATCTGTACTGAACAACGTAGGAAAAGTTTCTCCTGGTGCTTTTTATTTCTTATTTGTACAAAGGGCTGCATAAATCGCATTAAAAAGCAATATATCATTTGAATACAATTAAAGTCACCGCTTCACTATGTCGAGGAAAGTTGCGCTGTTATTTTTTTTATTTTAATCAGAAAGACGAAAGGGCTACTTTTCAGAATTTTTTAGGCCAAAATAAGGCATAAAAATTACAACAGGAAGCCTGTATACCATATTAATAAAACTTTTTATAAGAAATATTTCTTAACAATTTTTTAAACAACGGAATAAGGATTAGTAACGCTGTATTATCTTTTCCATGCAATGACATTCAGAAATATACCTAAATATCTGATATTTAATTAAATATTTTTAGACGATTTACCATTCAAAAATTTTCCAATAATTCATGTATTCAAAAGGATTTTTCCAGAGAACTATGCAGTCATTTTGGGATTATATTTAAAATAATACATCACCTTCCAACCTACCAATGCACCAAACAAAACCCGACATGGCAACTCAGGGACTGAATCCCCGCCAGTGAATAGGATGCCACAACAATTTAAACCGAGCAAATCGAGTAAATCACCCAGGGGATACTTCTGGCGAGCATGTACCTTCTCCCACCCTCGGGTCCTTGACAGAACCCGACACAGCAACTAAGGGACTAAATTCCGGCCAGTGAATAGGTTGCCACAACAATTCCACAATTCTTGTTGTCTGCTAAATTGTTACTTGTTCTTTTTTTCTTTTTTAGTGTTGCCTGTCCCTTGCTTGTTTTTGTTGCCTGTAATTTGTATGGATTGATTTCCAAACATTAATTACCATATGAAAAAAATATCCACAATGCCACAACATTAAATTTCATTTCTTTCTCCTCCACTTTCAGCAATATTACCAAGTTAGCGCCTTTTCTTCCATAAACAAAAGTGATTTCCAATAAACAAAAACTTCCTCTTTTAGCCGATAGAGAGCAGCAATAAAACTTTGAGAGAACTCCTCTTTTGTCGAAATTAAATTGTGAGTATCCAATAAATATTAGTAATATCTATGACTCGATAATCCTTGGCCAAAGTGACGAAACAATGTTAATTTACTGTTTGTACTCATTTAGGAGTACCGTATTTTTACAAATACGGTACTCCTAAATGACCGTATTTTTACAAATGCAAGGAATCGTTTTCGATGTATATAGTTAAGATAAACAAACGCAGTTTTTGTATCATATGCATTGGAAAGAATTCCTTTTTAAAGAGCTCTATTTGTGACACTATAAAAGTTTTTTTTAAAAGTTCTCACTACCAACGAAAAACAATAAGACCGATATAGGATAAATGCAACAGGCAGGTAACCAAACTCTCTAGCCGGAAACAAATATCGGTCATTGGCAATTTCTTTTTCACATTTTGTTCCAGATATTGACAGATCATTTTCAGCGTAAATGGAACTTCAGTACAGCTGGCGATCAACCAACGGGTACTTACCGTCGCTGAAGATATAATATTTCAAGGCTGTCGTTTTTCCGCAACACATGTGGAGCCCTAAAGAAACCTTCTTGCAAACCTTCAAGTACTCAGAAACAGTCGGTCGCTAATGAAATAAAATCATTACATTGTACAAAATAATTTTGTTTCACAGTCTACAAAGCTGACTGTACAACTGTAAGCGTACATAATGATGTAAATCGGGAAACAGATTAAAGCCACTACGGTTGTTCTAGTAAAGTATCGTTGCACGAACAGTGAGAGAGACGACAATTCAGCTATTAACAGGTTTTTTTTTAAAATTTTATTAAATTTTTTTCATGAATTCGAATTGAAAATTTGCTAATGGCTCATGTAGTTATGTAACGTTACTAAGCTAAGCCAGATGCTCCCGTTGTATGTTATTGTAAGAAAGTACACAAAGATAATGATTTTCTAATGCTTCAGTTGCTAAATGTTGGCTGCATCATTGTAAAGATTATGAAGCTACTCCGGCTGCTCTAGTAAAGCATTCTTCTGGGCAAACACAAAGAGACAAATCTGCCCTCAATTGTAATTTAAAACTTCATTAGATACTTTTGATAATTACTCATGACAACATTTCTTATGTTTCATGTATAAACATAAAGCCATTCCGAATGACTTCATATATCATCGTTGTAAGCAAGCACAGAGGGATGAATAAGCCGACGGTAGTAATCTAAAACTTTATAAAATACTTCCAATGAATCCTTATTCAAAAAAAAAATTCAAAGCGTCATGAAATCGTAGGAATATTGGCTGTGCTATTTTGACGGTAACAGTTTAACCCCATTAGTTTAGGTTAACCCAACAGTTTAATTCCATAAAGCCTTTCCGGCTGATATAACGATTAATGTTGTTAGCAAGCACAGAAGAACGAGTTAGTCATCTATAATGACTAAAAACTTTTTCAAATGCTTTTGAGGAATCCTCATTCAAAATATTTCTAGTTCTTCATATAGGTACGTTAGGTATGCTATTCTGAAAACAATGGTTTAGCTCCATTGGCTAAATAAAGCCACACCGGCTTCTCTAAATTATCGATATAAGAGGGCATAGAAGGACGAATGAGCCATCAATAGTTTTTATAACTGAATTAGATTATTTTAATAAATCCTCAGTTGAAAAATTTTTAATGTTTCATGCACTCGTAGAAATAATGGCTGTGCTGATGTAAAGACAATTGACGATAAGCTATGAAAACCTACTCCGGCTGCTCTAATAAATAATTGTAGTGAGCTTGTACGAACGGACCAGTCCTCCATCAACTGTAATTTCAAACTTTATTAAATATTTTTAAATTTCTTATTAGGATTAGACTTATGAATCCAACCAAAATTACCCTGTTTTAACATAGGTAAAAACTGATATACCTTAAGAGTCAGTAGTTCTTGTATTAAAAAATGTTTCAAATCACTCATGTAGGCATGTGCACGAGTAAAAAAGATCTGAAAATTGAACTTTGAAATAATGTAACTCCACTCTGTTAGGTTTTTTAAGGTAAACTCAGATAGACCAGCCAGCCATTTGTAAAATTACCAAAATGCTCCAATTTATCTACGTAAGGAATGATATAGAAAAAAGAAGAGTTTAGAAACTTACCCTACTCCCAACTAACTCTGAACTTACTTTTCAAGACTCCGTACCTCTGCAAATCAGCCACGTTTAAGTCTCTCTCTCGAAAAAAAAAAAAAAACAACACAGAAGAAGAAGCAATTGCGCTCTATTTGAAAAAAAAAAAGAATTTCTATAAATTCAGAATTTAAATGAAGAGGGCCCGAGGTAACCTAGTGATAGCGCGTTTGGGCTACGGACTACGAGTTCTCGGTGCAAATGCCGACGACGCCATTAAGGGGAGTCATCACTTTTGAACCTTCAAAGTATCGAATTTTACTTTTTTGCATTTTTAGAACATTTGAACATTTCTGAATCATTTAAAACAAACCGAGTTAAAATATTCCGATTAGAACATTAAAAACTATGACAGGAAAGAAGCACTTCCAATGGAAACATTACCAGTGTGGGAAATTTAGAAGCCTTTTTCTCGTAATGACCATTTTCAAGCTTGCGCGCACTGCATAATGGAAACTATTGCAGATATTGCTTTCATATTTTCAGGATAGGTGTATAATGATGCTACCAAAAACATGCTTCTAATTTGTTTCCTTAAAAAAGTTATTTTACTATGAATTCACAGCATTTGACTCGTATTTGAAATTTTCAGAAAATACACTCATTTCTTATTTCATAAATAAAATTCTTATTTACTTGTAATAAAATTAATTCAGGTAACATAATCTATAAAGTTTAAACAACTAACACTGAAAATTTCACATATTATGGACAATAATAAAAATAATTACAAGATAAAAAGAACTTTTTATATACCATGTTTTTAAATTTTCTGTTGAATCATATAAACTTGACAATTCTATGTATTAATAAATACTTTTTAAAAATTTTTTGATGAATTATCCCATCAACTTGAAAGAAAATGAATTGGAAGTTAACTTGCGTTTAACTTTTCGTTCCCGTCCCGGCCGACAGATGGCTGCACCAGTCTTCAAAACAAAATTAACTGGAAATAACTGAAAATGTATTCACCTCTGTTTAAAGATGGCTAAAAGTATGAAAAGAATGCATTGTCGTCGTGTTCTGAACTATTCTAAAAGTTTTAAATGTCTAGCTAGTCGGGAAGTCAGTTAAAAATCGATTGCAAGATTTGTACTGGACGAACACACACACAAACAAGAAAGCGAGTTAATAAAAACATGGAAAAAATATAGAAGTTCGAACAAACAGCAAAATTTCTGTCTTTTCAACTTGTGTGAAGGTGATGACCTCAGTGATATAGGCACGTTAAATCTGTAAACCGGAAAGTCCTTCTATGAGGTCAGAGCGGGTGAGATAAGATACGAGTCCACCAGATGACACCCCTGGGGGTATTCGGTCAAAATTGTGTTGGCGGGGTATTTAACTGGCAGAGATTCAATCCCGGTGGGCCTTAGTTGGTATGTCGAGCCTTGTCAGGTGCATTGAAAATGGGAATTTAAATTAAAACATCTTAGAAATGATTTGAGAGGGTTTTTAAAATATAGTTATTTTAAATATATGCATGATTGAGTACTTAAAAAATAAAATGATATATTCCTGCCGATTTACTTAGTCAATTTAAGATAACCTCGTGGGAGTGCGTTAGACCTTGGACGGAGGATACTCAGTTCGAATCAATCAATATTAAATACCTTCGTGTCTAGACCTGATATGGGCACGATAAATCTGTGTACCTGAAAATCCTTCAACGAGGTAAGTAGGTTGAGGAAGGTATGAGCCCTCTAGATTTCGCCCTTACCTGTATTGTGCCCCCAGATTAAGAGTAGTGAGCAATTTTCTCGGTATGCAGTGTGGATGTCTCGGGACAAGAAAGTAAAACATTTTTTTTTTTTTTTGGGGGGGGGGCGGTAAGAAAGTTAAATATATTTTTAGTATTTCGATTATATGCACGTATCAATGAGTATTTTCATATCATAGAACTATTCTTAAAAATTAACCAATTGTATTTATTATGATGCAAAGGTCTTGTATGGAAATACCGCTCCAAATCTTCATCGAGCCGAAAACATTATGTCGCCACATCTCGAAGTTTTTATCAAGTCAATATTTGTGTATAATAAACATTTTTTTTTCAAAACATACTTTATGATTCGCATTGAATCATTTAATTTGAATTCATTTCCAATATAATATGTGGCATACTGTGGGTCAAAGTGTCCGTAGACCTTTGAAACCCCATTTTCGATCGAAATATCGATTTTCTCTTCTGCAATAGTACTGCGGAACAATCCTTTATGTTCCTAATTCTATTTAATATACCTAAAAGTAGCCTGCAGCTATTTTGAAACGGCGCGTTAGTTTACCTCGCTGATTCTCAATACCCATATTAAGGTAAAGGAGTTTTTCTCGATATTTTACTAATCACAGATTAGCAAATGCAGATTTTTTTATTTATTCTGATCTTTGCATTTCAGGTAAAATGGTTATAAAAAAAAAGCACGTAATATATCAAATTTTGAAATTTTCAGTAGTAAAATTTTTACATAATATTAAATCATCTATTGTTGTCTAGATATTTCACCAATCAGATTAGCAAATGCATATTTTTTATACTTCTATTTTTTGCATTTCAGGGTTAGAGCCCGCAAAATATCAAATTTTGAAATATCCAGTAGTTAATTTTTTACATAATATTAAATTATCGATGTATATCTCTACTAAATTTAATGTTTTTGAAATCCCTAAATTTAAAAAAACTTTTGATTTTTTTCAATCTTCAAAGTCTTACGCCATCATAAACATTCAGGTAATGTTAATATTAAAATAATTTTTCAAAACTTCGAATGTGTATTAAACACATTGAGAGTATCTAATAACTTTCTTTAGCTGGAAAACATCCTCTCGTCTCCTCCTTTTTTTCCATTATAAATAGTGTATCAAATTTTATGAAATTTGCAAAACAAAATACAAGGTTCGTGGTGTGTCTTGGTACTATATTTATTTATCAGCATTATTTATTTATCATGTATGTATCGTTATCACCGACAGATTCGCGTTTCTGCCTTTTTCAAGTTCACCCCAATTTCAAATAAATCAAGTAATGCAGCAATTCTTTGGCGACGTTTAAGAGAGAGAAAAAAAAAATGATGAATTTTATCAACATCACCTGGTTGTGAACTGAAACTTACAAGTTCGTCCGTGCTTGTATTAATCTGAATTAAGGGGTCAGATACCTTATAAAAGCTAAGAGACTCGACAAAGATCCAGAGCTGGACTTTCTGGAATACATATTTAACATGCCCATATTTAACGGGTCTAGACAAGATAGTATTTAGGGGGGAGATTACCTTAAAACCTTCAAAAAACTCAATTTTTTATTATGATTTAATTTTGAAGAATGGAATATAAGGAATCTTTTGAAAAAAATGAAGTCAATACTACAATTAGAACCGATTTTATGGCCAAATGTATAAAGCTAATAGTAAAGTAATTTATAGAAATTTTAAACTTTAAATGGCTTTTTCTAAAAACTGTTATTTTCAAACTTGTGAGCACTATTTCTTCAAAACTAATCGTCACAAATTGCTAAAATTTTGTATACGTGTATATCTTGGACGTTTATACAATTTCTACTTAAATGTAATTAAGTACATATTACAATTTCTTTTGCAGAATTTTTTTAAATTTTATGATATTTTTTGTACAGTACAATACATTTGCCTGAAAAAAATATTTTTATGTGAAATATGGTAATTATTTTAGCTGTAAATTAAAGTATAACCTACGGATAGAATAAATATAAATAATTTAATATACATCTCTTACAGTTATCATAAAAATCTGCGATCAATGCCTTGACCTATGAATCATTTTTCATAAAATATTAATTATTTTTTTTACATAAAATAATTTGTAATAATCTCGCAACAATTCTGCTTTTTTTTCTAATAGATAAAGCTTTGTACAATTCACCCTAAAAAATTTGTTTAAATTAATTACAAATTAACTATTTGACAACACACTAAGCTTGGTAGCAAAATCAATGTATTTTTGCGCGTGCAAAGGTGATTTCTCCCCCCCCCCCCCCTTAATGCCGTTGTTGAAATTCGAACAGAACGACCCCAGTGCCTAACGTGTTATCCCTAGGCTACCTCGGTCCCCATTTAAACTAACTCTAAACGTTATAAATTGTTTATAGTTTTATCAAACAGCGAATTCATTTATTTATTTATCGCAAATGCCCGGCTTTAACAATTTAGTCATTAACCTTTTGGCATCCCAGTAACAGTGAATTATAAGTGTACAGTAAAAAACTCAAAAAAATAAACACTGTTATGTTAAGAGCACTACTTTAATCTTAAAGGGACAATGGATCTTCAACCTCAATTTTTTTTTATTTTCGATTTTTAACTCTATATACAGAATGAGAATAATTAATACTCTTTTTTTATACATTGAAGACCCTTGGAATTCATAATAAAGATTTTTTGACAGAATAGTGTCTGATTTTCAAAAAAATTGTCAAAAATGGAAGCATATTTCAAAATGTTCAGTGTGAATTCAACATCCTTTACATACCTTATTTTTTTAATATTAGTTTACCATATAAATGTAATTATAACTGTGCACTGAAATTTTTTAAGTATGAATTTAAAGCCATAAATAATTTTTTCATCAATCTGCCTGTCATTTTTTTATGTTTTTACATGTTTTAACTTCCTTTTGTGGTTTAAAACTTTGAAAAATAATTTGTGGTTTCACAGAATGATGCACAGTTTTGTGACAAACACTTCCATTTAAAAATCCCGAGAATTTTTGAAGAAATCGGAAGAAATTGGGCGCGCATGGAACATTTCGGAAAATTCTAGAATTTTTGAAGAATTTTTTGATAAACATGCCTTATTCTGTCCCCAAATATTTATTTCTAAATTCTAAGTCTATTCAAAGAAGTAAAAAATATTTGTGGTTTCACAGAATGATGCACAGTTTTGTGACAAACACTTCCATTAAAAATCCGGAGAATTTTTGAAGAAATCGGAAGAAATTGGGTGCGCATGGAGCATTTCGGAAAATTCTAGAATTTTTGAAGAATTTTTTGATAAACAGGCCTTATTCTGTCCCCAAATATTTATTTCTGAATTCTAAGTCTATTCAAAGAAGTAAAAAATATTTGTGGTTTCACAGAATGATGCACAGTTTTGTGACAAACACTTCCATTAAAAATCCCGAGAATTTTTGATGAAATCGGAAGAAATTGGGCGCGCATGGAGCATTTCGGAAAATTCTAGAATTTTTGAAGAATTTTTTGATAAACAGGCCTTATTCTGTCCCCAAATATTTATTTCTGAATTCTAAGTCTATTCAAAGAAGTAAAAAATAATATTAAATATTCTCATTTTGTATATAGAGTTAAATATTGAAAATTTCATAAAAACGAGGTTGGAGGGTCCCTTGTCCCCTTAAGAAAGGATTAGCAGGCAGAGTCCAAGAAAAATTAAAGTTAGATAACATTCAAAACATCCGTATTAATGGAAGCAGCTCGTTCTAAAAATATGTAGGCGTCTTCTGTATATGTCATTTCTTTTTCGTCTCTACTCGGAGTTAATAGAAAATGGAATATTATCGGGGATAATAGTCAGCTCTTCATGAAGAATTTACAAACATTTCCTCCCAAATCACATCAGTTATGTAGATAAACTCCAACGTGAAGATCATCTCGGATACAACAGCACGTAGAAATGAAGGGAAAATCTTCAACATTTAAAGTGAACAATCCGCTCAAAGCAGGAACGAAGAATTTAAACATCTGAAAACTTCCGCATTTTTCTTCAAGAGTGCAATATAATTCCGCACACATTAATCTCCAACCCCGATATCAAACTCGGGAAAAAGGGTACCAAAAAACAATACGTTGCACATGCTTTTAGCTGATACCGACGCCCAGCTCTGGCAAGCAAAAAACACAAAAGCAAAACTCTCTCTTTTTTTTTCTTTCTCTCTCTCTCTCTCGGCAGCCCTGGTGCCGATCCAGAACTGCGAGAAAAGGAGCTTCTTCGTCACGCATTTCCTAAATCCACCTCCCAAATCCGAAATCCATTCTGCGAAGTAAGTAAATTTCGAGGCGCAATAATGCAAAGCAAAAAATAAAACAAACAAAAAAAAAGGGCGAAAAGTAAAGCAGACGGGCCATGGGAAAGTAAAAAAAAAATAAAATGGAAATATAATAAAAAAATCAGATGGTGCATTATGTAGGTATTTGCCGTCGCATTATTCGAGCTGTTATTTAATGGAACCTACTTTAAGGGGGTGTTTTGTGTAGGAGCAACTGAACACAAGGCGGGGATGTCTTCCTGGCCTATCACTCTCTGATGTTTGCGTTCCATCCGGTTAGGAACACAAGTGGACGAATAAATGGGCCGAGGTATTATGGTATAGGGGTGTTAGGGGACTTTAGGGGGTTTCCTACATATTGATGTGCTCCGGCAAGTCATTGTTGTCAAAATTTCATGCCGATCAAATTCCTTAGCTGTTTGTCTCTAATGACTGCTTTTAGGAAAAGGAATGCATATGTATGACAGTATTAAACGCAGAGTTGGGAAATCTGCAGATATGATTATTGAACGATTATAGCAAAATCCGGCATGCATGATTAGTATTTTTTTTTTTTTTTTTTTTTGGGGGGGGGGGGGGTTATTACCAGAAGCTAATCGTATGAAAATCTTGATCCTTAAAAAAAATAATTGTTTTTTCCGGGAAGTTCTACCCACATCTTTAGGAATGTAAGTAGAATTTCTCAGATTAGAGTTTTCACCATACTAAAGAGCTTGAATTCTGCCAACGTAAGAAACGGAATATTGATTTTGTATATCTTGAGCCCACACAAAAAAAAAACCTCCAAAGTTTGCTTTATTGCTGGTTATTAATCCTCTCACAAATTCTCAATAGACTTAAAAATGCACTGAAAAATTCAATAAAATAATTGAACTAATGTCGAAAAATTAGTTTTCAATTTTCCAGTCTCAAGCAAACAAAGTTGACTTCACGGGAAGTTTTTTTTTCAGAACTAGGGTCTTCGCCCCTAGGCTCGCTACGCTCGCTCCTCTGTTATGGCTAATAGCGAGATACATAGGGGTGATTCTCGGGCAATGTAACAGCTTCCATCCATTTACTGTTGTCGCCCTTAATGCGAAGGGCGTTTCATCACTGTTGAATTATCAGCTTTAAAATTCAATTAAAAATAGAAAATTTAAGATATAGGTTTGAAATTAGGTTTATATGATTGAGAAAGCTTTCAGCTTCCAGATGATGTAAATATTTTCTTTGTAAGATTATAAACTCGAGGAGCATCGATATTACATCCACATAGGGGACGATATTTCTTGAAAACTGTGTTTCATTTTTTGATGAAAATATTAGTCTGTTTTAAAATATTTTTAAACAAATGAGGTCTAGTTTGAAAGAGAAATGTCTGTAGTCTTAGATTGTAAAAAGATCAAAATTCTACGATCATTTTTTGGCGAGTTGTCGTAATCTGAAAATGAAAAAGTCAATATTTCTTGAAAAACTGTGTTTTATTTTTTGATGAACATATTAGTCTGTTTTAAAATATTTTTAAACAAATGAGATCTAGTTTGAAAGAGAAATGTCTGTAGTCTTAGATTGTAAAGAGACCAAAATTCTACGGTCATTTTTTGGCGAGTTATCGTAATCTGAAGATGGAAAAGTCAATATTTTCCCACAAAACATAAAATAGAAAAAAAACTTAAAGTCCGACGAAGATGAGACATGTATTACTTTGGTCCCCCCTATTTTTTGGCATCCATTGGTATCGCTCTCGACCCCATACCCCCAGCGGTTTCGGAGGAGACAGCGTGACAAGCTTTTGACAGCGGCAGCGGGAGTTACTTTTATTTAGAATAGAGAGACTAGGAGAAAAAGACCCATGAAGTTAAAATTGGAGTAAAAATTAATTATATGATCCTGTCTCGAGCAATTTTAATTCCTACGTTTTAGAGTTTACGTCTTTTAGTGAACAGGCCCTAACACTTTCTCTTACGTAAAAATGTGAACAGTGGTCAGTACACATCGTAGCACTAATAAGGCCAGTTGTAAAGCTTGTCATTACATTTGTTCAATTCAGTTATATTCTAGTCAGTCAATGCACATAGCGTGAATTCAGACAAATAACACAAATTTGTAATAATATATTTGAATAATCAAAATTATTCGTAAGTCATATAGAGAAATCATCAACCTTATTTCACGTCAAATTGAAAACATCTTATGACTAAAATATCAGAAAATTTTCTGTACTCCTTTTTTTTCTTCTTTTTTCTACTTCTTCCTTGAGAAATATGAGCGTAAGATTTGGGGGTGATGCAAAGCCAGGTATCGATATTCTACTTCGATGGAAAAGAGCGAAAAAAGTAGTTTCCACGTCGGAAACGCTCCGATCGCATAATCTACCTGATCATCCCTGCATCGAAACTCAATATAGTGCCTTTCCCGGGCAAATCTGCCCTAACGCCTTTAAAAGGAGAGCTTGAAAAGGAAGGCGAAAAAGACAAGAAACTGAATGCAAATACTCTTTATAGATAAATCTGCAGTCGAAACTTTTTTCGCCCATTAGGCTACAAATGCCAGGCATAAAAGTGTCTTCCACTAAAAAGGACAAAAGCTGGCGGCGCCTACCTTTTCTATACCCCCTTTTCCATCTCGTAAATGCGCGTTTTATGGACGAGGTAAAAAGTGAAATCTTTAAACTTGGTTCCCCCCTCGTGTAGAAGAGAGCTGGTTAGAATGCTGTTAAAAACCTATCCGGGAATAAAGTTCCTCTAAATATATCTAGACTAGCTGAATACCCGTGCTTTGCTACGGAGCACATTCAAATTAAATACAACGGTCAATGTATGCAATAAATGGCAATATATATATATATATATATATATATATATATATATATATATAATAAATGCAACGGCCAATTTATGCAACTAATGCCAATATATATATATATATATATATATATATATATATATATATATATATATACAGGGTGTCCATAATTAAACTTCCCTACTTTAAAGTTGTCTGCAGTCGAAACTATTGTTCAGAAAGTTATGAAATTTTGTGTAGGACATATTGAAGGTATGGGAATTTGTTTGAACGAATAAATCAAATTAGTTCAAAATTTCCCCACCAGAGGGCTTTTTTGATGAATTACACATTTAGCCAACATTTACTATAGTTTAAAAAAATATATTCAAGCTTTGTTCTCTTCTACATAAAGGGCAGTCTTCTCTACAGCTTCTGCGGAAGCAGGTTTCCTTCCTCTTCCAGAACGAATGTTAAAAGAACCAGTTTCTTAAAATTTGGCTACCATTAATCGATGACCTTTAACAGTCAATGGGCCTTTTCGTATCCCCTTCAAACTCCGAAATTTTCGTAGAGCAACTAGTGCTGAATTATCGTTTTGGTAAAACAATTTTACTAACAAAGCTCGATCTCAGAAAATCACTGGAACAGGTCCATAGAAGTAACTCGTGTAAATTAAGTTTGATTCAATGTATAAAGATGTAAAGGTATTTAGAAGTCAGTGTATGTAAAAGAAAAGCTATCTATGATCAACAAGGCTTTTAAGGGTCGAAGCAAAATGCAAAAAACTCGGTCATGTGTTGTATTTTTTCCCCATCTCTTCAGTTCATCATCTTCAGTTGTACACAGCCTGTTACATCTGAACTCAAACAAAATAGAAAAGCAGAATGTTTTGTACTAAATGCATAAATTACTAAAACTCGTAGAGAAAAATGTACCTGAGCTGCACATGTAAAAACGCATGGCATCAGTTTTATGCCATTAGTGATCTTCGGTGACGTTACATGAAAGTGCATTATCATCTTAAACTATATGCTATGCACTGGAAAATGTAGGGTATTATTTACCTTGAAACAATGGATGCATGCATGGGTTGGAACAAGCAAGGAAGACAAAGCATTGACCTTAAACATACATTTATTTAATAACACAAATTTCAATTAACTTGTCATAGCTATTAATATAACAATCCGTTTCATATTAGCAATTTTAACATTGAGAACCCAGAAGCAGAGGCAAACTATATTGTCAAAGATGATTTTTAGAGTCTATTGGGGAGGCACTTACTATAGCTGATGTATGCAGCGATGATGGTAGCGTCGGCGACCGGGAACCAGAATCATCTCCAGTATAGGAACACCTTGGCGGGATATTCGCACTTCTCCAAGGCTCTGGGGCAGACGAGAGTCTCTAATATCTAACTCTGTGGAACCAAATCCAAGAGCCGTCACCTTCTTTTCCAAAACCTTCCGTCCTTAGCGGAGCTGTTTCCGTTTACAGGGGGGCCATTCTGGCCCGCCCCTCACTTTCATTGGGAAGTGGGCTGTTTTTCTTTCAGTGGTTCCTGCCCCAATTGGTTCTTTATTACACCGCCTCTGTCGCCTCTGTGCATAGTCTATGAAGTACCTCCCCCAACATAATTTTATTTTGCAAAACAACTTTGACCCTTCTCATCTGACGTTTTTACTGTGGGCCATAAAATAACGACCATCCATCTTGTAAAATTTAGACTTCAGATCGCTATCACTGGCCACAGCGACAGCTATTCTTCTATTTTTTATTGGTTTACAATACTGTATTTACCCCTGCCTCTGCATCCTTTATAATACATTCGTTATTGGCCACACACCGTGGGGAATTGTACCATTTTCACTTCTAAAGAAAACAACTAAAAATAGCTTCGACCGCAGAAGCCAGATAACAGTGGTTCCAAACTCAGGTATTCCAAACAAAAAAGTTACAAAGAAATACATTATTTTTGTAATTTTCAGGAGAGGAATTATTCATTACAATATGATATAAGAAATTCCAATAATATCTGGTCTTGCGAATCATTATTTTCCCATCAGACTAAATATTAAAAAAAAATTCTACATGAGAACTAGGCAGTATAAATAGTTCACTGATTCATGTGATACAACTTCTGGTATCCTAAAGTAATTATATAGCGTTAAGACATGGGCCAGGCACAAACTGTTTTGATTTTATTTGGCCATTGAGAGTAAATAACATCTCTTGGGAGTTTCACAATCTTGTAAGGAAATAAAGAAAACTGTTCGCAGAGCAGAAATAATTCTTTGAAGTACATTGATGGCCCACTCCTTCTGGTTAAAAATTCGTTTAACAAGTCCTGTATCTCAAATTTTGCTAACATTGTCGATTCTCAAATTCAATTCCTAAAATTGATGACGCCTACAACAAAATCTTCTCTTTACCTGTTTTAATTTTATAGTCTAAGCCAATATACTCCTGTTTTCAGAAGACCTATCCCAAATACTTATTTCTTTTGTTTATATTGCTCTGAAGCCTGGATAGGATCAGGGGTGGAAGGGATAAAAGACCCTCTCCCCCCCTGAAGAAAAAAAAGGGTATTTATCTTATGATTATTGTTCAGCTTCTTACTGCTATGCAACAATCCCTTGAACTTAAATCTTTAACTAATGCAGGGATTTATATTCCTCGGTCGTTGCTGAAACTGTCAAAAATTCAGTCCTTTTTTTCCTGGGACCTTCCTCTCCCTTACACATTACTAATTTTAATTATTATGATGACTTAGTCATCCTCCTGTTTCCCCACTATGTTTTAAACTAAGCTGTATCTTGTCTTGTTTAAGCATTCAAGTCCTATTTAAATCTATTTGAAAGCTTTGTTTTCTTTCAATGAAAACTCCCATTCTTCAGTTTTGCGAGGAGAGTGATTTCAACATGTCTTGCGTTGATAGGATTTATCTCATACGGGAAAAAAAAAATAACCTTCTAACATATTTATCGTGTCTTATTTTAACATTCAAGTCATACTTAGATCTGTTTAAAAGCTTTTTTTCCTTTCATTGAAAACTCGTAGTCCCCAGTTTTGAGAGGAGAGTGATTTCAATATGTCTTTCGTTGATAGGATTTATCTCATATAGGTCAAACAAAATAACCTTCAAATAGGCTTAAACGATCATTCAAGGTATTTCTCATTAATCAAGAAATCTCCATTTCCATGATTGCTGGACACCATTAGGGTTTAGAGAAATGCAAATTATTTAACTGTTAAATAATTTGCTAACTCATTTACTAACTCTCCCTGAATAAGATTTCATGGAAAAACTTTACCATAGACACTTATCCCTCAGATTTCACCAATGACTTGTTAGTCTTATCTTCATTGCCTTTTTTTTTTTCAAATGAATCATTGTACGTAGATGACTCTTCACTACCCTTAACGGCTTGTTTTATGTAGTAACTTGCGCTCATCTTAATTTACAATTTGTTATTTCTTTCCTTTCACATCTTGATTTTAGTTCTGAATTTTCCTCTCTCTTTTTCATTGTTATACAGGTAACCCTCCTATAACACGGTAGATAGGTTCCTAGAAAATGCCGTGTTGTGTGAAACCGTGTTATATGAGACCCATAGCCAGTACAAAAAGGGGTTTACGTTCCGAAAGCTTATTAAGAACAAACTTTTTTTTATAAATTCCATATAAGCAACTTAATTTTTATTAAAAATATAAATGTATGTATAATACAAAACGAAAAGAAACAAAAAAAAATTATTTTCATTTAATGCGACCTTAATTTAATAAATTTCTTCCTCATCACTGCTCAGTACAATCAAACGCGAACGTTTTTTTGGTTGAACGATATCACCTTCATTTTCAGAACCTTTTTCTTCATTTAGACTTTTTGCACCTTCTATCCTCTTTAAAAAATCTGTAATTTTGGTTTGTTTGCTAGTTCTTACAAGGTCATTGTAGATTTCACGGTATGGAGGGAGATAGACAATTTTGCAGCTCTCTTTTGAATTTTCGGCTTCTTTCAGCGGAAGGATCTACATTCAAGAAAAATGATTCAAGATTTTCAGCTAAGCTTAGGCCTTCTTATAATTTTTTTAGTGTTAAATTATTAACTTCACAATCTTGTGCTATTGTCTACATATTCGATTTGGTTTACAGCTTCGAATGCCATTTCCATCAAATCCGCTTCGTCAACTTCTCCCACTAATAAATATTGAACGTCCTCAATAACCATATCCACATAGCCTTCGCCTCCGATTGATTTAGCAAGTTCTATTATGCCACCAATTTCATTTTCTGACGTTTCTATTTCAACTGAAGATGGCCATATCTTCTTCCAACATGCCTTTAACGTTGATGATTTTAGTTCTTTCAGCGACAAAGATATTATGTCGATGACGTACTTAATTCAAAATTGCTTCCAAGCTTCTATTACATTAATTGATTTCGAATCGGTTACGCCTAAAATTCACTGTAATGCTCTTCTTATGTAATAAGCTTGTGCATGACGCTTTCCGTTATGAAATCGGAATAGAGTTATAAATGAATAAATTTTAATTTGTTTATACGTTTTCATGTAAAGCCACTATAGTTCATTAATCCTTCCGGTCATTATTTTAAGGTAATTTAATTTTTAAATGTAGGCCGTGGTGGCCTTGTGGTACAGCGTGCTAGCTTTCGGTGCTGAGGGTGCTCGGATCGAATCCTGGCGAAGAGCCACTAAAATACCTCCGTTTGTGTCGTCCCTTCATAGGGGGGCAATGCTGGTCCGCCTATATGGCGCCCCCATAATAAAATGGCCAGCAAAACTGCGGTGAATTATAGGCGAAAAAAATTGAAATGTGTTCAGCAAAAATCATGTTATCTTGTGCTGTATAAGTACAGTGTTGTAGAAAAGTTTTCGCAATTTTTTTATCGTGTTAGAGAGAAACCGTATTACAGGTTGCAGTGTTATACGAGGGTTCCCGCAATTTATCCTATCGTGTTAGAGCAGGGGTTTCCAATTGGCGGCCCGCGGTGCCTTTTTTTTTGCGGCCCGCGAAGACTTTTTTAGGAAAATAATTTGCAGCATCAATTTAGATATTCTTAGTTAACGAAAAATGTTTTTGTAAAAATCTATATTGTTTTCAAATGCTGTTCATTTACAAAAAAGATGGATTTTCCTCAAATTGCATGAAAAGCAGGGTGTCCACTCATGTTCTATTTCATACTCCCCTTACTTCTTATTTGACCCACTTCTTATTTGACTTTTTTTGTGAGTGTCTGAGTAATTTAACGAAAGTTGGACAGGTCGTTGTCAACGACCAAATCAAGGTCGTTGTTGGAGGTTCGTCCTCGAATTTTTAAAAATTTCATAGTACATACTACACACAAATCCTCCAAATCCCCCTCCCTCGAGAAAAAAAGTCCTGGCTATGGTCCTGATTAAATTGCGGCCCGCCACTAGACAGGTGTTTTCGATTGCGGCCCTTGGACACTTGTAAGTTGGAAACCCCTGTGTTAGAACGAAACCGTGTTGTAAGATACCGTACTGTAGGAGGGCTACCTGTACCACCATTTCTGCCTTTCACCGAAATGTCTTCAGTGTTTTAGTTTTACCTCCGACTCTAATAAACAGTTCGTTTTATCCTAAATTTTGTGACTCTTTTAAAAACTGACTGCCTTTACCTTATGTAGACTATCCCGTTTCTCAAACTTTCCAATTTTTCATCTTTTGTATCGAAATGATAATTAATTTTTTTTTTTTTTTGCGTATGCATTTCGTCTTTAGAACAACCGTACTTATCTCTTTTGCTTGACTTAAGTCTACATCACTTTGTTCGACATTTGTTGGAAGTCTTTTGAATATTTTAAAATTATACTTGTTGATACCCGTCAAAACATGGCAGTTGGATAGTAAATAAATGTGCTAATACACAAATTATACTCAACACATCATTGCCAAATGTTGAAAATCATAATAATGCGCAGAAGCATATTAATGTGTTTAAGCGACCTCGTGCTTAGTGAGTATCTAAAGCCAGATTTAAAAATGTCACTGAGCATGCGCGCAGAAAGCATTTTTTTTTCTAATTCTAAATCTTCTCAAATTAAACAGTACGAAATAAACAATTTCCATGAGGTTTAATCTTATATTTAACAAACATAATTATCACAAAATAAAAATGGCAGAGAGAGATCTTGAGACACTCCTCGGAATAAACGTGTTTATTATTAAAATGTGTCACTGAGCATGCGCAGAAACAATGAGTTTCTAAAGACCGATTTAAACATGCCACTGAGCATGCGCAGAAATAAAATTTTAATTGTAAATTATCGCTAATTAATAGAAATTGCGGTTACAAAAGCCAAATTTGACAAATCTACAGATTACAATCTTTCGATAAGACCAAAATAAAGTAAATGGATGCAGTAGTTTTCTCTCACGGATTGCCCAAAAAGTCGACTTAGCAACTTAAATATATAGATAAGAAGCTTTTGTTTTCTGATGTCTTTATTATTGCAAATGCAAAATCAACTTCAAAGCAAGGACTGGGTAAATTATACCTGGTACCTTAGTCTACGAATATTTCCCAAATGACATTATCGTGATACTTTGAAATACTACCTACAAAGGCAGGGGTTCCCATCCTTTTTAAGTTTGCGGCACCCACGAGAATGAGATTAGAAACTCGGGGATTAGAATTTTAGTTTTTTCCAATTTTTTTCAATATTAAATCAAAGCGAAATTTATATCAGGAACATGCCAAATTTAAGTTCAAATAAATACTTATTCCACTCATGATTTTATTTATTTATTCAAAGATATAAGTAACAAACACCAGAATAGAATATATAAATACAGTTTCAAAAATAGCCATGGTATTCACTATGCACCCCACTTTCTATTTTCTTCCCTACTTTCGTTTTTTACTGTGATCACTGAAGTTTTGTGAGCAGTACTATTAGGAAAATCGTTAACGCTCCTTGATGTTTCAGAAACATTGACATCCACAGGGAGATTCGTCTCCAAACTATTCAAAATTTCCTCAAAAAATTAGCCATTAATTTCCACAGTTATAAGGACAATGAATTACTTAAAGAATTAACAAATGATGATCATGCTGCTCCTGATAATAGGTAAAGGCCTAGAGCCATCCTGTCTATTTTTTTAAATGATGTTTTGTCTCTTTCTTTTTATTTTTTAAATTAATTTAATATAAAATAAAATAAAATGATACTTGGCTTGCCAAGGCAAAAAACATCCTAAAATTTTATAAAATCAAATGAATATGTACTGTTAACCCTAAACTCCCTACTCTACTTTAAGCACAACTTAGCATCGATCGTAAAACATCCAAACTACTGTCCATGCAAGTTGCTTGTTCACTTTGAACTCACGTATCCTGAGCTCACCAATCACTTTTCTCCTTTTCATTACATTCTCACTAATCATGGTTCCCCGCTGCTTACTATCTGAAAACCTGCACTGAAGGGCTTGGCCCAGGAAGTGCAGTTAGACTCATTTTCTTATGGTCTTATGGAAGTTTTGGGCATTGCTATATCATCTTACAATGTAGAGCCCTGCCCATGTACTGTAGTTCTCACTACTCTTCCTGAAGCTCCTCAATATAGTACTACACTAGAGGACTGCAATCGCAATCAATAAGAATAGTTTTTGTTTTATTAATGTGAGACTCGCAATTGGTGCTTAGAGATCAAATGCTTGTTACCAACTTAATATTTATTTTAAGAGGGCCCGAATAATATTTTTTTGTTAATTCCCCCCCCCCCCCCAAAAAAAAAAAAATCTCACGGCACCCTAAAGTGACGCTGCACATCGGTTGGGAATCACCGTATTCTTAACTTTATCAGTTAGCTTTTCAATTATGTATCACTATGAAGCCGCTTTAAAATGAAAAATCTTAGTACTTTGCATGACCTCATGTAAATCCTTATATAGAGAGAGCTAACTACTGTACTTGAATACGATTTTTAAACCAATACCCGTTGCATTTACTCGGTACCACACAAAATATTTCTGTTTCAGAAGCATCTCCAAAACTCGAGGCATGTTCTCTACCCGCACAAGGTATATAAAAACATAAATTTTACAGCAACATCCGAGTAATTGCTTTTACCGTGAAGTTAAAGTGTCTAGTCAAAAGTATTTCCGAGTAACATCATCTGTGTAAAAGATTTTAAAAGTGGATTTTCTACTTACTAAGGTTATGTACTTCAGTTATGTATTTCTATGACGTCGCTTTAAAATGTAAAATTTAAGTACTTTCCATGAAGACGTGTAAAATCCTCATATAGAGAGAGCTAACTACTGTACTTGAATACGATTTCTATATACCAATACCCGTTACATTTACTCGGTACCACATAAAATATTTCTGTTTCAGAAGCCTCTCCAAAACTCGACACAGGCATGTTCTCTGCCCGCACAAGGTATATACAAACATAAATTTTACAGCAACATCAGAGTCAGTGCTTTTACCGTGTAGTTAAAGTGTCTAGTCAAAAGTAATTCCGAGTAACATCAACTGTGGAAAAGATTATAAAAGCGGAATTTCGTACCGAAAGAGAGAAAAAAAAACTTGAAGCCCGTAAAATGATATATGAAGCTTTCCTCACCTTTCAGGAAAAGACAAATAGCATAAAGCGTATTCCAAATGGAAAGCAGAACTTTTGGCTGAAAAAAAGAAGAAATACACCAAATCCGGTGCCGCAGTCGTCCATCAAAATTTTACAAAAATAAGGAAAATCTGGATTAAAATCATGAAGTCCCCATGCTCCTTCTTGAATGGTAATTTAATTCGTACGAAAACGATATGTTTTCCACAATCTGACAGCCAGGCGGGTCGTTTATCCTCCTTTGAGAAACAATTCCGAGGCGCGCTTCCAATACTTATTTCGGTACTTAACTTTCTATTCACGGGGTTTTTTATTAAAGGGAAAAAGTGCTAAATATTGCATGAGACTGGGAGGAATTTAACTTCCTGATGTATTTACGAAATCACCTCTTCGTCCGAAATCCCCGCATTTTGAAGGAAAAGGTCCCCCCCCCCCCCCAGTCTGCTGCATTTCCACTCCCTGCCCCGCCCCCTTGCGGAATTTCAATTTAAAATTTGAGGTGGGATTTTCTGTGATCGTAAATCAAGCGAACTGTCTTGGGAAGTGAAGACACCGGAACAAGTGGCACGTATTGTCGAGTGAAGAATTCTTTTCCCAAGAAAGTTGGGAGGCGTTGAGGAAACGAGGTTTTTGCATATTTTTGTTGTTAGTGAAATCTGCTGGGAATACCGTATAGTCCGGATATAAGACGCAACGGAATATATGTTCCCGGGATTTGGGGGGGGGGGGACAAAAATAATTGCTGGGGTTCCCTATTTTTTTCTGTCTTGCATGGATTGTTAACATGTGATGAAACATCTTACATTTCTTCTTAATACGTTTAGTAAACTTTGATGTCGCGTATTTGTACCATTTACGGATACAAAGCTATTGTGAGGATTCACGGGTTAGAACTTAAATAATTACAAGGTAAAAATAACTTTTTATATACCATATTTTTAAATTTCTGTTGAATCATATAAACTTGACAATTCTATGTATTAATAAATACTTTTTTAAAATTTTTTTTTGATAAACTATCCCATCAACTTGAAAGAAAATGATCAAATACGTAATCAATCGTTTAGCTCGAGAATTGGAAGTTACCTTGCGTTTAACTTTTCATTCCCGTCCCGGTCGATAGATGGCTGCACCATTCTATAAAACAAAATTAACTGAAAATGAATCCAATCTGCTTAAAGATGGCTAAAAGTATTAAAATAATGCATTGTCGTCGTGTTCTAAGCTATTCTATATGTTTCAATTGTCTAGCTAGTCGGGAAGTTAGTTAAAAATCGATTGCAAGATTTGCACTGGACAAACACACACACACAAACAAACAAACAAGAAAGCGAGTTAATAAAAACATGGTAAAAAAGATATGATTTTTAAAATGCGTACCTTTAAAACATAGTATCCATTCAAAATGCTGTCGCAGTTTATGTAAAAGCCTGTTCACATAGAATCCGTCAGCGTCAGCTTTATTTGTAATGAAATATATTTAACCAATCACAACCCTCTAAACGATTAGCTACGAAATTGTCAAGGTTTGTGATTGGTTTAAAATATGTCAATACGGGTAACGCTAACGCTAACGGATAATGGACGCTATGTGAACAGGCCCTTAAGCCATCTGCGGAAGGAAAGAAAAAATATATATCGTGATGCATAACACACAAGTAAGCGCAATGTTAAAACAGGTAAAATATAAATAGTGCATTCTGTCAAAATCGCGTGGAACTGATCCTTTTCGAAAAGGAAAGTAAGATCGTATTGCTACATAAATACTTTACATGGCTCTTTTTACTCATTAAATAACTTGTCTCTGAAGAGACTTTTAGTTGTTTCACCCTGAAATATATGGAGGCTGCAATTAGATGTATATTTGTCCTCAAAGTCATTGAAATTATAAGATATTATTTAAGCAATATACCGTATTTATTCTCGATATTTTATTCCTTCTTATAGTAACGTATTTCTTGTTTAAATTGTAAATGTATTCTTAAAAAAAAAAGTTGCATTTGGGGAAGCCTTATATAAATTGTGAGATATTGAGGTAGAATTATTTATCTTAATTACATGTACGGTATAATATCACAGTAAGAAAAAACTTGTGACGACAACAGCTGCTACTCTTAAAAAGATAACCTAAATATCTTGGACTTTGGCAAGAGGATGACGATGAAAAGGAAAAAGTTGATAGTTTTTCATTGAATCTGAAGTGGAGGACCATTTTAATCTATAAATAGTCAGCCAGTTTAAAAATTGCGCGTCTGGTAAATGATGGCATTTCATGGTATCCTAAACCCGATGCAAAATCTAGAACTAGCTTCTATAAATCATTGCACTGGACAGACAGCAAATTTTAAAAGTCTCATGTCTCCAATTTTATCTATATATCTCTTAAAGTCCAAGATTCACTTTGTAATCTTGAAAAGAGTGTGCGAATTTAATGTTTCATTCATTATCATGTTTTATAACCAGAACATAACAACTGCGGTTTTATTTGAGACTGACAGTTAGTCTGAACAAGGAGTTACTGGAACAAGGAGGAGACTGGTTAGTCTGAACAAGGAATCCCCCCCCCCCTCCATGAAAAGAAACTCGTCCACTTTTCCAAATACAACGATCTTAACGTAAAATCTGGAATCCCGCCTCTTTAATTAGGACCAGAGGTTTATCAATGTGAAATTACAGGAACATTGATGTCGTGAAGACGCCGTATCTAGATGGAAAAGTTTCCACATGGCAGGCAAAGCACTTCCATCGCTGAAGAGTTTTAACTGACTGTCTTCTCACCCTGCCTTACAATAAGAGAAATAGACGGTTGTTTAGAATGTTTGCCCTCTGAAGAGCACTCCGAAAATTATCTTATTCTATTTGTTAGAACTGTCTCTAAAGCACTATGTGTCCTTCAAAGATAAAGCCAAACTCCTTCAACGGATGTTTTGAAGTCCACGTGTCACTAAGATTTCTATTCTTTGACTGGTATATAGGATCTTTGTCAGGTATATAGGGTTTTTGTCAGATGTCTTCCATCTCTACAGAGTTTTAACTGACTGTCTTCTCACTCTGCCTTACAATAATAGAAATTGACGGTTGTTTAGAATGTTTGCCCTCTGAAGAGCACTCCGAAATTTATCTTCTAATCCATTTTTTAGAACTGACTTTAGAGCACTGTGTGTCCTTCAAAGATAAAGCCAAAAATCTTCAACGGATGCTTTGAAGTCCACGTGTTACTAAGATTTCTATTCTTTGACTGGTATATAGGATCTTTGTCAGGTATATAGGGTCTTTGTCAGATGTCTTCCATCTCTACAGAGTTTTAACTGACTGTCTTCTCTGCCTTACAATAAGAGAAATTGACGGTTGTTTAGAATGTTTGCCCTCTGAAGAGCACTCCGAAATTTATCTTCTAATCCATTTGTTAGAACTGACTTTAGAGCACTGTGTGTCCTTCAAAGATAAAACCAAAATCCTTCAACGGATGTTTTGAAGTCCACGTATCACTAAGATTTCTATTCTTTGACTGGTATATAGGATCTTTGTCAGGTATATAGGGACTTTGTCAGATGTCTTCACGGGATCTGCATAGGAATTCTTTTGGGAACTGCAATTCCTGGTCCGAGCTCTCGACCGCAGAGGTCTCTGACAATGATCATTTGGAAAATTAAAACGATCATGATGAGAGAAGACAGAGATAGGAGATATTGAAAGAGGTAAAATAGTTATTGATCCGTGAATTCATAGATCAATAACTGTTTTTGCCAGATGTCTTCGATGTCCACGTACAAATTATTAGCCAACATCTTCCTGATAAAATATAGGGATGCGTATTCAATTTCCTTCAGTTTTTAAAAGGGTAGATCATTAAAAGACTTTAAAATCATCTAAAGAAAGCTTTTTAAGGCAATATGAGTATAGATTACAAAATTTGAATGACAAAATCTCGGTACTAAAAATGCAATAATTAAAATTTTGAAATTAAAAAACAAAAATTGTTTTTAATTGTTAGAAGTTTGTAACTGCTGCTAAAAAATTTATAAAATGCTAAGTGCGAATAATGTTACTGCATTTTGCATGGGGGAAGTCATTTAGAATCATAAAACAATGAAAAACATTTTTCTGTATAGCTATTTATAAAATTCTATACAAAGATACCTTTTCTCAATGAACTCCAAAATATTTCCTCGAACTTAGGTCTAGAACCACCGGGGCCTTAGGGCCTGTTCACATAGGAGTCCGTTGCGTTGCGTTGCGTTAAGGAAAAGATGACGTTGAGACGAAAATAAACCAATCATAGGCCTCCAAACGATTAGCAATGAAATTTTTAATACCTATGATTGGTTTATTTTCGTCTCAACGTCATTTTTCCCTTAACGCTACGCAACGGACTCCTATGTGAACAGGCCCTAAATCTTGGGGCATACGAAAATTTCGCTGAGCAAAAATGGCGTCATCGTGACGAATATTTGTAAAATCGACCAGTGAGCATTATTGTCGTTTAAGAATATACGTCACGATGATAGCAGTTTCACATGGCAAATTTTTCGTATGCCTCCGAGCTAAGGCTTCATATTTCAGCCCTTTTGTTGGTGATTTGAATTCATTTTCTGAAAATAAATAATACATATCTCTCGTATTTTAATGAATTCTATAAAATCGGATACGTCTTTCTCTCAGACAACTTTTATTCTACATTAAGTATTGATATTGTTGTAAAACTTGCCAAAACACGGCAAGAATTCTAGCCTATTTCTTTCAGAGCCTGCAGAAAAAACCTCGCACCGATTTTAATCACACTAGACCCCGTGTAGCTTAACGAAACAATTTCGCCAATGTCCCCTTAAAGCATCTTCCGACGCCAAAAGGAAAACCGACTACAGCAACAGCAACAACAAAAAGAAAAGGATAAATAAATGACTAACCCCCTCCCTACCCAATACGAAAACCATTCTCTCGTTATGGTGAACAAACCTCGTTACAGCGTCATTACCAAAACAGCCTGTTCCAAAAAGCGATCGTTGCGTACGTGGGCAGCTAACATCGCAGCCATAATGGTCCCGATCTTTTTTACTCGCAATGACAGCTATTACCGCGTAAAAGGGGACGCAACGACCGATTTTAGTGCTGGAGGTTAAACAGATTTATGGCACAGAGGCGCCCTTTAGGGAAACGTTTCTCCGCTAGATGGAGCTAATGCCATCGCAGAGAGTAATCCGCGGTTTTCGTTAGTGATTGGAAGACTGTTGTGGAAGAGTGCTTTTCGAGGGCTCAAAGGGTAAAACGCTGTAAAAAAGTTAATTATACGGCCGGGATTAATGAGGGGTTGGGAATTCCTGAAATGTCTTATAGGAAAACACAGTTCTAGAAAAAAAATAGTCTCAACGAAGGACCATTTGTTTGATCACCACGATACCATAAAGGTTTTCTTGAGAGATGTGAATCTTATGCCAAATAAAAATAACTCAAATAAATTCTAAGAATTTCCTGACTGAGAATATTCTTGGAATATACTCAATTACAGCACACCTCATATATTGATAAAATATTTTAATTAAATTTCCTTTGTTAGTAATTCAATAACTAACGGTTCTGGCATACAAAATTCTCAACTATACCACATTTTAATTTTCTTAGTTTAGAACATACAGAAGAGCTTTTGAAATGGTCTATTTCTTCGATGATTACATTTCCAGACACAATTCTTTCGACCGTTTGCATACTGTGCAGTATTAGCTGTACATTTATTCTTATACTAGCGGCCCGTCCCGACTTGTCCGGGTTGAACAATTATCTATCTTAAGTAGATATTAGGTAGGTATAATTTATTTTAAAACTTCACGGTATACCACATTTTTCGTTTTTCTGAGGTTTTAAAATAAATTGATTCTCTGCATTTCCTGACCTAGAGAGACCAACATATAATTGTCCATGAGTAAAGCAATCTTCCCGTAAGTCAAGTCCAATATATTTGTATGTTTGACCTTGGGATTTGTTGATGGTGATGGCAAAAGAAATTTTTATTGGAAACTGTAACGTCAGGCACTAAATTGTGTCCGGGAGCCACCCGCATGCCAATTTTGATACGATTCGGCCCATATAGCCTATTTGCTACAGAGTCCACACACAAAAAAAACATGAAAAAAGCCCCAAAAATGGCACAAAAAATTTAATAACTTTTTTAAATTTAAAAATTAAAAAATCCGGCTACGTCTGAATCGTGTCTGGGGCCACTCGCGTGCCGATTTTGGTACGATTCGGCTCCATAGTCTCGCTGTCAGCGAGGACAGCAGCGGAAGCTGTCGAAATAAACAACTTTTAGGCGCAAAATCATTAAAACATTAATTAAAAAAACTCCGGGGCCCGATTTTCAAATAATAATATGTCTATGTATTAATATGAACTATCAACTATATCTATACAAAATTTCAGCTTGAAGCAATACTTTTTCACTTATAAAGGAACAAACATAGTCCTATTCGAAATAATCAATAAATTTCACAGTTTCAATGAAGCACACTGATTTTTGAATAAAGTTCAATAATTCAAGTTCGATTTAAGCAAATTGGGCATAAAATTGTGCATAAATTCAAAACATAAAGTTTATAAGTTAAATAAAGTTCTGTAATATTATACCAATACATTTCCAGTTGATAATCAATAAATTGTAAGTATTTTTTTTTACCATAAATGTCCAATAAAAAGCGTAGTTTCAAATGTAATTTTCTTCAATAAACCCTTAAACGTTGCCAATTTCAAAAATCCTTTTTGTATTTATCAATACCTCCTCCACTTGAATCTTTAAAATATTAAATGTTTTACTGATAATAAATGAAAATGTAGTTTGATGTGTTGCTAAGGTTACTTGACTATGGTTGACAAAGAAAATTCAAATGTTAAATGTTTTACAGAAAATAAATGAAAATATCGTTTGATGTGTTGCTATGGTTACTTGACTATGGTTGACAAAGGAGGTGAAGCATCAGCTCAACATTTAGGCCCTAACTTTCTTTCTACTGATCAGATATACATAATATATAGTCTATGTCCATCTGGAATAATGTACCTTTCAAATAGTGAAAGAATTTTTCAAATAGGTGCAGTGGTTCCAGAGATTACCCTCCACATACAAAATCCGCTCTCTCTCTTTATATATTAACTAGCTGAAAACCCGCGCTTCGCTACGGAGTACATTCAAATTAAATACAACGGTCAACGTATGCAATTTATGCCAAAAAATAAATATATATATTTATAATAAATGCGATGATCAATGTATACAATTGATGTAAAATATATATCTATCTATATATATATATTTATAAAAAAATCGTAAGGGATATGCATTTTTTTTTGGATAATATCCAATCTTCTGCTGCATTAGAAAGAGAAAAAAATATTTTTTTTGTCTATTTAGTTGTTACGCACGTGACGATAAATTTATTGAAAGTACCAGAAAAAGAAATCACGTGATCAGCATTTAATAAATTAAATTCTAAAAATTAATCTTTAAAAATTCACGAAAAATCAGGAAATGGAGGTAAAAATTCGAAAAACATTTCATTTTGAAGGATTTTTTATGATCTTTCTCGTGATATAAATTTTATAACCCTCAATGTATTATTTTAAATGCAAACGTAAAAAAAGTTTAAAAAACAGCTTAAAATTTAATTTTAAAAAATCTAAGAAGAATTTTTGAAAAATCTTTCTTAATGCACCCCTACACTATTAGAAGAATCGCCATACAAAATTTCAGCCCTTTAGGTCCAGCGGTTTGGTCTGTGCGTTGTATGTCAGTCAGTCAGTCAGTCAGTGAATGAATGAGTCAGTTACGGAACTGTTTTATCTATACTTATATATAAAGAGAGAGCGATTTTGTACGTGGAGGGTAATCTTCAGAACCACTGTACCTATTTGAAAAATTCTTTCACTGTTTGAAAGGTACAGTATTCCAGATGGACATAGGCTATATATTATGTATATCTGATCAGTAGAAATAAAGTTAGGGGCTTAATCCTAACAATCTCCATTGTTTCCGCTACTGTCTTCTACCGCTTTTTGTTCCGAAGATTTCAACGATCCTTATCGTGGTGCTATCGCGGTGGGCTTCTGTTCTGACGCTAGCGGTTCGAACCTAGCCGTTCTCCGGCATGCCTTTTTCTTAAAAAAATTTATTTTAATTATTAACTAACATAAAATTAATTTAAGGTATTATTTAGGTTATTATTAAGGTAAAAAAAGATTTACAATTTATTGGCTATCAACTGGAAATTTATTGGTATAATATTTTGTTCAACCCGGACAAAGTCGGGACGGGCCGCTAGTATATATATATAGATATAGATTAAACGTTTGTCACTTGGAGAAACGTTTAATTGACAAAACATTTACAATATGGACGTTTACAATATAAACGTTTACAATTGACAAACGTTTATAGATACATATTGGTATCTCAAAATTAGAGTAAGAGATGAAATAAAAATACAAAAATAAAAAAAGGATTTTAAGTAAAGAATGTTTTTTTAATTATTTTAAGCACCTAAAATAATATTCAAATTAATATTACGTTACTTAATAATTGTGTGCACGTCCGCCATCTTGGATTTTTTTGCGTCAACTTGGCGATTTTACCGTGTTTTGAGGAGTGGAAAAATTCTCGCCAATGTGTTTTAAGCGGTGTTTTCAAAACGCTGAACTTTTTTTAGCTTTTTTAATAAAAACCACCTGTTTAAATTATGAAACTTAGAAAAGTTTTTGAAAAATCATTTAAACGTTGGACTTAGATTTAATTTTGGGTTTTTGATAAAAACCACTTTTTTCTGAAAAAATCATTCTCAAATATTGGAAATTTTTTGTTTTTCTTTTAGCTTTTTTAATAAAAACGACCTTTTTAATTTGTGAAACTTAGAAATATTTTTGAAAAATCATTTAATCGTTGGACTGAGATTTTTTTTGTCATTTTTAATTAAAAACTACCTTTTCAAATTATGATCCACATGAAAAATTTGGTCAAGTGAATTTTACTTACAGATAAAATTTCAATGCCATCTATTCAGTTTGCCCTAACTCTTTGACTAATAGCAATGAATCACCAAAATATTATGCAAATATATTGTTAATTAGAAAAAAAATACAGCATTTTCGTACCACCTAAATAACTTGCAATTTAAAAATTATCTGAAATTCAGCTTTGAAAAATGTAAAATAATTATGAACCCATAAATTTATGGTGAGTAACCAGATCCTCTTTTTTTTTTTTTTTTTTTTTTTTTTTGGTTAGGGCATTGTGGTAATGAAATTTTACTTCAGATTTGACCTTAACCAAATATTTGGTGCATACAATAAAATCGGGACAAGGATTATTTGACCATTTATCCTGCTGCGTTGGAAATAAGATAAAAAAAACCTTTTCCTAAACCAATAACTTAACCTTAACTAACTTTTTAACTTAGGTTCCTGGGGAGAGAGAAGTTGAACTTCAGTTATTTAAATTTATTTGTAATCCACTACAACTTGGAATTATAAAATATTTTAAAATATATTGTATTTAAAATGTATACTGTATTTTACATTTTACGAAAAAATGATGGCAGATAATTTTTACTTCAAATAAATGAAATGGTGTATCATTATAGTATACTAATTGACAATCGATAAACAAAATTAAAAGCAACTTAAATTTAATAAGTTAACGAAAAACTGATAATGGATTCAAAAATTTTCAACAAAAAGACTCTTAGTTTTAAAAATAATTTACTCTTTTGAGTATAGTCAATTTGACTCAGATTTCCAGGTCAAGGCCAAGATCTGACCTAAAATTATTATACTGTAATTAAAAGATCACATCAGAAATAACTGTTTGATCTTAAAATTAGAGAATTTGACATTGGGTTATTTTTACCAGAACGCAATAATTATCGCCATGCGAAATGCGCCAAACCCTGGCGGAAAAATCCAAGATGGCGGCCGTGCACACAAATCTAGAGTATCCCCCCTAACTTTATTTCTACTGATCAGATATACATAATATATAGCCTATGTCCATCTGGAATAATGTACCTTTCAAACAGTGAAAGAATTTTTCAAATAGGTGCAGTGGTTCCGGAGATTACCCTCCACGTACAAAATCTGCTCTCTCTTTATATATTAGTATAGATATAGATTACATATATACGAGGGATGCAATTTTAATAGTGCCAACACTATTGTAGAACCCCCACGCAGCAGAACACATGAAAGCAGCTTGTACCACACGTACGCCACATGCCTGCCTTACCTCAGAGCGAATGAGCTCTCCCCATAAACATCACACGCCTGCACAGTGACAGGAAGTACACAGTCATGTTTTAGTTACCGGTCTATTATACGAAATAATTTGTTGCATCATACTGATAAAAGGAAAATGTTTGTGCGCACACTGGCTGATGTGTTTGTTCTCTGGGGCTGGGAAGTGCTCTACGATCCCCCATATTCCCCAAACTTAAGTCCCTGTGACTTTGATCTCATCCCCAAGATGAAAGAACAGCTCAGTGGATTCCACCAGAGATAGATCTGCTGGCTGTAGATCGTTCCATATACGAAGGATCAGCCAATCAGGTGGGCCGTTTCTATTCCCACTGATTGTGGGAATAGCGCAGTGGCTAATTCCACCACCTTTTGCAAACATCTAATACGTAAGATATATGATGCTGCCTTCTATATCCAGAAATTTGAACGATTTGTATAATGTAATATATAAGTATATATGTATATATATATATATATATATATTATATATATATATATATATATTAATATTATATATATATATAAATATACATATATATACACATATAAATATATATATATATATGTATATATGTGTATATGTATATATATCTTTATATATAAAAGGCAAAGTCTGTGTGTGTGTGACCGAGTTTTTGTCTGCTCGCGGCACGGCGCAAAGACGGCAGGTCGGACAGTCTTGAGATTCGACACGAAGATGCCCCCCGAGGTCTCATTATGCACCTCGAAGCCCTTTTTTCGATTTTTTAATTAGATTTTCCGTAATTAAATATTTAGTCGCGATTTGGAGCTCCCGGACGAGTAAAAGCTCCGTAAATCCTAACGTATCCGTCCAAGAATTTTTTTTTTTTGGACGAGCTTATACGGGAAAGATGACACTATACGGAAATCACAATTAAAATTGTCTGTCTTAATTTATCGATTAATTGTGATTTTTTTTTCGATCGCCTGTACGCACCCGTTTTTCGGGAAAAAACGCGATTTTGGCCGCGACCCTTTTCCAAATTGTCGAATCTATACGTAAATGTCGTTACATTTTTACGAAATTTTTATCTCAGAGACCCTAGACATCACAGTTTCTAAATCCAGAACCAAAATTAATTTACAAATTGTAGTTATTTTTTAATAATTTATTTTATGATTCGGAAACTCTTGCGAGAAATCTCATTTTGGAGATTTCGTTCTTCATTTCCGGACGAAGGTAAAGCGGGGGAAAACAGGTTTTCGACGTCAAGCCGTTTTCGTCGGTCGTTTTCGACGTCAAGCACGTGATGTGTTGGGGCGTTTGTTTTCTATGAGGAATTGGGTGGTTAAAGGAAATCGATTACTATTGCAGTGATAATCGATTAAAAAATCGCATTTAGTAATGCCGTAATTTTTTTGGCCAACACTTAGTTAATATCATATAATTTGTGGTGTGTTTGTGGAAAACGTTTTTCGTCTCGCTGACTGTTGTGGAAAGTTTTAAGTAATCCTATGTCAAAAATTTTGCCAAAATGTGCCAGAGAGGATTAAATTTATATGGGTAAAATAATGTATCGTGGTGAGGAAAAGGATGACAGCGACGCCCATTAACAAAGGGTTAAGGCTACTAAAAAATTGGTAATTACATTACCCGAGCAACGCCGGGACGAGTACAGCTAGTATGTATATATATATATATATATATATATATATATATATATATATATATATATATATATATATATATATATATATATATATATATATATATACATACATACATATATATGTGTATATATGTGTATATATGTGTATATATATGTATATTTATATATATAATATATATATATACATATATATTACATTATACAAATCGTTCAAATTTCTGGATATAGATGGTAGCAACATAGATCTTACGTATTAGATGTTCGGAAAAGGTGGTGGGGATAGCCACTGCGAATCAGGTGCTGCCAACGGCATCCTGCAGCTTCCAGGATGTTAGCAACGAATTCTAAACAATGCTGTATATATATATATATATATATGTACAATGCTGTATATATATATTCTACTACTTTGAAGTGCTATGAACGTTTCAACCCTGTATATCTTCTGTATAATTTCTACATACCCAGTTGCCATTATTAAAGCTTATATATATATATATATATATATATATATATATATATATATATATGTATATATGTGCATATGTATATATATAATATGTATATATATATATATATATATATATATATATATATATATATATATATATATATATATATATATATATATATATATATATATATATATATACATACATATATATGTGTATATATGTGTATATACATGTATATTTATATATATATAATATATATATATATATATACATATATATTACATTATACAAATCGTTCAAATTTCTGGATATAGATGGTAGCATCATAGATCTTACGTATTAGATGTTCGGAAAAGGTGGTGGGGATAGCCACTGAGAATCAGGTGCTGCCAACGGCATCCTGCAGCTTCCAGGATGTTAGCAACGAATTCTAAACAATGCTGGTTACTACTTTGAAGTGCTATGAACGTTTCAACCCTGTATATCTTCTGTATAATTTGTACATACCTAGTTGCCATTATTAAAGTTCCATCCTATGTATATTTATCTCCGGGAGTTGGTTTTTTTTATTATTTTATTTATTTATTTATTTATTACTGTTACTCTCACCATCTTTTGAAATGACATTTCAAAAGCTTTTGGCAAAGTTCTTCTATAAAAACTTTATGTAGCATTCTTTTTTTCTGCTTCCACTGAACCGTCATCAGGGATTTTTCAATAGAGTGCAAAAATTCTGAATATATGTTGCCATAAGCAAAAGTTAAACTGAAAAGAAAAGATATATCTTTTGTCCTTTGAGGTGATTAGAAATTTCATCACTAAAATTTTTATAAATCCCGAAGACAAACTATCTCCAATCCTTTTCCTTTGCATGAAATTAGAACTGGAAAATATTCTTTTATTTTATTATTTCTTCAAAGTAAGAGGAAGAGTTAGTAAGTTTTTAAAACCCAAATTCCAGGTTTCATTATAACAACAAATTGATTATAAAAAATGTGAGGGGGATTAGAATGTCTATTTTCATATGCATTTTAAAGCATTTTTATCATCTCATAGGCTCGTACCCTCCTCCTACCCCTAATGACACCACGGGAGAACTATCCACCAATAGATTTCAACGTGCCCATCCCTGGCATAGATAGGAAACCATTTAGAGGTGCTTGTCGGGATTCGAACCTTCCTCCCTCAGTACAAATACCAACTTGCTAACCACTAAAATGCTCTAGCTGTTGTAACAAACGAAATAATGAACAAAATAAATCAATAATCAATAATAATACCACCCACATTGCAAAGTGGTTAGCGTCGTGAGCTTCCACGCAGTGGGCTTGGGTTCAAATCCCAAATAAGGCTTGGTTGTTACCGTGTTGTCCTTTCATGAGGAGCAATGCTGGCTCACTTAAATGGTGCGTCCATGGCAATTGCTTCCGCAGTTTAAAATAATAATGATCATGTAAATGGGATATACCTTCTGCTCCATTTGCATTCATTTATTCAAGATAGGGCACTTTAAATCAGAAATCAAGGCAATAAAATTGCAAGGCCAAACTTTTGCTCTAACTCCTCAAAATACACTACTGATGATTCCAGTTCTAACAGAAAGAAGCAGAGAGGAAGTATGATTATACTAAATGATATCTGTTGTAATACATAACTGTGATAAAATTAACATAGACGGCAACATGTGTATGTATTGAATCTTAAAACTTAACAAATTTGTTAGTCTTCAAAATGCGGGCATTAGTAATTTAATTCATGCTTTATTTACCTTGTTCTTTAGCACATACACTCATTTTCCTTTCTTGTTATGAATTTTTCCCTGTCCCTCTAAGCTGATATCATTGGGTAACTCAATCAGCAGAGGCCCCGAAACTCCTGTAATAACTCGTGCAAAGACGAAGCAATCTGAGTGAAACAACGTACGATGTGCCCCTCAGAAGATGGCCTATGACATCATTGGTTCTCGGATGTGACGAGGTTCCATTTGTCGGGTTATGTTAACTGACAAAACCCTGTATATGGACAAACACCTGTATATGTGCCTGTATATGTGCCTGTATATGTGCCTCTGTGTTAACCCTGTATAACTGACAAACACCTGTATATGGGCCTCTGAAAATCCCTTTGCCACTCACCAATTATCCATGATCAAAAAGTTGGTGTGTGGTGCGCGATGTTTCTGTTGCGCATCATAGGAACCATTTTATTTGACACCAGCGTGAACACCTATGTGTACTTAGACATTTTTGAACAGTTCATGAATCAACTGGATGATTGTGAGTTAACGGAAGGTTACTTCCGGCAATACGGAGTGACGTGTCGGTGAGGGGCATGGCAGAAATCGAGTCCTTCTTCGGCAACAGGGTAATTTCAAAGGGGCTTTGGCCACCACGGTCGCCGGATCAGACACCGGCATACTTCTTCCTCTGGGAAAAGTCTATCTGAATAAGCTTCGCCCTGTGGAAGATTTGAAGAAAGACATCCAAAGTGAAATTGCTGCTACTCCCCCGATATCCTTGCCAATACGTTCAGGAACATGGAGCGGCGCGTTGAAATCTGGCAGAAAACGGCGATCACTTCCAGCATCGCATGGAATGCAATCGATTACACATGCGTCAAGGTATGTAGCGTATTTTTTTTTGGGGGGGAGAGGGGACGAAGGGGTTCAGATGGCTTCATCCTAGCGTGAGTTATTACATAATAATCCGAGCCTCTTTCGAGTGAATCACCATATATAAGAAGAATATAAATCACAATAATAAGTATGTAAATCATATGCAATCGGTTCCGGTTAATCGGACTAGCCGCTTATTCGGACCGAATCCTGCCTTGTAACATAGGGCATGTTCGTTTAATCGACCAGCCGGTTATTAGGACCAAAATGATCACGTCCAGATGTGGTCCGATTAACCGGAATCGATTGTATACATGTGTGTGTGTGTGTGTCTTTCTGCCGCTCTCTATATATAGAGAGAGTGGTACTACAATGCTAAAAAATTAAATAAAGTCTGCAAATTCACCCTTTGTTTTTGAAAGGAAGGAGATGGGGTAGCTGGGGGAATTGAATGTTTTACGCGATGCAAAATTTATTAAATGGATAAAAATAATCCTATATGTAACCGCTTTTTAAAAATCAGAATATGTAACGATTTGTGAAAGTAGGAGTATACAACTTTAGAAAAATCTCTGAATCGTCTATCTTACCGGTTGCTAAATATGAATTTCTGCTGAATACACCATTGTTATATAATATTTATTAGCCATTAGCCCCGCAGCTGATTTCTGTATTTAATCCGAATAAATGCAATTTAATGGAATGAGTTACAATAAAAATTGAAATAAAAAAATTCATTCACAAAAGAAACCTGATGCAAACGCACAATTTTTTTTTCTTTTTCAATGTCTGATAAGAATGCGCACTATACACAACACTTGTCATAAACACAATGAAAAAAATAAGAATTCCTTACAGCAAGTAAAAGGTGTTTTTAAAGAGTCTCTCTTGAAAAGAAATTGGTCAAGGCCTTAGACTGCGATCGTCGAGGTAGTCCTTTGTGAAAAGTTTTACTGTGTTCAACAAATCAAGTTCCTTTTCGATTCAACATGCCCGTGAAACATTCAAAGCACTTCAGCCTTTTAGCCGTTTTTTCTTTGAAGAGGAAAGAACATTGCCCCTAGAGTACCACTTGGATGTAAGCTTCTTAAACACACCCTTTCACAGCGAGGCAGCACGATGTTGGTATGCTGGAGTGTTTCTAGCCTTTTTGATGGTATAACAGGCACGATGTTTAGGTGGATATACTTGAGAGCTGGACGTTGTTGTCTCTGAGAGGGAGGTAAGTAGGGATGCGACATCGACAACAAAACATCGATGTTTTGAAACATCGATATTCAATATTAAAACATCGATGCTAGTAAAACATCGCCCTAAAACCATCGATTTTTAGAACATCCATTTCTTAAAACTGGTTTAGTAAGCTCTAACATTAATTGTTACTTCGGTTAGTCGTGGGGGAGGGGGGTTGATTTAATTTTACTCTCTGATTGGGCTAACACAAATGAAAAAAATTGGTTGCTACAGTCAGCGCATATCACAGAATTTCCATGATGGATTCTCATATTTATTTACAAGTTGGAGAATAATTTACTTCCAAGAGGCTTAAATAATTTAGTAAAAAAATTTTTAAAAAATTCTAAAGTTCATGACTTATCACAAGACAAAAGGATTGGTTTCATATCTATAGAGTATAAAGCAAAACCATTTAAAAGAATTTTGAGTTTGGTTCAACAGAGTTTAATATAAAAAAATAAGAATTATTTATTAACAAATACTTTATTTTGTTAATAAATTGCTCTTGCTATTATATAATATTAACTTATATAAAACCAGAACAAAACAAAAATTTAAATGGCCGCTCTCGTGTTTACACTATTTATAAAATAAAACCCCATGTAAGGTTCTGGAGTGTCAGGAACATTCCAAGTGCTCCGACTGGTTCATTGGTTGTTGATTGCCATTTGTCTCGTTGCTAGGGTATCGTTCCCCCCTTTTGTATTCGTCCTTTTCAGAATTCATACTTACATTTACTGAGTGTGAAAATTATGCTACGTGGTTAATTTTTTTTTATTATGGTAGTTTTTCATTTAAAAAAACATCGAGACAACGTAAAACATCGATGTTAAAAAAACATCGGCTTCAATAAATCGATATTTAGAATACCGATGTTTTGAATACTTCGACATCGATGTCGCATCCCTAGAGGCAAGCAGTGCGTGAGCCTGATTTTATTGGCTCTGGTGGAGAAAAGAAATACGATGTCTTGAACTAGATGTTGTCGGCTGTAGTCGAGATGATAAATAAATGAGCCTGATGTTTTCAGTTCTGGTGAAGATGATAATGAAATTCGCCCGACGTTGCCCGACAATGGTGCAGTAGAGGATGACTTGAGTCTGATGTTGTCAAGTCGGCTGTCACGAAGAGAAAGAAATGAGCCATATCATATTGGCCCAGGAGGAGAGAAGTAACACATAAACCACACGTTAATGGTTCTTGTTGAAAAGGGAGCCTTGTGGTTGTTGGCACTGAGGGTAAGGCGTAGAGACATAGTCAGGTTTTGCCGACTGTTGTAGAGACAAAGGAGAAAGTCACACATGGGTGTCCCTGAAACACTTGCGAGACTGATGATTTCGAATTAAGTCATGATAAAACTGCAGATTAATTACAAGATAAAAAGAACTTTTTATATACCAATGTTTTTAAATTTTCTGTTGAATCATATAAACTTGACAATTATATGTATTAATAAATACTTAAAAAATTTTTTTTGATGAATTATCTCATCAACTTGAAAGAAAATGAAGTTAATTGGAAGTTAACTTGCGTTTAACTTTTCGTTCCCGTCCCAGTCGATAGATGGCTGCACCAGTCTACAAAACAAAATTAACTGAAAATGATTTCAAATCTGCTTAAAGATGGCTAAAAGTATTAAGAAAATGCATTGTCATCGTGTTCCGAGCTATTCTAAAAGTTTCAAATGTCTAGCTAGTCGGGAAGTTAGTTAAAAATCGATTGCAAAATTTGTACTGAACAAACACACAAACAAGAAAGCAAGTTAATAAAAACATGGTAATAATAAAAATACTGATGGAAGTGCGCGATGAACAAGAACGCTATTAATCATAAGTTATTCTGCGATGCAACTTTCTTTACAGAGACCGTCATTTATTACACGTGTTAAAAAGTAGTGTTTCAGAATTTCGTTTAACGATGAAACGCTTTCAAAAAATTTTGACCATGTACGCCAGGGGTGTCAAACTCAAAGGCAACCTTGGGCCAAACAGACAAGGTTTAACTATAGGTGGGCCGCAAAAAAAATCAATATTAATAGAAACGTAGGTTTATTTACCTAATTACAGTATATTCAACATAAATATATGAATTTTGTTTAATAATAGCAAAAAAAGAGTATCATAAAAAAACATTTAGAGAATTCTTCCTATCTTATTCTGCGTTGGTTATTTTATCATATATTATTGTGTGCCAATATATTGGCCGGGCCACAAAAATGTTCGTCGCGGGCCGCGAGTTTGATACTCCTGATGTACGCAAATATAAGTCTTTCACTATAGGCCAGGGATGGCCAACTGGCGGCCCGCATCTGGCCCAGCAGAAATTCTTAACCGACCCACCCTAATTAAAGCTTAAATTTTTAAAACCATGTTCTTTTATAACATACTAGCGGCCCGTCCCGACTTTGTCCGGGTTGAACAAAATATTATACCAATAAATTTCCAGTTGATAGCCAATAAATTGTAAATTTTTTTTTACCTTAATAATAACCTAAATAATACCTTAAATTAATTTTATGTTAGTTAATAATTAAAATAAATTTTTTAAAAGAAAAAGGCGTGCCGGAGAACTGCTAGGTTTGAACCGCTAGCGTCAAAACAGAAGCCCACCGCGATAGCACCACGATAAGGATCGTTGAAATCTTCAGAACAAAAAGCGGTAGAAGACAGTAGCGAAAACAATGGAGATTGTTAGGATTAAGCCCCTAACTTTATTTCTACTGATCAGATATACATAATATATAGCCTATGTCCATCTGGAATAATGAACCTTTCAAACAGTGAAAGAATTTTTCAAATAGGTACAGTGGTTCTGAAGATTACCCTCCACGTACAAAATCGCTCTCTCTTTATATATAAGTACTAGCGGCCCGTCCCGACTTTGTCCGGGTTGAACAAAATATTATACCAATAAATTTCCAGTTGATAGCCAATAAGTTGTAAATCTTTTTTTACCTTAAATGTCCAATAAAAAGCGTAGTTCCAAATGTAGTTTTCTTCAATAAACCCTTTAATGTTGCCTGTTTCAAAAATCCTTTTTGTATTTATCAATACCGCCTCTACTTGAATCTTAAAAATATTAAACCTTTTCCTTACGGGGTGGGATAGTATATATTCGATGCACATACTCTCGAAAAATACGGTGTGATGTCGGCAGAGATATAGTCTCGAATTCCACTTCGTTGTGACTTTCCTAACGTCTTTGCCCCCAAAGAACAATTGAGTGACATTCTGGGAACGGAGGGTCAATCTTGCCGAAAGGGACTGAATAATAATCTTTTGTCGTTCTAGCTAGAGGCTATTTCTTTTCAGGCGAGAGACATCAGAAGGGCGGTTCACCTGCGGTTCATCCATTTTCAGCCTTTTAAGAGATGAAAGAGGCACGGAGTGCCGATGAACTACTATTGAAATTCTTCAATAGTAAGAAAGCAATAAGAAAGCAATTAACCAATCTTTCCCCTGACCCCCCACGCTGAATGTCCCCCACGTAAGATTGGGATAGGGAGTAGATAACATTTTCCCGTTGTAAAGAGCGATTTCGAAAAACGGACCCCGCAAGCTAAAGGGTGTTGCTATGGTTACTTGACTGCTGTTGACAAAGGAAAAGATATAACGTACATTTTAATGTACAAAAGTTGTACATTACCCTCCACATACAAAATCTGCTCTCTCTCTTTGTATATTATAATAGAAGTATAGATACACATTGGTATCCTAAAATTAGAATAAGAGATGAAATAAAAATAAAAAAATAAAAAAAGGATTTTGAGTAAAGAATTTTTTTAATTATTTTAAACACCTATAATAATATTCAAATTAATATTACGTTATTTATTAATTAAAGTTAATTTTTTAAAAGAAAGAGCTGTGCTTGAGACCGTAGTTTTATTCAAAAATAAAAAAGGATTTTCAGTAAAGAATGTATTTTTAATTATTTTAAGCACCTAAAATAGTATTCAAATTAATATTACGTTAGTTATTAATTAAAGTTAATTTTATAAAAGAAAGAGGTGTGCTTGTGACCGTAGTTTTATTCAAAAATAAAAAAGGATTTTAAAAAAAGAATGTTTTTTTTAATTATTTTAAGCACCTAAAATAGTATTCAAATTAATATTACGTTAGTTATTAATTAAAGTTAATTTTTTAAAAGAGAGAAGTTAAGAGATGAAATAAAAATACAAAAATAAAAAAAGGATTTTAAGTAAAGAATGTTTTTTTTAATAATATTAAATTTTTTTTCAAATAATATTCCTAAAATAATATTCAAATTAATATTACGTTAGTAAATAATTAAAGTTAATTTTTTAAAAGAAAAAGTCGTGCCGGAGAACGGCTAGGTTCAAACCACTATCGTCAGAACAGAAGCCCACCGCGATAGCACCACGCTAAGGATCGCTGAAGACTTCGGCACAAAAAGCGGTAGAGGACAGTAGCGGTAACAATGGAGATTGTTAGGATTAAGCCCCTAACTTTATTTCTACTGATCAGATATACATAATATATAGTCTATGTCCATCTGGAATAATGTACCTTTCAAACAGTGAAAGAATTTTTCAAATAGGTGCAGTGGTTCTGGAGATTACCCTCCACGTACAAAATCGCCCTCTCTTTATATATAAGTATAGATAGATAATAGAAAGAGGTTAAGAGTTGAAATAAAAATACAAAAATTAAAAAAGGATTTTAAGTAAAGAATGTTTGTTTAAAATATTCATTTTTTTTAAAAATAATATTCTTAAAATAATATTCAAATAAATATTACGTTAGTTAATAATCAAAGTTAATTTTTTAAAAGAAAAAGGGCGTGCCGGAGAACGGCTAGGTTCGAACCACTATCGTCAGAACAGAAGCCCACCGCGATAGCACCACGCTAAGGATCGTTGAAGACTTCGGCACAAAAAGCGGTAGAGGACAGTAGCGGTAACAATGGAGATTGTTAGGATTAAGCCCCTAACTTTATTTCTACTGGTCAGATATACATAATATATAGCCTATGTCCATCTGGAATAATGTAGCTTTCAAACAGTGAAAGAATTTTTCAAATAGGTGCGGTGGTTCTGAAGATTACCCTCCACGTGCAAAATCGCTCTCTCTTTATATATAAGTACTAGCTGAATACCCGTACTTCGCTACGGGGTACATACAAATTAAATACAAAGGTCAATGTATGCAATTAATGATATATATATATATATATATATATATATATAAATATATATATATATATATATATATATATATATATATATATATATATATATATATATATATATATATATATATATATATATATAATAAATACAACGATCAATGTATGCGATTGATGTAAAAATAAACAAAAATATATTTATAAAAAAATCATATGGGATATTTTTATATATATAAAATATTTAATTTTAATATATATTTTATAAAATATATATTTAAATATATATATAAATATATTTCTACTGATTAGATACACATAATAAATATGTATAATATTATATATGTATATAATATTATATATGTATATATTATTATATATGTATATATATGTATACTAGCTGAAAACCCGCACTTCGCTACGGAGTACATTCAAATTGAATACAACGGTCAATGTATGCAATTAATGCCAAAAAATATAAATATATATATATATTTATTTATAATAAATACGACGATAAATGTATACAATTGATGTAAAAAAAAACATATTTATAAAAAAATCGTAAGGGATATGTTATTAGACAAAATAATGTCCAATCGTCTGCCGCATTAGCAAGAAAAAAATATTTTTTTTGGTCTATTTAGTTTTTATGCACGTGACGATAAATTTATTTAAAGTACCAGAAAAAGAAATCACGTGATCAGCATTTAATAAATTAAATTCTAAAAAATTAATCTTTAAAAATTCACCAAAAATCAGAAAAGGGAGGTAAAGATTCGAAAAAGATCTCATTTTGAAGGAATTTTTATGATCTTTCTCGTGATATAAATTTTATAACCCTGAAATTATTATTTTAAATGCAAACTTTAAAAAAGTTACAAAAACAGCTTAAAAATTTAATTTAAAAAAATTTAAGAAGAATTTTTCAAAAATCTTTCTTAGTGCACCCCTACTCTATAAGAAGAATCGCCATGCAAGATTTCAGCCCTTTAGGTCCAGCGGTTTGGTCTGTGTGTTGTATGTCAGTCAGTCAGTGAATGAATGAATGAATGAATGAGTCAGTTACGGAACTGTTTTATATATATAGATAGACTAGCTGAAAACCCGCACTTCGCTACGGAGTACATTCAAAGTAAAAACATCGGTGAATGTATGCAATTAATGCCAATATATATATAATAAATACGACGATCAATGTATATAATTGATGTAAAATATATATATATATTTATAAAAAAATCGTAAGGGATATTTTTATAGACAAAATAATGTAGAAGAAGATATTCAAATTAAATCTAATATAAAGAATACTAAAGAATATAGTACAGTTAATATAGTACAGTTTCTAGAACATTTCTTTTACTTTATTTTAATATTTTTTTGGATAATGTCCAATCGTCTGCCGCATTAGCAAGAAAAAAAAATTATTTTTTGTCTATTTAGTTTTTATGCACGTGACGATAAATTTATTTAAAGTACCAGAAAAAGAAGTCACGTGATCAGCATTTAATAAATTTAATTCTAAAAATTAATCTTTAAAATTTCACCAAAAATCAGGAAATGAAGGTAAAGATTCGAAAAAGATTTCATTTTAAAGGAATTTTTATGATCTTTCTCGTGATATAAATTTTACAACCCTCAAATTATTATTTTAAATGCAAACTTAAAAAAAGTAAAAAAAACAGCTTAAAAATTTAATTTAAAAAAATCTAAGAAGAATTTTTCAAAAATCTCTCTTAGTGCACCCCTACACTATAAGAAGAATCGCCATGCAAAATTTCAGCCCTTTAGGTCCAGCGGTTTGGTCTGTGCGTTGTATGTCAGTCAGTCAGTGAATGAATGAATGAATGAATGAATGAATGAGTCAGTTACGGAACTGTTTTATATATATAGATATTATGTATTGTTCTGCTAATTGAGGGCCCATAACGTGTTCAAGTGATGTTTATTTTTAAGTTTAAAAATCTGTATCTACTGAGGAAGATGTATGTGTAATATATAATCGCACTCCAGTAAAAATATGTACTATATATATGCCTATCTATACTTATATATAAATCGCTCTTTCTTTATATATAAGTATAGATAGCACCACGCTAAGGATCGTTGAAGACTTCGGCACAAAAAGCGGTAGAGGACAGTAGCGGTAACAATGGAGATTGTTAGGATTAGGCCCCTAACTTTATTTCTACTAATCAGATATACATAATATATAGCCTATGTCCATCTGGAATACTGTACCTTTCAAACAGTGAAAGAATTTTTCAAATAGGTACAGTGGTTCTGAAGATTACCCTCCACGTACAAAATTGCTCTCTCTCTTTATATATACCTATAGATAGCAGCACGCTAAGGATCGTTGAAGACTTCGGCACAAAAAGCGGTAGAGGACAGTAGCGGTAACAATGGAGATTGTTAGGATTAAGCCCCTAACTTTATTTCTACTAATCAGATATACATAATATATAGCCTATGTCCATCTGGAATACTGTACCTTTCAAACAGTGAAAGAATTTTTCAAATAGGTTCAGTGGTTCTGAAGATTACCCTCCACGTACAAAATCGCTCTCTCTCTTTATATATAAGTATAGATAGATTAGTTTTTATCTAATTGCAATACACATTAATATTTAACCATAAACGTTTTTGTCACATGAGATTTGCCTAAAGCAAATGCAGAAGGTAAACAAGAAAAAATTTTAACGTCATTATGCAAAGTAAATATAAACCCAAAATCCATAATTCATCGACTTCTAGAATATTCATTTTTCGAATTTGGAGGAACAATTTCCTAATCTTTAAAAAACATTTGGTAGTACCAAAAATTTTTCATTAGAGTCCAGATAAACACTGCTGGCCACCCAAATTGCAACACCAAGAAAGACAAGAGATATCACAACAAAATTTATTTTGTAGATAACATGTTGACCAAGTATCAAATGATTAAATTTATAGACTTCTGTGAAGTGTGGTTCTTGCCAAAATCAGTAGCCAGAGTAGCCGTCATTGTTGGAGATCACCGCTGCCACACGCCTCGTCATTGATTCAAAGAGACTTTGGATGAGTTCTTGGGGTACAGCAGACCAAGCAGCTGCCACATGTTGCCAAAGTTGATCTGCTGTGGCAGCTGGGGATGGAATCTGGGTCAATCGTAGAGCAACCATGGACAACATGTTTTCTATCGGCGAAAGATCCGGAGAGCGAGGCGGCCAGGGAAGCAATTCAATCTGGCGATTGACGAAGAACCGTTGGACAATGCGTGCCACGTGTGGTCGCGCATTATCCTGTTGAAATATGGTTGTGGGCAAGCCCTGAAGGTAAGGAAGGACAACTGGCTCCAACACCTCGGAGATGTAGCGCTGGCTGTTTAAAGTACCGGCAATGCGTACTAGGTGTGCGAGAGTGATATCCAATACCGCCCCATACCATAATACCCGGTGCAGGACCAGTGTGGCGGTGCATAACGCAGCTGTTCGGCATCCCCTCTTCACGGTGTCTCCAGACTCGAATGCGACCATCGTGGTGTTGCAGACAGAAGCGTGACTCGTCAGTAAAGACAATTTCATTCCATTCTGCCGTCCACATCCTTCTGTCATCGCACCATTGGCGGCGGAGACGTCTGTGGTTCTGCGTCAAGGGTAGACAAAGCAATGGACGTCTTGCGGACAGACCACTCTGCTGTAAACGGCGTCGAATGGTACGCGCAGACACTGGATGATGCGTTACAGACTGCATGTGCTGTGCTATGGTTCGTGATGTGACTGAGCGATCCGTCACTGCCATGCGCACAATTTGCCTGTCATCACGTGAAGTGGTGCGCTGAGGTGGATGCGATCGAACACGCCGGTCCGTCGTACCCTCCTGCATCCAACGATCACATATCCGCATTACAGTTGTTTGGTTTCGTCCAACACGACTACCGATTTCCCTGAAAGATAATCCACAATCTCGGTAGGCCACTATCCTTCCTCTGTCGAACTCGGATACTTGATCAAAAGATGATTATTTGCATGTTTCCTTCAGGGTGTTGCATTTACAGTGGCCAGCAGTGTATATATATATATATATATATATATATATATATATATATAATTTAAAGAACGTAGGTCGCGGTCGGAAAAAGTTTCTGCACCTCTGGGCTACATAACTATTATCTAGCATAGTGGTTGAAAACAGAAGCATTAACCTTTTTTGCTTTATTCCCCTCTTCCCTAAACTGTCTAATTCAAAAGGTGCATTTCAAACAATATGCATATACTAGCTGAATACCCGTGTTTCGCTACGGAGAACATTTTAGGATAATTACAATGAAAAAATAATGAAATTGCTTTTTAGAGAATTTCCTTATAAACAATATTTTGTTTCTTCATTGGGCGGAACTAATATCGCGCCTGGTAGGCGCGAACTTACGCGTGAGCAAGCTACGCAAAACTGACCGTGGGAGAAACAATTTTCTCTTAAATCTACGCCAGCATATTTTAAAGTTTGGCCTTGAGACTTATTTATCGTCATGTCGAAGCATACTTTGAGGGGAAATTGCAGTTTTATATATAGGTTTAATTTAATATACATAAAACATACTAATTTGAATTAAATTCTTAAGAAACTTCCATCTCAATTAGTCTAGTAGTTAAATTTTATTTTTTAGTATATTTTAATAGTTCTTTTGTCAATTCATTTCGTTGTTATGCACGTGACACAAAATTAATTTAATTATCACAAAAAGAAAAATCTCGTGATCAGCATTTAATAAACTAAATTCTAAAAATTAATCTTTAAAAATTCACCAAAAATCAGAAAATGGAGGTAAATATTCGAAAAATATTTTATTTTAAAGGAATTTTTATGATCTTTCTCGTGATATAAATTTTATACGCCTCATATTATTATTTTCAATGCAAACTTTAAAAAATGTTACAAAAAGTTTAAAAATTTAATTTAAAATAAGATAAGAATTTTTTAGAAATCATTCTTACTGCACCCCTATACTATAAGAAGAATCGCCATGTAAAATTTCAGCCCTTCTGGTCGAGCAGTTTGGTCTGTGCGTAATCTCTCAGTCAGTCAGTCACGGAACTGTTTTATATATATAGATTATTCAAAATCTTTCTTTTTCGATTCTATACTAGCACATATACTCTTACATTTATTTGGATTATTTTTATAGTAGAGTTCTACAAATTTAAAGCATTAGAAAACCTTGATGGTTTTCAAAACTTGAATAAAATTATTTTTTTTATATTCAGAACTGATTACTCAACAGACTAAAGTTACGAAACTAGTTTTAATCTGTGATGTTCATTAAACTTTATTGAATGTCCCAGATTAAATTAAAAACAAGTTACAATTTTACACATTGTACATAATCTATACAACATCCACTTTTCTGAATAGTGGTCTCAATTCCCACCCTGGTTGAAAATCCCTGATCTAGCACATATGCTCCACTATCCAAAATATATTCTGCAAGATAAAAAGTGTGATGTCATGTGGCTTAGAATGTCATGATTTAGCAACAAATTTCTAGAGAAATATTTCTGCACTATACATGGAAAATTTCTAAATGAAGAATATTCATTTCACACATTTTAAACACCCTGCATGATAACTGGGACTTTATTGTTCTATGGGAAACTACAAAACCATATTTTATTACAAAGACATGTTGAATAGAACAGGAGTATTTGGCAAAATATTAAAAGAACAGTCATATCATAAATGCTTGAGACATCACTTCAAAGATACACAAAACAAACTGTGGATTACATAGTCATATTGCTACTCTAAATATGAAACGATGTGACTTGTGAACAAATCAGTTTTAAGAAGTTCATAAAAACAAAAGTGTTTCTAAAATATACACAAGGGAAAAAAAAAATTATTTAAACAAATTGACTACATATTCACAAAACAGAAGAAAGAAAAAATATATATACAAAGCAAAATTGTGCAAAAAATTATTCAAAATGGGATATGTCAGCACAAGCTGAAATTAACAACAGCTGCAACTAAAAAAAATTAATCTATTTTAATGAAAGCATGGCATGATAACATCATAAAATTGAGCATTTCATTTCATGATAAAATGACATTTATTGTATGAAGGTGGAATGAAATTAAAATTCAAAATATGAATAACTACAAAAAATGAAAGTTATAATATGTCGCTTCATAACTTAAACAAACCAGGGCATAGAAACAAAACACAATAATTTAAAAATTAAGCCTTATTTGCAGTGTTACATGTACTGCATTAATGAAGTACTTGGTTTATCAAAGGAAGAGTGATTTCCAAACTTTCGATATTTCCCCCTTTATTTACCTATAATCAAATTACAAGGTGTTGACCAATATTTAAAAAGCACCTAATTAAATTATGTAACAGGGTTCATGATGTCCGAAGTTTCAGGCTCTATGAGTAGGAATTATGAAAAATTTCCATGCATAAAATACTTTCATACAAGGATTGTCTACCTTTGTTCCCCTTTGGGTCACGTTCTGCAAATTTGCTAGTTCACCCATTCCGGTTTCATAAAGGATTACAATTTGTCAAATGACCAGAGCTACGTAGATTATAAGGAAAAGTGGGTCAGCAAAGAAAGATAGTTTCTGAATTTTATGAATAATTGTAATGTAGCTAGAACCTTTAAAAAAGCGAAAACTGGGATTTTACACAAACGTTCAGAGATTTAGAGCAAGCCAAACAACACTTGAAAAATCATGGGGTGATAAAGAAAAAAATTAAGGAAAGGAAAAAATAGTAGCGAGTTACAAATTAGAACTCGATACAAGTCCAAAAATGGGGTATAAATTAGTTCACATAGTTTGTACTTGTTAAATTACAGTACAATTGAAGTACAAGCAGCAGAAATGAATGGTGTAATATTATTCCAAAATAGGCATTGGGTGCCAATTCCTAATTAAGTACTTTTATTTTAAGAAGCTTGCACAATAAACTTAAATTTTTAAGTCCACGAGTACAAATAAAGTATTTTTTTAAATATATTCGAGTAAAAACAGGAATAAAAAATAATGTATTTTGATATACATCTGACGTCTCTGTAAGTCCTTGTTTTTTAAATATAAAGGAAATCTAATGATGTTCTTTGCCACATGAAAGGCATCTTTAATATCAGGCAATTTTTGCCTTTTCGAGAAAACTGTAAGAAATTTTTTAGAGAAAACAAAATTGGCTATAAATATCAAGTTAAATAATCGATAACCTCAAAAACCTGGAACTGTCATGGAATTCATAAATAGGTCTATACTTAATGTTTTCTACAAGCTCGGGCAATTTCAACATTTTCCAGAAGGGAGACTGCTTTTAAATTTGAGAGTCTCCTCAGCATTTCGGGCAAATTGAGAAGATCTATCTACTTGAGGCTATGATTTATAAACACAAATAATTTATTTCATATATTTAACAGGAAATTAATGACCTACAACAGTATAACATTCAAATAATTCTTTAAAAACTTTCAACAAATAAATTTTCCTTTGCGATAAAATTTAAATCATACGACTTCAATAACAAGCACCTAACAGGTCTAGCTCAAATGTTTGGGTGTATTATAAGTTGCTAACCACTTAGTTTAATAGGAACACATACAAAATGTCTCAGTCCAGAATCTCTCCTAATAGATTACAATGGGTAAAGGAGGTTTAATTTACCAAATGTTAGACCTAACAAGGTAGTTGTACTCCATAAATCATTCTAATATGTAGTAGGCTTTAAAAAAAAAAAGACCTAATATACACTGCTACAAATTTAATTATACAAGCCTAAGCTAAAAATTATTTTAAAAAGCTTAGCTATTTTAGCTTTTATGTAAAGAAAGAACTAAAGTATTAACAATTTTGTTGGCTAAAGAAGTAAAACGATAAAATGTGCTTTCACAAATACATATTTTAATTTTTAAATAAACAGCAATTAATAATTAACTGATGTAGTGCATAACTTTTTGGTAAAACTAAATAATACTATATTTAAATACTCAGAGGTGCTCGTAACAGAGATGTATTAAAGATGTCAGCAAAAAGAACGGAAATTCTACTAAATTATTACAATAAATCCCACTTGATAGCCTTATAAATTCTTTTACATATTTAAGTAATACATATCAAACAAAAAGCTTGAAAACCACTGCATTAAGTACTAAAGAACTTGACGGCATATTCTAAAGGTTTAATAGATAACTTGGATGGTAATAGGATTTCAATATAAAACTAATTTTTAAAAATACTGTACATTAATCTGCAAGAAAATAACAACAGCACATTAAAATATTTAGTTTCATTTCATAAAAAAAAATTTTCATTTGTAATACTTTTTACATTTTAAAAAGAATACTGAGAAAATAAGTAAGTTAAAAACTTGATCAGTGGAATATAATAGTAAATAAAACACATTCTTTAGTATAAGGTATGATTAAATACATATTACTGAACTGAAAATACTATTCTAACACCAAAGTTTAAATTCTATCAACCCCTTTCTTGAGTCATTTCATTTAATCAGGATTCAGATTCAGACGTAAATTTTATTTAACTCGACTAATAATCTTTCTACAATATACTCTTTTAAATATAGCATGTCAAGATAAGTAATTGTTTCAAAATAATTCTATTTTCAGAAATTTTTTTTTAAAAATCTAATTACTAATGAAACGTCATTTCAACATGTAAAAAGCTAGTAAATAATTATGCAATTAAAATTTGAACAACTATTGATAAATTTTGAATTAGATTTGACCAAATACTCGAAGAAATTGTGTGCACTTCGTACTTTGCCTGACAGCACAATGTATATATATATGTATGCAACAAATACAACTGATGAGCTAAATTTATAACAAAGTTAAATTTAACTAATCAATTATAATTTAAATTAAGAAGACCTAGTCTAATTATTTGCTGGTTTTATCCAACAATAAATATATTTACAAATAAAAATATGCTTTTATGAAACTATACATATAATTCATATTTTTTTAAAAGGATTTTACTTTTCTATTTTTAACATTAAAACCGTAAAAAGAATTTTTGCATAATCATTTCTGAAAAAAAAAAATCATAAATTAAATTTCAAACAAAGAAGCACAGTCGCAAAATAAGTTTTATATTATTTCTTGGAATGGATGCAGTATAAATAGATGAAACATACTTGCAAAGTCTAAATAGACTAAGCATACTTGCAAATTCTTTTAACTTCCTTTCTTTTAATATAGGTTTTCAATTTTGTAACAATATACAATGCAACACAATTAAGCTGTAAATAAATCTTTGCCACTAATCATCTTTAAATACAATTTTTTCAATTAAAAAAATTAAATTAACTCAATACCATTCTATTTCACTGCTAATATGGCATGAAATTCATTAATGGTTAAGGTATCTGAATCAGATGCTAAAAGTTTACACAAAGCACAACCTTTCAGGTCTTAAAGTCAGAAAAGGAGACTGACACATATCTTAAGTCATTCACAAACAGTGCCTTGTTTATAACTTTTAAGTCCTGCCACAGAAAAATATTTATAATGAAGACCCCACCCCCCCACACACACCAAAAAAAAAAAAAAAAAAGGAAGGAAATTTGGGACTAGGACTGTCAAAAATCATGGAATTAACCTAGTTCAAATCTTTCTTAATGAAAACTCCAAGAAAACATTTGAAATTATTTTTCTCCACATTAATCTGAACACATAATTGTATGCAATACATAACATATATTTTTATATTCCCCTTAAATTTTTAAAATGTAAATATATTATAAAATATATTTTTGCAGAGAGAAATAGAGCTTTTGAATTAAACTCATAACTCTAAACTGAGCGAATAATGGAACAAATTGGCTGATGTTCAGATTCAACATCCTAAACAGCATTAAAATTAGATGAAATTTTTAAAGAGACTTGCAAAGGATGTGGAGGAAAACAAACACTCTTAAAGTCCATTCAGAAAAAAAAGGAGAAAAAAACTCATGATGTTTAAATAGCAAATATGTAAAGTGAATGTTCACTAACTAGAATTTAGCAGTAAATCATTAGTCACGCAATAATTAATTTATATACAAAATATACAGATAATGCGTGTCCATAAAAGGAATCAAATCATTCTTCTTACAATCTAATGCATTGAAGACATTGGAATGATCTTTTTCTTAAAGCTAGAAAGGTAGATAATCTTTAAGCAAACAATATATACAAAGTAAAAAGACACACAATACCAATATAAACATTAACTTTACTTAAAGAGAATGTATTAATATTAGGAACAATATTTTCTTCAATAATGCATTGAACATCTCATGCACAAAATTTAAAGCAGTTTTATTTAGACATTTCATACTAGCAGAATTAGTGGAATGTAATTTGGAATAAACATTCAATTTATAAAAAAAGTATGATTTACAGAAATATACGATTACGATATCAACAACAATACCATTAATCCATTTCTATAGTGCATACTAAACCTTTATGCTAATAGTCATTACAGAAAATCTGTATTAAAAAGTTTGAAAGAAAAATACAAGGGTGAGGGAAGAAATTTAACTGAATTAAATGGTGATATAAAATGCTTTACAAGCATGTTAATGTATCAATTGATGACTAGAGAAGAAAATTTTGAACTTCCTTATATGCAAGAAAAATTTGTACTCATGCATAAATTTTCAATGAGCAAATAATTGAACATAATGCAACACTAAAATATGTATACACATGTAGGTAGTAATCATACAGATTTTCGCCACTTCTTACGTGACACCCTTAAAAACAAAAACTCAATTTTGTTAAACATTTATTAAAAGTACAAATATTTGAATCAACATAATTCAAAAGATAGCTAGTATCAACAGTCACTTTGGATCTCAGTTCTTCCAAGGAACAAAGAGTTGCTGCTCCCAGACAGGTTAGACTAGAGCTGTATTGTTCAAAGAAAATCGAACAGCAATCATGTAATATTATATTTGAAACTAATCCAAAGAATATACCTTTGTTTATCAGAATGAACACTCCTAATGTTACTTACTAATTGACATAAATATTTCAAAGTGGAGCATTGGCATTAGGTGCTTGTCTAATCCTTATGTAGATTTCAAGTGCCAAGTTCTGTATTCGCTTCAGCTATGTATGAATAACGGATATTTCCTAAATATTTATTGACCTGCATAATTTTTTTTTCAAAAAAGAAAAAAGGCTAGTGGGTGCTCCTTTATTACAGCCAGTTTATAAAATGGATTATTTTGGTCTTATAAAGATAATCTATTTAATACTTTTCTAACAGAATAGCTCTATCAATTTTGAATGTTTCATCTTTGATTCTTCTTTTTTTTTTTCAATAAAAATTTTGTCAGTAAGTTTAGACTACACTACTATATTACTTACATAGTGTTCAGGGCTTAATATATATGTAATAGTAAGAAATAACTTCTTTGTGAGATAAAACCACCCAAATATTTAAATCTATTACAGTGCTCGATGTTAGGGATGCAACATCGATGTCGATGTTTTGATAAAAACATCGATTTATTAAAGCCGGGGTTTTGTACTCGATGTTTTACGTTGTCTCAATGTTTTTTTAAATGAAAAAGTACCATAATAAAAAAATTTACCACGTAGCATAATTTTCCCACTCAGTAAATGTAAGTCTGAATTCTGTAAAGGACGAATACAATAGAGGGAATGATTCCTTAGCAAACAGACAAATGGCAATCAACAACCAATGAACCAATCAGAGCTCCTGGAATGTTCTTGACACTCCACAACCTTCAATGGCATTTTATTTTATAAATAGTATATACACGAGAGCAGCCATTTAAGTTTTTGTTTTGTCTTGGTGTTATATAAGTTGACATTAATATAATATTTTAAAAGTACCGTTATTACTGGTTTAAAGTACCGTTTGGAAATATTTTTGCAAAACCTCTGAGAAATTAGCGAAATGCAATATTTGCCTTAAGTCCCTCAAAACTTCTGGCAATACCACGAATTTATCTGGACATTTGAAAGATAAACATGGCGATATTTACGAGAATTTTAAGTCATCAATGTAGCCCAAGGCAAAAGCAACCAAGTTTTTGTCATTTGTGTCAGCCTAATCAGAGAGTAAAATTAAATCACCCCCCCTCACGACTAACCGAAGTAACATTAATGTTAGAGGTTACGAAACCAGTTTTAAAAAATGGATGTTCTAAAACATCGATGGTTTTGGGGCAATGTTTTATTAGCATCGATGTTTTAATATTGAATATCGATGTTTCAAAACATCGATGTCGCATCCCTACTCGATATAATGCTTATTAAAAAAACTCAAAGAATAATAACTAAAAACCACTATGGATTTATGTAAAATCAGATCTATGTCAATAAAAGACAACATCGGTAAGAAAGTAAAAAATGTGTTACTATTTACTGATCATCATTAATAGTCCTTGATGGTCCCAAACAGCTGTTTGGCTCAAATGAAAGTAAACTAAAATCCAGTAAAAGTGAAACAGATGTGACTAGAAATGTTCGAATTGATACCATACAGAAATATAACAGTTAACAAATTTGTAAAATCAAACACAACTCCCATTCATCAGTGCTGATTAAAGCAAGGGAGCATATAGAAAACCAGAATAGTTAAAAAAAATTGAATTCATTTTGACATTTATTCTGGGAAAAGACAGTCATCTTCATTTGTTAATGAGCTATTCAGATTTCTATCTGAATATTTGCTTTTATTTTTAATTTTTTTCATTGTCAGGTAATGTAAAAAATTATTAAGTTCATAAATTATACAGAGTTCAGCATATGCGTGTTACACAGTGATTTTCACCCCCCCCCCCCTTCAAATAACCTTCAGATCCTATGCCCCCTATATTGTTTTATATTTTACTTTTCATTCATTATCAAGCAGGACATTCTCTAGCTAAAAGGGGAGTAAAGGAATATTCTCACAAATAGCATACCATGGAATTGATAATAAGAGTCACTACACATAAACAGCATAAGTACTAACTGCAAAGAAGAGATATGGATAAATTTTGTATCATTCAACAATATGTAAAATTTTCCATTTTTTTAAAAGGGAAAAATTAATAAATAATATAAATATAACTATTACATATCATTTAACCATTAAAAATCATATTTTTGAATGGGAGTTTAAAACTTGCATAAAGTAATTTTCAAACTGAAGATGGCTGGTGGGAAATACTGGAAATGGAGATGAACCTAGTGACTAACTTTGTGAATTTTGGTAAAATAATAATAATTTACATTTGAAAAAGAAAATTTTTCAAAACAAATTGGCAATGGAATCATTTGCCACCATTTTTAAAAATTTCCTGTGCCAATCACAATCAAAAATATTTGAACAGATTCACAAAAATATATATACATTTTTTAAATCAAGTAACAGTAATTATATCTCAAATGCAATTTTGATTTTTTCTTTTATGAATAATGTAGTTAAATTTTGTTTTAACATGCAACTTTCAGATTCACTAACAACTTTCATTGGTAAACAAAACACATATAAGTCACAACACCAACTTTAAGCCTCCGTTCTATACCATTCTCTTATACACATGACAACATAGAAATATAGGTATAAAATGCATTTTCTACCACAAATAGTAAGATAATATGAATATATAGAATACAAATCCTTTTTTTTTCAGTTTTAAAATGTTAAGGTAATAGAATACAAGCACTTTTAAACAATGAAAATTTCACAGGAACAATACAATGAGGGTTTGAAAATTTTGAAACCATTTTTAAATGTTAAATAGATAGCTTAATATAATACTAACATAAAATGAGAGAGGTATTCATGCTATATAATATGTAAATTTTGTATACATTTATAAAATTTCCAATGTTACCAACAATACATGATGATAATATATTTTGGCACTCCTAAATTTCAATTTAAATGAATTTTTATTTGCTCAGCAGTAGATTCTGAAATACAATAAAGTTAAAAAGGGCTAAAATGTGAACAAAAACATTGTAAATATCTCGGAAAAACATTTTTGAAGAATTTTCAGTATACAGTCAACATCTAAGAGAATTTAAATGATTTGTTTATTATTTAAGTTTTAAGCTCTTTGTTCAAAATGATTTTGACGTAGAACATTCCATCATACTTAGTCTGAAACTGGCAAACCACATATATAATAGATTTTATGTGGATAAGATACTGTGGGTAGTTCTCCATTTAAACCCCAATGCTGTACAAGTTCATAAGCTTTCTCACAGTGATTATAATCAATAATTGTATGTATCTGATACAAAAACAAATATACACACAATAAAGCTTTAAAATTTTGGCTTCAAAATAGTCTAGCATTCCTCAGGATGGAACAATTTATTTTATATTATAAAATAATATTATTCACAAACACTATAGCACTATTCTAAGAAAATAAAGATTTCATTGAGAATATAAATATACACTTCTCATTTTCTGCTTTTTAGTTATTAAGATATGAATAAATCAATATGAATAAGGGTTTTAAAAAAATGACCAATTTATTTTCATTACATTGCAGGTCAACCTTCATCAACTGAACATTTTCTACAAAATAATTGGTACCTTATTTTATAAACTTAAATTAAATGGTTTAAGTTTATGAATATTTATAAACATTTTATTTTCATTATATAAGTTTACAAAACATAAGTTTTTTGTTGTTGTTTATTTCATGTTTAATTCATGAAACCTGCAAGGTTTTTGAAGAAAAGAAAAAAAAATCAAAAATTTTGCCTTATATTTTACTGTGTATTATGTTGTATAATCATTCAAATACATGCATACCTACTCCATACACTATTTTCTGTTCATTTGGTTTTGTCACAAAATTAGTTTATTAGTAAAGATAATTAGATATATTGGTCATTATACTTAATTTCAAGCTAGAGCTGCTGAAATTTTATTGTGCAAGTATAAATTCAGTTAAAACGATGCACATTATTCAAACAGTGTGCTTAAAGGAATTACTTCAATAACACTGATAAACTTCTTTCTTTTTAAGACCTCACATAGTTTACTTAGCTTCTTAGTAAGCAATTAGAGTGTTTATAAAGGCATGCCAAAATTGTGCAGAACATGATTTTGATAATTTCCTTAATTTCATATTTCATCAAAGAAAGCACTGAAAAGTAGAGAATGGTTATTATTTAAGAAACTATGGCCAGAAGGAGCTTATTTATCAACATGCTTTATATTCAACTATAAAAAGCAATTTAAGTTGAAACAAAAATTCTTACAAATATGTATAAACTAGAGAAGAAAGAAAAATGATAAAAAAAAAGTCAACAAAAATACGTGAATAATTTACACATGTAAAGATAAAATATTACAAGAACACATTTACACTTGAGCAGAAAACAATACAAATTTCTGAAATTTTAAAATATGGCGCTTTTACTTAACTACTACTTACATAGATTTCTCCATAAGTATTGAAAATTACATGAGGCACATGTGACTCTAAAAAAGGCATGATTTGAAAATATGATCAACAGAAACAATCATGACAGAATATTTAATTTTTGATTGTTAATCTAGTGATTAAGTTAAAATCTAAAGTGAAGTTTGTACGTGTAGCCAAACACAATATTCAAATGGGAAATAGCTTTTACCATAAACAAACTAACATCAACATTTCAAAATGAAAATAAGTAAAATAAAAACACCATTCTGAGAACTGACATCTCAGTGGAAAGCTATTTCCGCAACAACAGATGATTTTTAAAATCTATTTACCACTTTTAAAATGACAAAGAGAGTTCTTTGGTTATACACTCACTGAGTGATTATTGAGTAAAGATTTCACTCTCAATTCCATAAACTGTTCCTTCTTGGGATTCAACCAAAAATGTTCATTGTTTCTGTTCTCATGAAATCTTCACTGCCTTACATGTTTTGGTCCAGCCCATTAGAGTTTGAAGTTATAAGAAATTCAGCGTTTTAGAGATCCTTTGGCAGATTTTAAACTTGATCTCAGGGATGAAGTTTTTGACGAAGAGCCTGATGCTTTCCCACCCTGTCCACTAGTACTTGGGGCACTTGTAGATGTAGAGGCCTTCTCCTTCTTACTTGGGGGTTTGACAGGCAGTGCAGATCGTTGGTCCTCAATTCTTCCAGCTTGTAAGCGCATGATCAGGCTGAAGAAATCCTCATCAGGGACTGTAGGAGCAGCATGAGCATTGTTGCCGTTACAGTGGGCCATGGAAAACATTGTGCGATGATTTGAGGCAGTTTCAGGCATGGTGCTCCTCTGGTCTTCAATTCGGCTAGCCTAAATAAAAATTTTAAAATAAATAATGAAACCAATACCAACAATGCATGGTTCCTGTGCAGTTAAAAAAAATACTTTTTATCATTTTTCATTATTACATTACCAGACCATTTTGCCTAGAGGATTGACAAAATTAAAGTTATAAATAATTACAAGATAAAAAGAACTTTTTATATACCATGTTTTTAAATTTTCTGTTGAATCATGTAAACATGACAATTTTATGTATTAAAAAATACTTTTTAAAATTTTATTTGATGAATTCTCTCATCAACTTGAAAGAAAATGAAGTTAATTGGAAGTTAACGTGTGTTTAGCTTTTCGTTCCCGCCCCGGCCGATAGACGGCTGCACCAGTCTGCTAAACAAAATTAACTGAAAATGAATTCAATTCTGCTTAAAGATGGCTAAAAGTATCAAAAGAATGCATTGCCACCGTGTTCTGAGCTGTTCTAAAAGTTTCAAATGTCTAGCTAGTCGGGAAATTAGTTAAAAATTGATTGCAAGATTTGTACTGGACAAACACACACACAAGCGAACAAGAAAGCGAGTTAATAAAAACATGGAAAAAATAGATGGATATTTGTTTTCAGTTTAGATATACTATCTATCAGCTTCAACTTGAATTTTATGGTTCCTACTCTTCTTTTTCAAGTAAAAAAATTATGTCATTTAAAAAATACTTTTAAGAAGCTTTCTTAAAATGTTTTTAACCTCTAACGGTACAATGGTTTGAGGGGAAATAGATGGTATGGTCGGGTCGGATCCGACCCGGTCTTTTTTAATGAGGTTTTTGGTAGAAATAAGTACACAATAAGCATTTTTGTTGTATAATAAAATTTACTGATAATATTTTACATGAAATAAAAACCTTTTTGTGGAAAAAAAAGACCAAGGAATTGAAATTTTGCTAAACAAAGAAAATCTCTTTCGCATCTACACAGAATGTTGTATATATTAGGTTTAATATGTAATTTAGTCCTGTACGTAGCTTTAGAAGTTACTGAACCAAATTTCTGAGCACAAAAATGTAAAAAATAATATACAGGTAGCCCTCCTACACCACACCATCTTACAACAAGGTTTTGCTCTAACACGATAGGATAAATTGCGGGAACCCTCGTATAACACTGCAACCTGTAACACGGTTTCGCTCTAACACGATAAAAAAATTGTGAAACTCTTTAAACAGCACTAGATAACATGATTTTTATTTAACACATTTAAAACTAAATTATCTTAAAATAATGACAGGAAGGAATACTGAATATCAGTGGCTTTACATAAAAATGTATAAACAAATTATAAATTATTCATTTATAACTCTATAAAATTACAAGGCCTAAGCATAGCTGAAAATCTTGAATCATTTTTCTTGAATGCAGAAAGAAGCCAAAAATTCAAAAGGGAGCTGCAAAATTGTCTATGTCCATACCGTGAAATCTACAATGACCTTGTAAGAACCAGCAAACAAACCAAAATTACAGATTTTTAGAGGATAGAAGGTGCAAAAACTCTAAAAGAAAAAGGTTCTGAGAGTGCGAAGGTGATATCGTTCAACCGAAAAAAACGTTCTCATTTGATTGTACAGAGCAGTGATGAGGAAGAAATTTATTAAGTTGTTTATATGGAATTAGAAAAAAAAGCTTGCTTTTAATAAGTTTTTGGAATGTAACCCCCCCCTTTTGTGCTGGCTCTGGGTCTTATATAACACGGTTTCACACAACATGGCATTTTCTAGGAACCTATCTACCGGGTTATATGAGGGTTACCTGTATACTGACATTTTTGACCTTCAAAATCGAAATTTTAAAAAAAAATTTAAATCTAAAAAAAAAAGTGATCATGAATAACGTTTTTCAACAAAGACACTCGCATTTACTGCAAATGCTCCAACACCTGTTGCAAGATTACTTGGTAGGGTTCCTTGTGAACTCGATCTCTTGCAATGAGAGGGGAGAGTACGGGAGAGGGAAAACACACCCCTGGGTCAGATCCGACCCCCACCGTACTGTTAGAGGGTTAAATATCTATTCTACACTTTTGAAGAAAAATAATGGTTATAAATGCAGATATAAATAAGATATTTATTTAGTGCTTCCCAACAATTTTATTTAGTTACACATTACACACACTTATTTTATATAAAAACGCTTTGAGGCAGAACAGTATAAATCTAATAAGGAATGGTCAAGGTCAATCACATTCAAACTAAGCAAATGTGATCCCATAACACAAAATTAAGAATCAACTGATATTTCAGCAAAATATATGATGAATGTTTATAACAGCACTTCTTTTACAAGGTTCATGCTTATTTTTATAATGTAAAATTAAGGTGTTTTCAAGAGTTTCAATCTTCTGGAATTTTCCAGAATACATGCCCGATTCTTGAAAATGGTTGCATAAGGTTTCAATTTCATTTGTGATCTTTAGTGGTGTCTTTAACCCTTAGACCATTATGAATACGCTCAGCATGTTCATCGGAGTCTTTCCCCCAGCATTACGGACGCGCTGGACACGTCTATCTAGATTTTCCAGTGTTTTGCATGTTACAAACGCATTTAACATGTTCTAAATTGATTTTTTCATTTGTCAATAGATAGCAGCACTTAATGGCATTTGAATACAATTTCTCCTGATAAGAAGTAGATTTTTAGGGGATTATTTCGAGAATACATTGCAGTATAAAATGGTGGGAATTTTGGGTTTTTGAAAGTTAAAGGCTATTTGAACTGACATTTCAAGTGATTCCGAGAGTGATTCAGATTTATTCGATGACAAAAGTGATGAAAAGACTATAGTGGACTAAGTGATGAATAGACTATATGGTGTAAAGACTGTGAAGTGGGTTTATGCATATCACCTTGCTTTAAAATATATCATACTATAAGAAAGTTATGAACAACAAAATCTGTAAATTATATAAATATATATGTATGTAGCCTTAAAATTTTTATGTTTCACTTATTTTGTACTATTTATTTTGATTTAAATAACTTAAAGATTTTAACTTAGAGATTTTAAAGTAACTCTATATGCTTTTATGCATATCATTTGATCAACTTTTAAATTACCAAGAGCAGATGTTCAGTCAACATTTGAATCTGTGGGTATATAATAATAATAATAATAATAAAATAAAAAAAGATAGGTTTATTTTACCTGACATCTCATCAACATTTCAAAGAACTCATCATCAGGCATACCAGATGCATCAGTAGAAGGACGGTGAAGACCTTGACTTGGAGGTATAGTATTGTTATTGTTATGGTTATTGTTCAAGTGAGGAATTTCATTGTTAACAGAGTAATAGTTCAATCCAGGCAATCTTGGCAGACTTGCCCTCTGTTCATCCAGTCTACGACTTTGCATACCAGCAATCAGATCAAATAAATCATCTCGTATACTGTTATTCTCTGAAAAGACAAGCAATTTTTATCTGACATACCGGAAACTGAAATATGTACATACCTTAAAAAGAAATATGGGATACTTTTTCACAAAGCTACAATACATATTTACTGTCTTGAAAAACTACAGATAAACATATCTATACTGAAATACATAATTAATTCCTAAAAAAGGAAATACATTGGTTAAATTATTGGTGAAGGCAAATAAATATAACAAGAGAATCATTAGTTTTTAAGCCTAACTTTTATAAGTTACATTAACCCTTCAGCAGGCGTGCCCATGTACAAAGTGCAACATTTTCCTAATTTTGAATAGTTTGTCTTTACATGTAAGGTTTGAATGGTGTAAGCAGTTTCTATTTATAGCTACACCTTTTCTAATGCAGGTCTGATTTTCTGACCCTTGTATTCCTTTCCATTTATTGCTAATCGTGATTTACCCATGGTAAACCAGCGATTATACTGGATTACAATATGACAAAAGGAGGAGTTGATGTAGTCGATCAAATGTACAACTATTACACGGCATCCGCATATCATGAAGAAGTACTTTCTCATTGTTTTTTAGGTTTTTGGACATAAATAGGAATTAATTCAGAAGTTGTCCTTAGATCCAATAAACCAGATAGTTTTGAAATAAGGCGATTGTATCTGCATTCTTTGGCCTTTAATTATAAATATATCTCAATATTATCAACATTTTATATCTTATCATAAAGCACAGAATTTTTATTTTCAATTTGAAAAAAAAAATAGTTTATTACAAAAAATAATCAAGGTTGAAAGATAATCAAGGGGGGGGGGCTTTATTTTATTTTTCTTACGTTTAGTGGAGTCGTCAGCCCAGTATTTTTTGATGGGATGCATGGAAAATTTTATATCTGTATATCTACCCGGGCAACGCATGGCAATAATGCTAGTGAATTATAAATTCAATCTCAGCGTTATGGCTACAAACTGCAGCAACTCAATATAAGCTACATTTGAATCATTTCGCAAAATAATTAAAACTAAAATAAATACTAAAGGCATTGGAACTGTTAAATAATTCAGAAATATTAGTTATTCTAACAACTGGAGAATATTTTTAATAACATTAGTAAAAAGGCTTGTGGTACAGCGTGCTAGATTTCGGTGCTGAGGGTGCTTGGATCGAATCCCAGCATCGCGCCACTAAAATGTCACTGTTTGTGTTGTCCCTTCATATGGGGTAATGCTGGTCCGCCTATATGGTGCCCCCATAATAAAATAGCCAACAAAACTGCCGTGTATTATAGACGAATGTCTTCACGACAAGTGTCTCGGCATTGGTGAAAGGACATTAGTAAAAAGACTATTTAAAATTTTTTCAAATCAAATATAACCTTTTTGTTTTTTACTTTCTCTTCTAAGTATATAAACATTCAAATTTGGCTCTTAACACTGTTTATCTTGGCCATCCCCTTATCACAGTTAACCAGAAAACTACCCCCATATCACATATAATTACCAAGCCACACAAACAAGCTAGATTCAACAAACAGAAGAAAAGCAGGTTGTATCTGATGAATATTATCAGGATGAGGGTAGTAATATAATACAATGTGCGATTTTAAGCATGTTAATCTTTGAATTGCAAGACATGTTATAAAGTCTTTTTTTTACATAGGAACAACATTAACACTAGAAAGACAGGAATTTTTTTCTTACTGTTAAATCTGAACGCCATCATTTTGACGGTTAAAAATAAAATTAAGAATTTAAAATATTTAATTTAAAAAAATGGTTAAATACTTAAAATTTTGAACTATTTCATACTAATATATAAAAAATTAGTATATATTTAGATATATCTTTATGCAGGTATGCATGCCAAGCTGACAACCTGGTATGGTTTATCCGTAAAAATATATGCATGGTTTATGCAGTTCTTATTTTTCCACACCAATACTTCTGAAGTGCCAATATTTCTGTTATTTGCAAAAGGGGGAAGAGATGAAAAGTAACTAACATTTTTCCAGTATTATTTTAAAGATTTCTGCATGTTGTTTATGTTGCAGTCAAATTGACGGCTTTCAGTCTTCTTATTAAGTATACAAGACATTTTCGCCCCCTCTTTATTATCGAATATAATTTTGTACATGTGTGTGCATATTTCACGTAAAATTAGAAAAATCATAAAATTTCAGAAGCCTGAGGATAATAAATATAGACATAGAGCTCAATAGTATGTTGGCAAAATGATGGCAGCTGTATTTCAAGTGTTAATATATATACATACTAGCTGAAAACCCGCATTTCGCTGCGGAGTACACTCAAATTAAGTACAACGGTCAATGTATGCAGTTAATGCAATATATATATATATATATATATATAATAAATACAACGATCAATGTATGCAATTGATGCAAAAAAAATAAATAAAAATAAAATAAAAAAAATAAATTTATAAAAAATTGTAAGGGATATTTTTCTAGAGAAAATAATGTAGAAGATTATATTCAGATTAAATCTAATAGACCATGTTAAAGAATATAGTATATTTAATGTAGTACAGTTTGAGAAACTTATCTTTTACTGTATTTTAATAGTTTTTTGGATAATGTCCAATTGTTTGCCACATTAGCAAGAAAAAAAATTTTTTTTGTCTATTTCGTTGTCATGCATGTGACGATAAAGTAAATTAAAGTACCAGAAAAAGAAATCACATGATCAGCATTTAATAAATTCAATTCTAAAAATTATTCTTTAAAAATGCTCCAAAAATCAGAAAATGGAAAGAAAGATTCCAAAAAGATTTCATTTTAAAGGAATTTTTATGATTTTCCTCATGATATAAATTCTATAACCCTCAAATTATTTTAAATGCAAACTTAAAAAAAGTTACTAAAACAGCTTAAAAATTTAATTTTAAAAAAATCTAAGAATTTTTCAAAAATCTTTCTTAGTGCACCTCTACACTATAAGAAGAATCATAATGAAAAATTTCAGCCCTTTAGGTCCAGTGGTTTGGTCTGTGTTTTGTATGTCAGTTAGTTAAGGAACTGTTTTATATATATAGATTTTCAGTTTCCAATGTAAGCCTACACTGCTGCCAATAGGCTCGCATGGACACAAAAGAAAAGAAAAATCCTCAGAAACAGAGTATTGTAAAACCTTAACAAATACTGGATGTTGGGCTACAGAATATCAATACAATTAATTATCCTTCTATGAAAAAGGTTAAAAAAAAATGGGGGGGGGGGGAGGATTTTTAAAATAAGATAAAGAAAATTTATGAATGCTCTTTGGAAAAGGAGCAGAGAAATAGGTGTTTTGCTGTATTACCTCTATCAACATTAGCAGCATTGTTATGACTGGTGGATGCTGGGAAGTTGTTCAGAGCATTTCCAAGTAACTGATTATTTTCTTTGTTTTCAGATAAAACTAGAGAGCATCTCTGATCATCCATTCGCTTGCTCTGAAAACGGCTGAGAAGATCAAAAAAGGATTCTTCATCGATGGAACTTTCAAGATCCTGGAAAGAAAATTTAAAGGCTCATAATCACATTCAAATAGCCTGACTAACATTTGTGGTATATAATAAGTAACAGGGCTGCCCAGAGACTTTACGGGGCATGGGGCAAACTTCTGTTGGGGGCCCCCAAAAAAATAAAAAAAGGAAAGAGACGAAAACACACATTCAAATTAAGTTACTCATGCTTTAAATTTTTTTACGTGAATGATTAACATAGTTATTATACTTCATTGTACTGCTCTCTTGTAATATTCTCCAATAAATATGACATATTCCATCTGCAAAGCTTTTTTACTAACTACTTTAGTAGTTAGTACTCTCTACAATTTATTAGAAAGAATGTAATTTTATAGCAGTTAGAACTAAACAGTTATATTTTTCATCAAAACTAAATTGCATATTTTTCAGAAGACTATTTTGGAGTAAGAGAAATCTAATTAATCGATTTTTTTTTTTTTTTTTTTACTTGGGGGGGGGGGGGCTTGCTTTTTTTCTGGAGATTATTTTGAATTTTTAAGTACAGTACAAGTTTCAGAATTTTCTTTCGGACGAAATCTAATAAATTAATTTGTTAAAAATTTTTGGGGCCCCTCCAGCAGTTAGGGGCCTGGGGCAAAGTGCCCCAGTTCCCCCCTCTCTGGGCGGCCCTGATAAGTAAGCATGTACTTCTCTATTTAGAGGTTACACAGATACAGTGGTACCTCAACTTACGAGTTTAATTCGTTCCATGACGGAGCTTGTAACTCGAAATACTCGTATCTCGAATCAATTTTCCCCATTGAAATGAATGGAAATGCCATTAATTCGTTCCAGGCTCTCCCAAAACACCGCAATTTTTTGTTACATGTTTTTAAATAAGAAAAATGTGCTTATAAACGACAAACATTGTATAAAAACGCAATACAATAGAATGTACTGCAATAAATTTGTTTTATTAAATGTAATGTACAACATTTACCTTGGATATCAGACTTGAAGATGCTGATGGAAGAGGAGGAGAAAGGCTGAACTGAAAAATTAAATCTTATTCGTCGATCATTGACCTTTTTGCCCGTTTTCCTCACATTCGCTTTTATTGAGAGCTACTCTCTTAAAGTGAACGAGTGAGACACGGAAGCTGGGCGATTGTTGCATCGTTCACTGTGGCTGTAGTGTCCAGATTCTTCTTTCTGAGAACACGAAGAACATTTTCTCAGAATCCATAGAAGGAGGAGCTTGCGATCCTAGGACCAAGGTCATCCCATCCCTTAGACTCTATGCAACACACCCTAAAGAACGTTCGTTTAGGAGGTGTTGCCCTATGGGGAGTTCCAGTGTGGGGGAGGGAATTGAAGCTATCTCACTGCGATAGAGGTCGGGCGCTGTTTGGTTTCAGAGGGCAACTCAAGTTTGGGCAGAGCAAGCTGCCCCGAGTAGTAAATGTTCAGTGTTAATCTCTCGGTTTAAGACTGGATAGTATTCTCAGAATAATATGTATACAATTGTATAACAGTTGTACATAAAGGTTGTAAATATTATATGCTTCTTATGTTCGCATTTGACGAGCACGTAACATGGCATTCCCCGCTCAAACTAGCGGTTGGATATTTGAAGCTTGCTCGTAACCCGAATTTTAGCTCGTAACTCGAAGCAAAAAATCTACCGAGAGAATGCTCGTATCTCGAAAAACTCGTAAGCCGAGACACTCGTAAGTCGAGGTACCACTGTACTTATTTGATTTTTATTAGACTACATTGTTTAACCAGGGTATCTACTGTGTCAGAAAGTCAATTTCATTTCTTTTACAGGACTCTCAAATAGTTAGAAAAATTCCTTACACATTTTTAAAAAGCCTTTTATTGATTGATGTCTCAAGAAATTTTGCAGTCAATTTTAAAAAATTTTACACAAGTGTTATATTTTACCTTAAAATGTTTAGCCTAGCGCTGGAGGGCATGGCTCAAGTAACTTAGTTACCCCAGCAATACCCGTTAGTCACCTTAAGATTTTAAGACATGTATTTATATATGAAAAAATAAATAACAGTACAGAAATGATTCAGTTTATCCTCTGCTTAAAATGTCTAGTAAGAAAGATATCAACAAACTTTAAGGATTCATTTTTTAAGGACACATATATATTTTTAAGCATTGATATAGATTCTTAGATACTAGAGGTCAATAACCAAAAGTAATTTTTTTTATTGATATTTACATGCAATTTTTTCAGCAATGCTCAGTACAAAACAGCGTTAAAAAAGAGAGAGAGAATGAGTACCAATAATTTAAATACATTTCTGCCAGTGGACAAAACCTAAAATAGTTTTGTATTGATCATTTTAAGCAGGTTACATTCTCCTTGTGAGTTACCAAGAGTTTAATACAAACCATTACTTGTAAACAAAAATTTTCCTTTACTAAACTTTGAAATGCTATTTTAAAAAATAAAGAGTTATTTTGCATTTGGTCAGTCTGGAAATTTTCCCGAAATACTGTCGGATTATATAAGTCACAGAAGGATGAACAGTGATAAAAAAAATCTCAAAAATTGCATCAAGAACTTATTTTTCTGAAATATTTTACAGAAATAAATTTTTATATGCTTGTTGTCAACACAAAAAGTTCACACTTGTATCTAAAGAAAAAGTCAAACGTAAGCAAATGACATGGTTTGGTTCTTGCGTGATTTTCGGAATCATCACAAGCAAAAATTTATGTAAATTATAAAAAATAATCAGCTTTGACTAAATTTATAATATTTTAGTTAAAGTTAGTTTATTTTTAGCATGTAACTTGTAGGTTCATTTTCTGTTCACAGAACAACCTCCATTATGCTATGAAGGACATTGGCTAAATTTTGAATAAATGTTATTAGATATTTTTCCTCCTTATACGTGTCATACAAGAAGTGTGAAATAATTATCTGAACAATGTTTTAAACTTCCACAGCTCAGCCATGCTTGGCTGCTTCAAGATCATTAGTTTAATATTTAATTTTTTTTTTAAACTTATCACCATTATAATGTAAAAGTGGAAGTACTCTATACAAGAATCACAAAAGTAACTATAGTGTTGCCATGCATGTATGTACCTCAGTAATTTTTTAATGAATGCAAATTATGCAATAAAATAAAAGGATCATAAGTAATTTTTTTAGTATATTTGACACTAATAGTTGCAGTTTACTGACAAAACAGATCTAAAGTCAAAAGTAGCACATTTAATTTAATCTTGCATACTAGAGCATGAATTTCCTCTTTCATCAATTTAATACATCTTGGTAAGAAAGGAACCACTTTAATTACTGATATAAGCTTTAATTACTGATATAACCACTTTAATTACTGATAAAATATGTTTGCACTAAGAATATTTAAATACACGATTTTCAATAAAAACGGAGGTCATGTAAATGTCAAATATCCAAAAATCATACACTGTTGTTAAAATTAATGAAAAATAAAACATATTACCTATTACATTGTAAGATTTTTATTGGATATTAAGGATCTTTTCTTAAAGAGATTTTTTTAACACTATTCTATCTGCAAAAGACTGCTATTTTAAAATTTTGAATGATTTTTTTCATATTTAATTTATTAAAACATAGCTCAATCGGAGCTTCTCTAGGTTTTTTTTGGGGGGTTTTGGTTTGCAGCACTATGGTCAACTTTTGCTACACAAGGGCTAATTAGACCTGGACTTACTGCTTAAAGCCGATTCCGAAAGGCTACAAACGTCCATGCCAAGAGTGGAATTCAAACCCACAGACTTTAGGATCCAGGATCACATAGTTCATAGATGATTACTTTAACAGTAAAAAAAAGTATAAAACTCACATTAGATTCCTTTAGGATTGGAGGTTTAGTCTCTTTCACTGCAGCAGGAGCATTCTGACTTGATTTTTCAGCTTCTTCCACAGGTGGAAGAGGATCTGCCTCAGTGACTGGAGTTAGTTTCTTTTTCTCTTTATCTTCTGATGACTAAAAAGAACATTATACACATTTTATACTTAGATAACTATAGTAAGCAGTAGCAGACTGATTAAAAAACTTTCATGGCTTTTATTCACCCCAAGCTCATTTGCCATTAATAGAATGAGGCTAATAATTACTAAAAATTCTTATTTCTTATTATGCTCATTAATACGAACTCTCAATAATTTTTTAATTGCAGTCTTTGCACTTTCTACATCTAAAATATGAAAAGTAAATTAACAAGTATTTAATAATATTGTTAGATGCTTTGTAATGTGTTTTCATCATTCATTCTATAGATATTTATTATATATTAAATTATTGCACCAAATTATTTGCTCTCTGTAAAAATTTAAAAAAATAGATGTGTAGAGACTTATTATAAAGTCTTATACTAAATTATACTTATATAAAATTATTGCAAAAAAATTGCTCTCTGTAAAAATTTAAAATAAGTCTCTACACATCTATTTTTTTAATTTTTACACAGAGCAAATTATTTGCAATAATTTGGTATAAGAATTTAGTGCAGCAATTTAATATATAATAAATATCTATAAAGTGAATGATTAAAATGCATTACAAAGCCTCTAAAATTATTATTAAAATACTTGTTAATTTACTTTTCATATCCTAGATGTAGAAAGTACAAAGACTGCAATTAAAAATTAAGATTTCATATAATGCTCAAACCATAGGAATTTGTGTTAGTGAACAAAAAGTTAGATTTTACAAAACTATAAAAGCATCTATCCAATATCTGTTTGATTTGAACAAAATGTGGGAGATCAACATGTTCTTTAAATATTAAAATGTTTAGCTTAATTTATAAAGCATATTTAATAAGACTTGCAATAGAATAAAATTATAACAAAACAAAAAATTAAATAAACTTGATTTTGACAAAAAATATAAAAAGAAAAATAACCATTTTGAACATATAACAGACTAAATGTATTATTAATATACACATATATGCTCATAAATACTTATTCTTAGTTTCTCATATTCTTAGTTATTCATAGATCAAAATATAGTGAAATAAACATTTCAATTAAAAAACCTTTCTGTAAATTTTTAACAATTTGCCTAAATGAACCAAGAAATACACTATTTTTTCATGGAAAAAAACAAAAGATTTACCGCTCTTCTCCGAATAAACTAGTAAAATTATTAATGTATTTACAAAAGTCTGATGAATTCAGATACTATAAAGATGATGCTTTATAATGCAGACGTGGCATTATAAATATTTACCATGGGCAATTTAAAGTGAGTTGAAATGCACAAAACAGAAGCACAAAAAAAAATTTCTAACTTTGTATTGTTGATGGGAATACCTCTCTTAATGTCTATTCCATCACCAAAAAAACTGGAGTAATATTTTGTTTTTAAGAAAATTTATACCAACCATACTATTATTGATAATCATTTATTGAGGATATTAAACTATTCAAAATAATACTTTGCAGTATGTCCAATTTTGAGATTTACCTTCATTATTTTTCTAGATTTGATAAATGGAAGTGAGTTTGGGATTTCTGAAATAGCTTCAAAGACTGTAAGAAAACTGAAACCCACAAATGAGCTTGGTTGGAGAGCTAGGATTATCTTTTGCAACATGATGGTTATACTGACTATTACCATCTACTTAAAGCCAATTGTGAACAGCTACAAACACATATGCATAGGGCCATATTCTGGTCTGTTGTCTTGAGTAACGTACACTAGCACCAAGCTATTAATTTACAAGTTTCAACTGTAAAAAATGACAATAAATCTTTCTTTGGGTACAATATCAGCTTACATATAGAAATGACATTTCTTCATAAAAGGGAGCAAAGTGCCCTCAAATTCCTTTTAATTTTAAAAAGGCAGAAACATTTCAAGCAGTAGAAAATAACAGTTTCTTATACAGAATGAATAATGCTGGGAAAATATATTCAGTTTACACAGCTAAGACAGAAAAGAAAACATCGCTAGAAGAAAACTGCTTGTATAGAAAATGTCATTTCATCTCTTTTTGTAACTTTAAAGTAATTCTAAACAAGCAGTGAATACCTAAAACACAAATTTTAACCCTAAATTTCATTAACACAATGATATAAAGATAAAACTGACAACACATGTATCCCCCCCCCCTCTTTTCTGTTAAAACAAGAAATAAAGGATAAAACATCATACCTTAGCAACTTTGGCATCTGGTGTTAACTTCAGCAGATCCATTTGTTCCATGCTAATACGACGCATCCTTCCACTGGAATCTGTAAGAGATTGTTAAGTATAAGTTAGAGTTATAAATCCCAGGAAATCATTCACGTTTACTAGAGTTGAACAGATATTTTAATCTGATTAAATACAGACTAAACACAAGGACAATTAACTAAATATACACACTGAAGGCTAAGTGCATTAACACTGAAGATCACCTTGTGGTCCATTTTGAGTAATAATTTTATTACATTTTTTGACAGACTTAAACATTTCTAACTTATGCACAAATATTATATAATCAAATAATCTATGGATCAACAGTCTGTAATTTGCAGTAACTGCAGGTTCCCAAACTTTCAAATTAAATTTTCTTGAAACCACGATCAGTGAACACACAACTTGTGTACATAGAGTCAAAATGGATCAAAGAAACACACAAAATGGATGATATAATTTAACATATTGCAATAATAATCTGCAGTCTCAAGTTCGATTTTAAATACTAACCAAAATGTCAAATTTATATAAAATAACATGCACTTACTGAATGACACATTGCTCTGACCACAAGTAGTACTTTCTTGTGATTCTAGCACCTTTTGTATGTCAGATATGCTGTGCGTGGCAGTTATTTCTCCAGACTGATCCCCAATCTAAAAATAAATAAACAAATAAAACAAAATATCATAACTGCTTCAAACTACAAACTCTGCTGTGGAGTGTCAAAACAATTTTATTGGTTAAAGATTTAAAAAAAAAAGGTTTTACATAAATAACAAACATTTTAAAAAAAGTTTAAATCAACAAAAAATATGACCTGCCTTTCTCTAGGGTTTGAAAATAATGAAAAATATTTTGAAAAACAAAATTAAAAGAATCCGAAGATGAAAATAAAAGATGACAATAAAAATAAAAAAACAGTTATAGTTGGTTGTTTTGGAGTGATATGATCATCTTTTGCTTTTCAATAGCTAAACTGACCATGCTTAAAGTTGATTTCAAATAGATACAGATATCTATGCTCACTGCAAGAATCTAAACTTCTGAACCATAGTTATAACCTACAAAATCAATACAAATTGATCAGCCTGAAACAACTTACTATGAATAAAAACTTTCTGAAATTTCAATGAATTTTCCTAGATCTATATATTATTATGAAACCCATTTTCCTGTTCCAAATTCTAAATTAAAGATAATTAAAATTAAAACTATAAATAGATTTTTTAATATTCTTGAAAAAGTGATTTTCCCCCCAATTTCTTTGATCAAGCAAATACTGATTCTTTTTAGTGAATTTTCTTGGTAAGTACCAAAACCATACAGATAAAGAAATAAAACAAGAATTTCACAGGATTAATGTATTAAAAAGTTTAATAACTATATTCATAAAAAATGCATAAATTACATTTATTTGTTAGTTCCTAATTTAAATTTAGTATATAGAAACTGTTTATAAATACTATGAAGGTAGATAACAGTTTTGAACTAAAGACACTAAAAATGCAGAAAATACATATACATTCTACAAACTTATTTTCCTGTCTTAACAAATCATAACAGAAGAAAATGTTAAAACACAGATATTATTTTATGTTTCAAAGCAAAACGAACCAAACTGTGTTTATCAAAAGATATATGGGTTATAATATACAAAAAAAACAACTGCAAATATTAAAACTCGAAACATATCTAAAAACAGGTTAAATTGTCTCAAAAAATGCAATTTTAAGATTTGTCCTGATATTTCCCAAATTTTTTCATCATGCATTTTCCTGTAGCAGAACAATTTAACTATTAATATATAATTACACATGAGGTGCTACTTTATTACTTAATATAACTTAGTTTTTAAGTACAACTGAAGAAAACTATATCAGTTTCTCAGAATATCAATAATTTTTCTATTAGTCTTAATAAAAGATATTCATTAGAATTAATAATGATATTTTACCTCTTTGGATACTTCAAGATGTCGATTAGCATAATGTAAAGCTTGTTCATGATTTCCAATGGCAGAATGTGCATTGCCTAGACTCCAATAAGCTCGGCCTTCACCAATTTTATCATTCAGCTCTTGGGCAATTCGAAGATGACGCAGATGGTAATCAATGGCAGCTGGATAGTCATGAAGCAAGGTGTATGTGTTTCCTAAACTATAGTAGGCTTGGGCTTCAACAGCCTTATCTCTAAGCTCAATAGCCAGTTGCAATGTTTTCCTATAGTTGGAAAATAAAAAATATGTATTTAATTTGTTATATTTTCTTAAAAAATAAAACTTGGTCAATATTCATTTGTGACAGCACAATGAAAATATACTTTATACAGTACATTCCAGCCATTTTTTACGAGGTGATATTGACAATTTTGTATTGACCAGGTAAGAGTCCATTTTTTATAGCTTGAGTTTAGTTTTTATGAGGTCTTACCAAGTCTTCTGTCTGAAAAATTCTGCAACATGCCTTTTTGCTCCAAGATTTCTGCCTCATTTTCTTTTGAACTTAAGTTTCTGGATGGTCATTTTTGTATTAAAAAAAAAAAAAAAAAAAAAACACTAGCAAAATTCCTTCACTACTATAATGCCTTCCTAAACCAATATGTGATCTTCAATTTTGCAGCTTACTACTATACTTCTAAGCTAAACAAAGTACACTCAATAAACTATTTGGAGACCCCCCCCCCACCACTACTACACTAAAGAATGTGGGAAAGGTATCTTTCAAAAGGGTTTGAAACATGACCCAGGTGGCATTTGGGATGACCCACACAGGAGGGAAAAAAAAAAGCTGTAGAAATAATTTTAAATGTGTTTAATAACGCCACTTTATTACCCGCTTACTGATATATGTATATGAAAAGGGAAAAATAGGACCTTAACAAGTAAGGGTTACTTTTCACTGGGATATAATCTACTGTGGCAAAATGATCAAGATTTAATTGACTGTAAGTTTTGCAAATATATTTAATTGTTTTTTTTTAAAGTTTGTTATCAATTATATCATTAGTACACAAACACAACTGCGTTATTTTCTACATAGACTTCATTGTTTTAATTCTTTTATTAAGGAAAGTCAATAAAGTCAGGGAAAATACAAATGGATTTTATAAGTCTTAAAAAAACTTAATTTTCCTTGAAAATTGACATTGGTACATCTAGTGAATTAGATCCAGTGAATTACTGCCTAAAACAAAATATTTTCACATATATGTATGCTTAAAAAATTTCTTTTAAGTCATCAAAATAAAACTGAAAAAATTCCATTAATCAGGTTGTTTCATGTTCACGCCAATTGATGGCATTACGGTCGCGTGAACTTTTGTTTCTTTTTATGAGTTTTATTCTGTCAGAGTTGGAATGTCTTCTTGTGCGAGAAGTGGCATCCGATGCTTGTTTTGGAGGGATGTCCTAATCTGTTTCAGTCAAATGTATAGATCAACGAATTGAGCATATGAATAAACTGGTGTTTAGAAGAGAAGTATGTTTAATTAGTGTTTGATCACGACACAGGTAGAAATATGATCTATCTCAATATTATTTATCAATATTCCTACTAATGACAAATTTTGTAATACAGCCATGTAAAAAAGAAAATGTATGCAAGTCAAATAAACACATAATAAAAATGAACAACAGCAAACAACAACAACAAAAAATAAATAAATTTTTAAAAAATCAGATAACCCATACTAACAAACTGATGTAATTCAGATTAGAGGTGAAAATGGATTTTTTGAGTGGATTTCCTTATGTATAATTTTGGCTACTTCAGAAATATATCTATGGAGTTTTATGAAATATTCAGGTATTAGGAAAGAAAATCTTAAAAATTTCAAGTTGAGCTAGCATTAAAAATTGGTAATGTTCCAATGGAACTATATTTTGGAGTCATTCTAGGGTATTCCTGTTTTTTTAAAACTGATAAGATGTACTCTCATAAGCTGTTTGAACTTAAAGAGCACTTTTTTCGTCATGACAAAGCTCCCGAGATTTCCAGTTTTTTTACACAATTCCGTAATTTTAAATTTTCTATATAAGCATCCTTATCAGTCAAATAACTGTACCGCTAGCAATAGTATATGTAAAACTTTTGATTTTTATACGCATTTGTTGACTTAAAAAATCAGCTCTTTTAAAATATATTAAAGAATAAATAATGAAATATCCTGTAATTTAACTTTTATGCTTTAGCAGCATACTTAATATGTATGTGTGTGTTTGTAACTTATAAGCAGAAAACTTACTGAAAATACCCTTGTGAGATACTCTTATGAGATTATTAGCAGAAATTCTTGGAATCTTGTTATCCTAGTTTACTCATAGTAATTCTGAATTAATTCAAAAGAAAAGTTTCTAAAATTTTCTTTTTCCAAATCATTTAAAAAAAAAATTTTTTTTAATCATTTTTGTTCTATCTTCATTTCTTTTTTAGCATTAATTTATCATTGCAAACTAATTTTGTGAGTTATTCATATTTTTATTTCAAGGTCATAAAATTCTAGTTTTTAGACTATCTTGATAAATTATAAAACATTTGCATCAATAAAATAAAATTTCATGCCTTTCATAATTTTTTCAAAACAACACTAATTTCACATACTACAAAAAGCTGAGCTCAATACAAAAAATAAATAAAATAAAATATAATAAAAATAAATTAAAATAAAATAAATAAAGATATAAAACCTGATAACTTTAATAAATGTTAAAATCTTACTTATAATGTTCAGCAGCTGTTTCAAACTCTCCCAAGAAAATATGGGCATTTCCTAAATTATTGTGGGCTCTTCGTTCTGCAGCTATGTCTCCATATTCTTTAGCAATTGCTAGCCTCTAAGCATGAAGAAAAATCACACAATAGGATTAATAGGCAATTTTTCTCTTTATAATTTTACTGGTTTAAAAATTAAATTATTTTTTTTTTGAGGGATGAAATTAAGAGGATTAAACAATCATAAATAAGCCTTTAATTTCCCCCACCCACCCCCACCAAGAAAGGTTTTAATGACAGAAATGACTTGGAAGTTCAAATTTTTCCTTCAAATATAGTAAGATTTTCCAGATACTTAGAGAGAATAATTTCTACAACTGGAACAATAATATAAATGACTTTCAACTTTTTTTCATAAAAATTACTTCTAAGACATAAAAATATTATTAACTAGATATAACAATAATTTATTAACTCAATATAAAATTGTAAATACAGTTGATTCCTTTTATTATTATTATTATTATTATTATTATTATTATACAGTTGATCCTTAACAATTGCAAATATAATTATTCACAAGTCTGCCATTATAATTGAATAAGAAACTTTTTACAGTTTTTCAGCGAACAGCAAAATTAAAATCATTAATTATAAGAAACACATAACTGTACTATATTGTATAAGCAACTGTATTTCCTAAACAATTTAAAAATTATTCAAACACTGTAAGTATATAATAAATTGGATATTGTATGAGTACTATAATGACTTTCAGTTTTAGCCTACATAGTTATAATTATTCAATACAGAAATTTTACACTTATAAAACACACAGCCGCACTCAGGCTGTAATATTTAAAAAAAATTAAAACCTTAAATTATAACTACTTGCATTTAATTTCATTTTATATATTTCTAAACACAGCCTCAAATTGTATATTTGTGTAAAATCCTTTTAAAGTAGCTTAAAAAACAAATACCTATTTAAAGGTATAAAATATTTTTATCAAAATACAAATCTACTACTATAACATTTGAAATATGGAACAATTACATATATATTATTAAACTGATATAATAGGACAAACAAAAGTAGAGGAAGGTTATTAAACAATAATACATATTAAAAGGTCAAGATCTTTCAAATTCCAAATCGATACCCAAACTCCAAAACCTCTCAACTGAAAATTACAAATTTTACAGGATAGCCAAAAAACACTTTACCAAATAAATCACAGCTGTAGATAAATACGTCACAGCTGTTCTTTAAAATACCTTTAGAATGCACTTAACACTATTTATTGAGTTTTCTTATGAATCAATACAATGGAAGCAGCTGTGGGTTATCGTATTCCCACATAAAATGAAAAGAGGAAAAAATAATAGTTAAGAGGTTTTGGAGTTTAGGTATCAAAATATTAGAGCCAATTAAATTGAGAGTTAAATCCATTCACATGCTGTATGCAAGATAATTCAAGATGTAAAAGTTAATTCTATGAAGCCTTTATTGTCTAACATGTTTTAATAATAACTAGTTGGTACCCGTCAAAACATGACGGCTAGATAGTAAATAAATGTACTAATACACAAATTATACTCAACATATCATTGTTGAAAATCATAATAATGCGCAGAAACAAATTAATGTTTAAGTGGCCTCGTTCTTAGTGAGTATCTAGAGCCAGATTTAAAAATGTCACTGAGCATGCGCAGAGAGCAAATTTTTAATTGTAAATTATCGCTAATTAAACAGTGCGAAATAAACAATTTCCATCAGGTTTAATCTTATATTTCACAAACATAATTATCATAAAAATGGCAGTGAGAGATCTAGAGAGACTCCTCGGCATTGAAACATGTCACTGAGCACGCGCAGAAACAGTGAGTTTCTAAAGCCAGATTGAAACATGCCACTGAGCATGCGCAGAAATAAAATTTTAACTGTAAATTATAGCTCATTAATAAAAATTGCAGTTACAAAAACCAAATTTGACAAATCTACAGATTACAATCTTTCATTTACGACCAAAAGGAAGTATATTGATGCAGTAGTTTTCTCTCACGGACTGCCCAAAAAGTCAGCTTAGCAACTTAAATATATAGATTTTGCATACATCTATTCTGCTGACAGACGATTTTCAGGGAATTGGGTGTAGTAAGTATTAATATTCTTTCACTGAACTTAAAAAATTCATAAAAAAAAATATTGTAATATTGTTCGGAGTTACATTGGGAATGTTAATGAAATACTTCAAAGAGAAAAAATATATATATTTTTTAAATAACAAAAGATAAACACGGCAAATTTTTTTGGTTATTAATTGCAATCTTCTGAAATTTTAATGATGCAATATATTTACTAAATAATATTGCATAAAAAATGAAAAAGAAATCCCATTGTCTACATACAGTTTTTCAAAAAGGAATTTTTATGAATTTTCATTTCATTTAGTAGTAACAATGCACAATTATTCAAAGTATAATAAGAAGCATTGGATATTTGATATTATCAGCTATGCAAAAAAATGTAAAAAATTGAATATTTTACAGAATTTGGACTGTTATGCAAGATAATTTTTTCAAAACCTTCATCTATTTTCATAGAGAGATGTTCCTTTACGACTCTAAAAATAAACCCTTCAGAGAATAAAAACCAGTTACGGAAAATTTATCGACTGATAAACAAAATATCATTCAAAAAATTTCGAAGACTTTTATAACACTGAATTATTTTATAAAAAATTTATATTGGAGGTTTTGCAAGAACTTAGTTAAGAGAAATAAATATCTCAATTCAATGTGTTTTAAAAATTATATATAGATAAGACCTTGGGGTTGAGAAAAAAAATTACAACTTTTAAGAGCCCTTTCAAGTATTTGAAATAAGGATTTTTTACAGGGGAAGGAAAATCTTATAGTTATATAAGAAACATAATGGTTATATACTGCATGGAAGATATACTGCATCTGTTTTGAAAAATTCAAAAATATCTAGAATCTTATGGATAACACAAAATACAATTTTATAAACAGCTAAAAATTAGAGAAATATTTAATATATTGAAAAAAAAAAAGAAAAAGCATTGAGGTACCTCTTGATGATAGGTTATAGCTTCAGTGAAGTTCCCAAGCAAGTAATGTGTATTTCCTAAATTTCCACAGGCTCTACCTTGAGCACTTCTGTCTTCAAGTTCCATCATAATTTTTAAGCTCTGACTAAAGAAATTGAAAACATGAGCATTAACGCAGCAGCCTAGCAGAAACTTAATTCATTAATATTATATCCAGCTACTTTCATAATTATTTTCTAGTTTTCTAGGTGAGCTACATAACAGTAAAAATTTTCATATAAAGAGAACACTAAGATTCATAGTCTAAAATTAACAAGAATCAAATGACTTACTCATAATTTTCAACTGCTTTCTGTAAACATGCTTTCACTTCATCAGGAAACTCACCAGGGTCTTGGTGATTTAAACATGCATGTCTTTTCCCCTTAGCATGATAGACATTTCCTAAATTATAAAGAGCTCTGCCTTCACCAACCTAAAAAAAAAAAAGTACTTTAGAAATATTTTATAATGTATTTAAGTCAAATACTATGTACAAGCTATTTCATCACATTGATTAGTTTTTTTTGATAAATTTTCTCATAAAAAATTATTTAGCATGCACTTCTTAATTTCACAACATTTTAAATGTATACGGTCAGACTCGCATCCGACATTCTTAGTTTGGACCATAGACACATAGTGAAGGCTGTTAGCGACATTCAACAAAGCGAAAGCCGACAGCGGTGAAAATCGCCATAGGTGGTCCATGTAAAAAGGAAACCAGAAGATGGGGTCCGAGGTATGGAAAGGTCTAGATTGTTCCAGAAAGACAGACAGGAAAAGGGATAAATAGAGGAGACTGCAAGAAAAATAATAGACTAGACTTGGACTTTGCCGAAACGACGAGCGAATTACGAGTGGCTTATACATCGGATCACGACGATGAGGTTTACATATACTTTTGCCTTAGCTAATAAGATTTTTTGAAGCACTATGATTATTTTAAAATTATACTAAATATGATTACTAAATTAATAAATTATTTAAAATTATATTAAATATGTTTACCCCAAACTAATTTGTCTAAATAAAATTAAATAAAGCAAAAGAAAGGTGAAAATTTTTGTACTCTGACAATTAAAAACAACCCCCCAAAAAATTATGTGTTAAAAAGTATATTTCATCAATGAGAAATTATTTGTTCACTAATACAGAATAATTTTTCGAATCAACAAATAATACTAACAGGCAAAAAAACATTCAAACAATGGTAAGCAAATAAAAACATTAAAAAAATGATTGAACCCAAAATTATATTTATTATGATTGTAAACAAAATTAAAAAAAATTATTAATTTCAAATATTTGGTTGAACAGTTCATCAGCAAAACTAAACAATACAATGCTTTTTTTTTAAAAAGTAATTTTCAAATAAAACATGCTAAATATATCGGATTTAATTCTTCACAGAAAACGTTTAAATAACAAAACATTTAGATCACTTCTGTGTGATTCTTTATGACAAAATACATTAAATGTATAAAAACAAACTAAACAATAACTAAGTGTTTGACCCAGAAAAAAAAAAAAAACAATTTTAACTATACTATGATCAGAAGATAAATTCTAATTAGGTAAAAACTGTCCAATTGAAGAAAAACTTAATTATCTCCCAGTCTGAAAAATCTATGATGTTTAAAAAAAAAGTATAAAAATAAAAATAAAAAAATTAATGTTTAAAAAAAAAGCACAACATTAAAGGATTTTATTATTTATATACTCAAACAGCATTGAAATTTTTAACAGCTATAAAGTTTATGTCCACTTATACATGTTCTACGGTCCTTTTTAGTATGTTTCAAAATAAAAAAATTGAATGATCTTTTATATTAATTTTGTTTTGTTACTTTGCATAAATCTATGAACATACAGAACAATATATTAATTACTTTATCATTTAGCTTCCTTGAAATAGCTAGATGTCTTTCACAACATGTAATGGCTTCATCATATTTTCCCATAACTTTCAAAGTATTTCCTAAATTGCCACTAGCTTTTCCCTCTCCTAATTCATCATGAATTGCTCTGAAATATAAAAAAATAAAATAAAACTGTCACTTGAATTTGAAACTTTAAAATATACCTTTGAACTAGTGTAAAAGAAATCAAATATTATACTTACAGGGGGGGGGGGAAATTAAATATACAATTTTAAAAGTGAAAAACAAACCACAAATTTATGGATGATAAAAGACATTTCAGTTTCAAAACCCCACAATTTCAATCAATTTCTTATGACATTTAATTTTTTTTTCTTTTTAATTTCTCAGTAAAAAACATTGCATACAAATGCTAAAATATACATACATAAAGAAAAAAAGTTGCTTTAACAATCCAATTTTTCTTTCATTAATTATTATACCATAATTGATGAAAAGAGAACTATTTTGGTATCAAAATAAATATTAAATATAAAACAGAAATTTCTGGCACTTTCCCAGTACACAGATACAATATAAACAGAACAATAAGTTCCAACGAGTATCAAAGAAGGAAATCTAAAGCAAGGGTTTTGGAAATTGAGTCATTGCCATGATAATTTTTTCACTAGGCACAGGTATATTGTAAATAAAATATTCATTCTGATAATTACATTCTTTTCAAAAAATTTATTAACATTTAAGATATTAAAATGAGAGCTCTTATTTCATAACCATAATAAAATATAACAGTTAAAATTTAACTTCAAAGGTTTCTAGATAAAGAGCATACATTCTTTCCCAATTATTTAACTTACACTGAAGATGTTAAAAGCTTTAAATAAAAAAAATCTATATTTTCTTCTAAGTTTTATTTCAAATCAAAAATAGAATCTACATAGCTTTGCAAAGTTGCTTATAAACTCTGACTGAATAATAAAACAAACAGAAGATAAAAAGGAAATTATATATTGTTTTTACATAAAAATATATTTTTTATGTGCCATTAGTCTTTTTTCTTTTTAATAATATTTCAAGTTTTTAAAAAAATTATCTGTAATGGCAAGTTTAAAGAAAACTGAGCCCAAAAACATAGAGAGAACAAAGCATGACACAACAACAAAAGTCGGGAACAGTAATAGTCTATGAACTCAATACATCCCTTGCTTCCCAGTATCGATCAGAAAGAGTTTACTTGTGAAGAGCAGGACTGAGGACTGAAAAGTAGGTGAGTTTCATTCATCATCTACTGAAGATTGCAGAGCCCGCAGAAAGGATGAGAAACAATTTTAAGGTGATGCAGATATCTTAATAAAATATTGTGGCCAGTCATAAGGCAAAATTCAGCAACAGCTTTATGCCTTGGCCACTTAGGAATATATTAGATTCTAATACACCAGGGCTTTTGATAAATTATTTTCAAAGAGCTGTTCGACATCATCAATGGAGTTATGGATAATCCACTTGACAGTACTAAAAGAAACACCAGCATTGGGAATCTGCAATTTGTTTCCCTCTTGGCCAGGAGATCGGCAAACTCACTGTCAGAGACTCCGCAACAGCGTAGGAATCATTGTAAAACAATTTCTATATGGTGGCTGCTAAAGCACTACAGGAGCTTTCTACTCCCAAGGATATCAGCACAGTATGGTGTACAATATGAATCAATTGCAGTTAAAGCAGCTTTAGAGTCACAACAGATAACTTTGGAGAAACAGTCCAGATAGCATTGCAGTTGCGAAAGTGTTACATGTATTGCAAAGATCTCTCATCACACACAGATCAACCCTTTCCAACAGGAGCCGAAATGGAGAAAAGCTTACAGAAGTTACATGCTCCTGCATTGACACAATTTTACAGACAAGAGCCCTCTGTATAGGCCCTCACCCATTCCGGCTCAAGATACAGCACATTGATAGCCATGTGGGTCAAAGATTTCAAAACCGCAATGTCAAATCCTTTTTACATACATCATGACAAAGCTCAGGAAAAACCCGAAAACCTCTCTTTATGATGGGGTTTTGAGGAGGAATGAGTGGTTCTGGCACATAATTTAAATCAAGACAGCTCTCAGTTTCAAGAACTCCGTACAGAACCTTATTGAATTATTAATCCCCTCTTCAGTTCTAAGGAAAGAATGCTCCAAAGGGAAAGACTGGAAGTATTATAAAAGTACATAATAAACATTGGAACAGAATCAATAGATGCCTCAAACATAAACAATATTATAATACAGAAAAACATGGAACAAAAATTTCATTTGGATTCAAATGCTTACAAAAATATTAATGTAACAAAATGAATGTTTCAGCTTTAAAAAAAAAAATAACATAAAAAATGCTTCAAATAAGTACCTTGCAACAGTAAGATCACATTTGTGATACTCCATTGCCTTTGCATAATCTCCTAAATAAAAGTAAGCATTGCCTAGCTGGCTATATATGGCACTTAAAGTCTTAAAGTCACGAGTTCCAACTCGAATAGCTGCTTCAAAGAAGGCTACACCTCCAGTAAAATCGCCATTCTTACATAACCTTTCACCCTCAAGTGCAAGCTCTAAACAGGCATTACGTTCCATTGTCTGAAAGAAAAATTATCAATAAAATTTTAAAATCATACAGCTATAACTTTTATACAGAGACAAAAGTTGAAATGTTGTTATTTTGCCAGAATTTATCAAAATTAGTAGAGTAGAATCACTGTTTCATAGTGAGATTTGTGGTTGCTTTTTATGTTTACAAGAAGATAATTTCAAACACAAATAATAAAAACGTTCATATGAATATGATTATTGGACCTGACACTTCTATCAATGAATTAAATTTAAAAGAGGTAACTAGCAGTTCATACAAACAGTTTTCAAAACTTTTACGCAAATACTTAAAGCAAGGGGCTTACTTCATTTCCGTCATTAATTTTCCCCCAAAATGTATTCTTAGTTTAAATTACGTCAATTTGTATAATATATAATCACCTTTTTTTAAAGGAAATGTAAGTCTTTCACCACCTGTGCAACATTGTTTTTCAGTGCATAAAAGCATACATTTCCCACATATTTAAAAAAGACTCATCAAAATTTTTCCCAAATTACTGTTTTTGTGCTGCTAAACAGATGATAGAAAATACAACCTTAACACAGAATTAACTGTGAAAGGTTACTATTAATAAAAATTTTCACTATTGCATATTAACATATTTTAGTTTCTTTATAATTCTTAATTTGTATAACAACAACATATTCAAGATTTTTGAGCCAATGAATTTGCATAAGAATCAGAACTGATGCTTGGCAAGTAAGAGGGAGGGGAAGAGGCCACATTTACTAAATATTTATATATATATATATATATATATATATATATATATATATATATATATATATATATATAATACAGATATCGTCTTTTTCAGTGATTAAGTTTAGAACCGATTTAAAATTGTCTCAAAGTAATGGCCAAATGCTATCTGAATAATTTCAACTCTTGTCAGAAAATTAACATAACTTCTTATTAAACTATGTTGACATATGTAGAAATAGATTCCCTCTAGATCAGTGGTTCTTAACCTTTTGTTGATTAGGGATCATTTGTTGAAAAAAAAAAAGTTTTGTCAGGGACCATCTATCTCAACCAACCCTTGCAAAAATAGGTTTAATTTTCTGAATAAACAATATATTTATGACAACAAAGTTAGATAAAAAGTTATAAACTTAAAAACAATAACGAATTAAACATAAAGTAAACTTAGTAGCAAACATAAAAGCATATGAAAACATAAACATTAATGAGATTTTTGAGCTTCATTTGCTTATTACAGAAACTTAAAAAGCATAATATGTGTATTAAAATAAAATTTTAAATATAAATAACAAACTGCTTGGCTCTTACAGTTTTTAAGTATATAGACATCTCATTACACAATAATTGAACAATGTAAATAAAGAAAAAGCTAGTGAAATGGTATATCAACAGGTTGAATTTGAAATAAAATAATTAGTTTTCATGATCTGTAATAATTAAAAAGTTTAATGTCTAAGTTACTACATAAATGAAGGTTATATGATACATCAAATATTATGACTAATTCCCCACATAACTGTATTAAAACACACAAATGATAGTTTTCAAAAAGGCACCTAAAACTGCATTCACATCTGTCATTAAATACAAAATGCAGAAAACAAAAATCCACATTTACGTTTATATGAACAGAGAACTTTAGAGTAAAATTTAGCATATATGTAGTTTTAGCCGGATTTCATATAAAACGCGTTATATTTAAATTCAAGATCTAATCTAGAAGTTAATATTTTTTCTAAATACACATTCTCTCCATACAGATTTGGATGCTTGTAAATCACTATTCCCAAACAATTTACTGATTAATAAAATATTAAATTAATGATGTACATATTATAATGAAGGGAATTATAAATTTAATGCCTAAAGGATCTTCATTGGGACACTGTATCATAAAATCATTGGCTAAACAAATTTTAACGTTTTTGAGGAGTATGTTGAAGATGTTTTTAAATAATATGATAAAGCAGGGGGGCAGTCAACAAGTTTATTTAGTAATAGAATGTTAACAGATAATGTATATTTCTCAATATATTTACAAAAAAGCAATTTGAAATATGCTTAATCATACCACAAAACAAAAGCAATATTTAAACACTGGAAGTTATAACGTCCTAAAATAGTAATCTTATTTCTTCTATGGATATACTGAAAAAATGAATATTTCCTATTTTCCTACAACGATCAAATGAAATTTTAAACTTGATTATATAAATAATTCCTGATTTAATAAATGTATGAGAAACTTTCAGCTTTGAAAAACTGTAAATAAAAACCGTTAGAAACCAGGCAGCAGATGTTTGCTTACCTATATGATGTTGGTATCTCACCAAACGGTTACAAAGTATATTGCTGCTGTAATATCTATTTTCATGAATTTTACCGGTGTTTCACATATATAACCTTACGACCAAACACAAATAACCATGCCGAAGATCGTTACTTGTACATCCCACAACAGTGATGATATCCGTCGAAATCAAGATGGCTAAAGTAGTTCTATGACGTCAGAGGAGACTCCGCCTACAGGGATGAAAATAATAAACAAAAAAAGCTAATCGGGTGCTCTTTCTCTTTTTTCCCGTATACGCATTTGCTGCAGACGCGAGGCGGGTTTCAGATGGTTTTAATCTCCTTTCTTTTCTTATTAGACTAGTTAGAATTAATTCTTTAGTTTTAACTACCTGACACATTAACACACAATGTTAATAACACACAATGTTAATGTATATATATATATATATAAATATAATATTTTCTATTGTTCTAATACAGTAAAGAAAATTAAGAAAAAAAAGTAAATATCTTTGAAGGAACTAGTCAAATTAATATCATTAATTAAAGTAGTTATTAAACTACAATTAATTTAAATCCAAAGTTTGGTTTTACTGAGAAGTTGTACTCAGTTATCCTGTAAACTGCTGAAAGGAGATACACGAAAAGAAACTAAGCAATCTCAAAATAAATTAAATAAAACAAAAAAATATGTAACTTTTATTTAAAAAAGTTAGCGATCGTTAATGAGATAGAAATTTTATAAACATTAATAATTTAAAATAATTAATTTTCAAACAAATTAAATGACCTTCGGAAAAAACACATGAATTCTTCCTTCTGATTTTTTTAACCTTTTTCGGAAACTTATATCTGCCCTAAGATATTTCAAACAGATAATTTTTTTTTTTTTTTCAATGCGGAGGCACTTGTCGAGAAGACATTCTCCTATAATTCACCACAGTTTTGCTGGCCATTTTATTATGGGGCGCCATATAGGCAGACCAGCATTGCCCCCTATGAAGGGACGACACACGCGGAGGCATTTTAGTGGCGCTTCGCCAGGATTCGATCTAAGCACCCTCAGCACCGAAAACCAGCGCGCTGTACCACAAGGCCGCCACGGCCCCAGATAAATTTTAAAAAACCTTAAATTTTTTAAACATTAGGATTAGCTTTACATTCAGTTTTCAGTTATTCTCAGAATAATAGTTTTTATCTTTAACAATTACATATTTAAAAATATTGAAGAATGTTTGAATACGACACTTGGACAAGTAAAGAATATACATTTTTATTACAAATGCCCAGAAGATTGGCTATGACGCCATTTGTTCTCAGTAAAGGGTGAGACTGCTGGCCACATTTAAAGGGGCACCGTATAGGTGTCCAGCATTACCCCCTACAAGCAGGTACTGTAATTTAGAACCGAGTCAAGTGACGACACCGGAACACTTGACCCCGCACCCCCCAGAGGTAGATTTGATAATTTGGAGTACATTGCAGCCACAACAGCTTTAACGTGCACCGGCCACCATTAGTGAACACGGCGGTGGATTTCAGCGATTGGCATCGAACCCGCAACCCTCAGACAACTAACTGGCTCAACGCCTTTGCCAACCAGGCCACCGCGCGCCCTCTTACAAGGAGTATCAGGCCCTGATTTTCCATTAGGCCCAGTAGGTCCGGGCCTAGGAGCCCACGAATATTGACCCCCCCCCCCCCGCAAACAAAATTTATTTTAAAAGAAAAAATTCCCAATTAAATTTTTTTTATTTTACCTTATTTAATAGCATTTTTTTTTTACATATCCTTACAAATTTCATTGATAGGTTCGTCATATGTATAGTTATATGTATAGTTCATTATATGTATGTTATAGTGTATATAAGGGATTAATAAGGTTTTCTGGTTGCATTGTATTGGTGTTTTAATGATAAAGTAATATGTTGTATTGCATTTTGTTATTTGATAATGTTCTAGGCTTCTACGCTTCAAATAGCCAATTCTTGGTAAAATGGTACTTTCACAATGATTCATGATTATTTTTTTTGTGTGTCAATTTTGGAAATTTTACGCCCACATCAGTGTTGGGGGGGGGGGGCATCCCGAGTTGTGCCTACAGTCAAGAATTTTCTAAATTGGGCCCTGAGGAGTATACATAAATATACATATTTATGTATACTCTTACAAAGACTATACATAAATAGAAGTTTCGTTAGGCTGAATAGGTATTAATGAAATCCGGTTTGTGAATCAACGGGTGCTAGGCATATTATGCTTTTTTCATAAGATATTACCAATAGTTTTCATAAGATATTTCATAAGATATTACCAATATTTTCATAAGATATTGTCAATAGTCATCTCTATTAGTTTCGTCTAATAAAGCTGTCGTCTCAGCTACCAGATTTTTGAATGCCGGTTAACCGAATTGTAAAAAATTCGGTTGCCGGTAATCCAAATTTAAAAAATAACGAACTGTGCGAAAGGTGTTAGCAGATCGTAAAATTTGCTCTATTGTATTTTAAAGCTTATGTATGAAATTAAAATACATTAACAATCACAAAAAATGTATACCGAAGTTATAAACTCAAATAAAGATGACAAATATGGTGTTTTTGTCCATATTCAAAGGACTCTATCATTTTTTAAAGCGTTTCAAAATATATTGTTAAAAGTACGCTAGCACTGTTTCGATGCAGTTTTTAAGCCTACTATTTCCACGAAATTTAGATAAAAGTTTAATTTTTTTTTTTTATACAAAACTAAATGAAAGCGTTATATAGCCACTTTAAAATAGAAAAGAAAAGCTTTCTAGTATGGGGTAGAGATTAATGCGTAGCAAACAACACTGTGGACTTCATGAAACCAGGACGTGTGTTGACCTTCAGAAACGAATCCATTTAATTATATCGAGATAACAAAGGTAAAAGGACGGCTTCATAAAGCTAACAATGAAAATAATGAAAAATAGAAAATCGGTGGGAGGGTGCAGGGCTAATCGTTTTAAAGTAGCCTTTATTTTCCTCAGAGTGACTGAGTCTGATTAGCCACTATGTACCAAAAGATGGCTCTAACGGTCTATTTTGTCACGCAGAGGCAAAACGGCACAACCAACCAATAAAAGCAGAGTTAACCAACCAACCAACCAACTAACCAACCACAGAGTCTCCGAGAGTGCTTAAGTAAAATTTAGTGCAGATTGATGGAAAAGATTTGCAATTTATAGAGAACAATCTGACTGACAGAAATTTTATGTAGAGATTTTGCTTGGGGAAATCAGATTTGGCTTAATACCGCTATAAAACGAATCTATATAAAAGAGGGATAATTTTTTACCCGGCTGAGGGAAAAATTAGCAGCACTGCCGCGAAACAGAATTGAAAGTGACGCTCACGGGAGTATTACCTTGTTTTTGCAGCATCCATGCGGTTAGAGCTTAGGTATTCGGCACTGAGGGTACTGTTTGAAGCCAGGCGAGCGCCACTGGATGCTCCCGTTTCTAAGTCGAGTATGGGCACATAAAATCTGAGGGTCAGAAAGTCCCTCCGTGGATTTGTAAGGGTGGGGGAGGGTACGAGACCACCAGATGTTTCCCCGGGGAGAGAGTGTTTCGTCAAAACTGTGGTGGCATCGGACAAACAGTCGGGCCTCATTCGACCCTTCTTATGGGGCCAAATAGTCGTGACCTCTTCGTCCTTCAGCATTCAAGGGACCTGGTTAGGAATTATCCGGCCAGGGGCCATTATCAACAACAACAACACCTCCAATTCTTTAAATGCAAAAGAAGGGAAAAGATAGAGGAATTCGGAAACTGTGACTTGAACAAATTGTAGAAGCGAATTTCCAAGCGTATACTTGCTATTGAAGACTTAATTTCCGATGATCTATAGCAGTACGTTGTTTGAGGGTTGTGAATGAATGTCATTTACAAAGGAAGTTTCCTCACTTCACCAGATAGGTCCACCTGCGAGACATGCGTGCTATAAGTAGTGTCTGCAGATAGTCGTTACAGTGGCGTCCGACGTTGGAAATAACAATAGTGAACTCCCGCATTGCTTCGGCATAACCAAAAGAGAGAGAAAATTTCTAACATCGGTAGGAAAGCACAGTTGGTAGAGTTCCAGCTTAGTGGTTAATACATCTGGGCATAATCCCTAGTCTCACAAACAGGCTTCATAACTAAATTTACAAATTGGCAATGTACGTAGGGGAACTTTGCTAAGAAAGGTCGGATATTAAAAAGATTGGTGGTAAAATAACTACCCCATGCAGTTCTAATCATTAGATCGCATTTGTGAACAAGGACACTTTAAGCTGTATTTGTATAGCACATTCAGAACTATTAACACTAGGAAGGCTACTACGGAATGTTCTTGGAAATATTAATGCGTTCCAGGATAATGCCGTAAAAAAGGAAAAGCAAATAGAATAAAATATTACTGCATGAGTTAATCAAAACTGCCTTCCACCAAGTAATTCAGAGGTTGCAAATTCTGGTCCATTACTAAGTTGGAGTTATAAATTCGGACGATAAATTCAATTCATTGACATTAGATGGAAGATAACACACAAATACAATGAAACCTCTAGCCGGCCACCCTCTAAGGGGCCATACTTTGTTCACAACCTATTAAAGACTCCATAAAGCCAATGTTAAGAAAGAATCCTCTTTTCCACTGCCACTTCTCAAAACGGCCACTTTTTTTCGGAACCATTACTGGCCGCCATAGAGAATTTTCCTTATTATATATATATATACATTCTGTCACAAAAAATATATGCACTCAGAAGAAATCGAGCTACTATCACGAAACTTGGCAGGAATGTAGTCTGGTAAGAGATATGCAAATGATTAAAATTTAAACGCCAATAAGACAAGGGTAAGCGTGCTATGCGCATATGAGTTGCGCAGCTGGGAGAGTTTAAAAAAATGATTGCTCATGCCATAGGGTTATTCAAACAAATCTGTCGACTTGGATAGACGGTATTGTGACTAGAGATGCCCCTGAGACGTAACCGGTGACAGTACGAACAATTGTCGGACTTTGAGAGGGGGCGTATAGTAGGCCTCAGAGAAGCAGGTTGGTCGAACAGGCGTATCAACCACCACCTTGGTCGGAGCGGTATGGTAGTTGCTCAGTGGTGGCAACACTGGATCACGGAAGGGATAGTCTACCGTCGCGAAGGGTCAGGGCGTCCCAGGAACACAAATGCGCGCGAGGATCGCGCAATCATAACAGCGACCACGTCTGCACCAACAATGTCGCTAGAATCGGTTCGACGCTATTTACCACCTTCCAGACAACCGGTGGTATCAAGGGAAACCATTCGGAGACGACTGGCCGACGCAGGTATAAGGAGCCGAAGTCCATTAAGACGCCTACCACTGACCCCACATCATAGGCAGTGTCGATTGAATTTTTGCAGACCTCGGGCAAGCTGGAGTGTGACCGACTGGAAGCGTGTGATCTTCAGCGATGAAACCGGATTCACTCTCAATGCTGATGACCAGCGCATACGCGTGTGGAGGCGGCCAGGCCACCGGTCCGATCTGGCATTTGCTGTCGAGAGGCATACTGCGATTACACAAGTTGTGACAGTGTGGGGAGCGATTTGTTGGGACACACGATCACTTCTAGTCTTCCTTCAACGCACTTTGAAGGCACGCAGTTACGTGGACGAGATTTTAACGCCAGTTGTACTGCCTATGCTATCAAGTCGCCCAGGTGCCATTTATCAGCAAGACAACGCTCGTCCACATACTGCGCGACTCTTCCAACAATGTCTTCAAGGATATGACGTACTCCCATGGCCTGCCAAGTAACCAGACTTCTCGCCAATAGAGCACGTCTGGGACGTGCTTGGAAGGCAACAGCAACCGTCCCAGAATACTGGTGAATTAACTGCCCAGTTGCAAAGATTATGGCATGATCTTCCGCAGGAGGTCATAGGTGACATCATTGATTCGATGCCATGCCGTGTTTCGGCTTGTATAGCTGCCAGAGGTGAATTTACTACTTACTGATTTGTAACCTTTTTCGTGCCATATCTTCTTAATTAAACGGTCTGTTCTTCTGAATTTGTAATCATTTGCTTATCTCCTCATACACTACATACATTTTAAGCTTTTGATAGTAGCTCATTTCCTTCTTTGTGCATATATTTTTTTCTGACAGAGTATATATATATATATATATATATATATATATATATATATTTATATATATATGGGGCCCAGTATAAAGGGCTTAAAGTCAAAAACAGTAATTTAAATATACAAAGTTATTGGCTTTTATACCAATCGCAAAACAATAATTTCGGCTTGAGTCTTTTGTACAAAGAAATGTACTTTTTTATACACAATTGAAAGACTTAAGCCTTTTATACAAGTCAAAAGATTTTTTTATCAATATATATATATATATATATATATATATAGATAGATAGATAGATAGATAGATAGATAGATATATAGATATAAAGAGAAAGAGAGAAACAGAATTTAGAACAAGAATATAGAATATTTCGATAATTCCGGACCGCGTACCTAGTAAAATTACCTATAAAGGTAATTTTAAATTATATTTTATGGTGTCTCATGGTTAAGTTATGTCAAAAGCTAGGTTTATTTTAAATATTACTGCTGAACAATGTTGAATGAAAGGTAACTTTTTCTTATGACAGAACTATTTTATTTAAAGAAAAATGGCGCTAGAGATAAATCAATGAAGTGGCTTTGTACGGCTCTAACCAGAAGAAAAAGGATGAATTATGTTTTAGTATTTTCCAAAGAGGGCAAAATCAGCCGAAACTGTCATGTAAAACTTTGCTGACATGGTTGAAAAGAAAATATTGAAACCGACAGGAATTTCCGAGCATAATACAGATTATTATTTTGAAACCTAATTTTCATCTACATACTGCAGTTATCAGAAATGAGAAAATTCTCACTTATTGCCGTTTTTCAGGCGAAATATTTTCTATTTATAGTGAGGAGTGTATGAAATTAATCTATTAATCTCTCTCTGAGCTGAATTCTTTATAGAATATTTATTCGAGAAGGAATTCAGAAAACCATTGTTAGAATAACATTTTGAACACTGAAGTCTAACCTATACCATGGGACGTTGACATTTTACTGAGAATTTTTTCTTCCTAATATTTAGAAATGCAACCAATGCACGTCTATGAAATAACTATTTTGTGTACGCATTTTTGAATGTGATTTTAATTGATTTTACTTTTAATTGATTTTACCCCACTATTTTCTTGTGTTTTAATGACCCAAAACATGCATCATAGGGTTAAATTTGACGATGAATCTTAATTTGTAAATCTGTGAATTTCATTGAAACTCTCCAACCTATCTAGCAAGGCAATACATGAAAGTTTGCGCCAAGATTTTATCTTCCTTTCAACAACACGCTCTTCACCGTCAAAGCCCTAATTTCCACCTCTCTGTCTCCTAATCAACTTACTGGGGTCATACGAGTACAAATCGAGGAACAGAAATTGACGGAATGCTGTCTTTTTTAACTCCTCGCTAAACGCAGTTGTTATCTGTTTCATGAAGCGTGAAGAGGAATGCAGAAAATCGTCAGAGGACAATTTAAAAAAAGAAAGATAGTGCGTTCATTCTTCGAGGCGTTCTAAAAACTTATCCATCAACCACACATTTAATGTTACAAATAGAATGACGCTGAAATAGGATCTCCAATAAAAGGTCATAATTTTGACGCCGCAAGATGGCAAAAAGAAGAAGAAAAAAAACCATGGAGCCATTGAAAAAGTTGTAACTGCAACAAAAGTTTCTCTGTTCAGATTGCGGCGAGCCGAGTGATATTATCGCTTGCTTTTTCAATGGCAAACAAAAGTACTCTGTGCGTCTTCTCATATACTTGTTCAGAAGGCTGAGGTCCCATTCGGGGATGAAATCTTATCATTGAAATAAAGAAAAAAATATGCATGGGTAAAATGACTTGCAGCCAGTGGATATTGCATTTTAAAGGTTTCTCTTTCCCATTCTCTTAATTTAAAGGGCATAATAATCTTGAGCCGAGTTAAACGACGAAGGGCCTGTTTACATATAATCCGTTAGCGTTAGCATTACTCGCAAAGACACATTTTAAACCAATCACAGGCCTAAACAATTTCGGTGTTAATCGTTTGGAGGTTTGTAATTGGTTAAATATATTTCAATACGAGTAAGGTCCTGTTCACATAGGAGTCCGTTGCGGAGCGTTAAAGTATTGAAATATATTTAACCAATGACAAACCTCCAAACGATTAGAAATGAAATTTTTAACGCCTATGATTGGTTTATTTTCGTCTCAACGTCATCTTTTCCTTAACGCTACGCATGTGAACAGGCCCTAACGCTGACGCTGATGGATTCTATGTGAACAGGTCCTTAGAAAAGTTCGATAGTTGCGGCGAATCATTGGGAGGCTCCGTTACAAAGATAATTATGCTAAATCTACTGGTTTCAAGTCGATTGTTCAGGGAGTTTGAATTTGCGAAATTAAGGATTCCCTATTTTGGTTCCCTAATTTGGTTCCTTGAGAAGTGTTGGTTTATCGAAAGCATATATCTATATATTTAAGTTGCTAAACCGACTTTTTGGGCAGTCCGTGAGAGAAAACTACTACATCAATTTACTTCATTTTGGTCTTAAACGAAAGATTATAATCTGTAGATTTGTCAAATTTGGTTTTTGTAACCACAGTTTCTATTAATTAGCAATAATTTGAAATAAAAAAAAATTATTTCTGCGCATGCTCAGTAACATGTTCTAATGATAAACACTTTTATTCCGAGGAGTCTCTCTAGATCTCTCTCTCTGCCATTTTTATTTTAAGATAATTATGTTTGGGAAATATAAGATTAAACATGATGGAAATTGTTTAATTAGCGATAATTTTCAACTAAAAAATTGCTTTCTGCGCATGGTCAGTGACATTTTAAAATCTGGCTTTAGATACTCGCTAAGCACGTGGCCGCTTAAACACATTAATTTGTTTCTGCGCATTATTATGATTTTCAACATTTGGTAATGATTTGTTGAGTATAATTTGTGTAGTAGTGCATTTATTTACTATCTAGCCGTCATGTTTTGACGAGTACCAACTAGTTTTTTTATTAATTTATAAAATAAATTGGAGGCTTCAAATTTAAAAATAATTTAGATAAATATTGAAGCGTTGCAGTTCATAATGGACCCGTTGTGGTAGGAGTTTGTGGAAAACTGTATAGATGTGAGTGACCCCACCTCGACAGATCACAGGGTAATTTAGAGACGTCGGCAGGGGGAGGGGGAAATCTAGAGCAGGGTTTCCCAAACCATGTTCCACGGAAAGTAAATACGGAAAGTAAATGTTCCATGAAAGCCTGGAATTGTTTTATATCTGCAACGGCTACAAGAAATTCGCTTGGTATAAGAAATCCTTGTCCTATGGATCTGGTTCTTTATGAATGTGAACCGAAGCCCTTGAGTTTGAGAAGAAGCACGGGCCTCGCTCAATATTTCAATAAACTTTATAGATTTGGTAATTATAATAGAACATCTATTTTTCTTCGAGATTGGGTAAATAACCAAAGATTGAGGAGAGACAGTTCATTTCCCAGCCTACATTCGATGGACTTGTTGTATGCTAATGTCGAGGAACACTGCTTAAAGACATTGATTTCCCCACTGAAGGGCTTGCTTGGTATAAATTCCCAGACTGTCCTTCGAGCCTAGACTAGTAAACCTTACGATTTGCCTACTTAATTTTACCAAATTGCTCTTGAGATCACTAACCAAATTCCACCTACGGCTATTCAGGCTTATAATGACCGCAGTCGAGATTATCATTGTACCTGCGAAGTGGCGTTTTCATTAAGTCACCATCTCACTCTCATAAAATCAAACTTAGAAACCCAGACTTCTGCTCAGTTTTTAGAGCTGAATTAATTGCTATAAAAGAGGCACTTAGGGCTTTGATGTCGGAAATTTCATCTGCAGACATTTGGATCTCGACTGATAGCGGAAGTGCTTTACAACATCTGAGCAACTGGACCAAAGTTGGTGACAGAACATCTGTGTCGATACTTAAAGACCTTAAGGAGCTTTCACGGCAGCACAGGATTTACTTCCAGTGGGTTCCTTCACATAGAGGTCTCCATGGAAACGAGACCACTGACAATCTTGCAAAGGATGCTGTTTCTGGTACTTCAACCTCAGGTGTCGGCCTGACCTTTTCCGAAATATGCTCAAAAATAAAGATAGCAAACCAGAAATTATCGTTGACTCCTCCGTCCCACTCCTGATATTCTGGAAAATCTCTTGGTAGGGCCTTCACAATTAAAAGAGACAGGGCAGTCCAGGTCACCATCGGCAGACTCATGTATGGACATATCGGGAGCCTTACTTTTATCAATGGACAGAAAACTTTTCGAGGTTGCACTGAAAATGTGCTTCAGCACCTGCCTTCCCTTACCACCTTTTGAAATGCGTGGGGCTGCTGCATAAGGACCTATGTACTACGCCTCTTCTCGTGTATGACTTTTTGAGAATCCACGACATTTTGGACTTGGTCTAGCCTTCGGAAAGACCTTGAAGAATAAGCCACAACAACAACAACAGAAATTCAGACATGTTTGATGGATTAATGCTCTAAAATATCCCCAAAATTATGTATTCATGCACAATTACTACATACAAAATAAATAATTAACGTTTTTTCTCTCATTTTTACAAATTTTATTGATTATGTGTTATTACATACCATACAAAATAAACAAGATGTTCCGTTAAAATGTGAAGATTTACAAAGTGTTCAATCGCAGGAAAAATTTGGGAAACCCTGATCTAGAGGATTAAAGTCCTTCACGTATTATTTCAATGTATTAACCAAAGACAACTATTAATGGTCAGATAAAATTTTTATGACCATCCAGATGACCACCCTCCTCCATGTGGAAGTCCATGTGGTTTCGTTCGTATATCAGTGAAATAAACACACAAAATAGTTCGACAGAGGTGTTATTAGTATGTTATAAGGCAAAAAATGAAAAGATGCTTTATAAAAAATTATCACTTATGAAAGGTGTAATTTATATATATAAAAGCAAAGTATCACTCACGGACTGATCATTGTATCTCTGGAACCATAAGCCCTTTTTTTTTCTTTCTAATGCAGACGCCCTTGTCGTGAGACATTCGCCTTTTGTTATTCACCATTGTTATCCACCGTTGTTATTGTCATTATTTTTGTTCTTGCTAGCTACTGTATTATGGGAACACCGTTTAGGTGAGCCACCATTGCTCCCTACGAGGGGACAACACTGTAAAGACTAAGCCTTATTCGGGATTTTTAAAGATTTCTTAGTGAGCACTCAGGACCTTAGAGGAACCACCATGCAAAATTTCAACCATAACTTTTAGGAGGCTGAAACTTTGCATGTTGGTTTTTCTAAGGTTCTAAGTGCTCATTAATAAATCTTTAAAAAAATCAATCTTTAATAGGGTTAAAATAGGGCTTTAAATCCCCAAAATAAAAATAAGAAATTTTAAATTCATATTTCATGCCAGATCACGGTCGCTAAATTGCATTGTGAACTCCTCTAAGGAATGACAACACTTTGCTGTTAAAGTTAATATAAATGAAAAGAACCAAATTACATAATATATAGTGCTAGTGTATTCCGCAGTGAAGCACGGGTATTAAGCTAGTAATTACTAAACTAGAAATAAAGTTATAACAAAAACAAACTTCTATTATGAAAAAAACTAATGGCAATGGTAAATATTTTACGAGTTTTTTCGAGGCACGATTTACGGCTGTTTTCGGTTGCCTACGTAAGGAGATTAAAAAGGCGTGACATTGTACGGATGAGAGAAATAAATCGCACATCAGTACACAGAGAAGAAAAGCCTTTTTTTCGCATCCTTATTGCCTCTTGTAATCACTCAGCTATAGATACATTCAAAAGACTGCGAAATTGCTTTAAATTCATGCCTTCAGCGAAAATCTGCGTGGCATGAAACGTACACGTTTTATTATTTATGAGTGCGCGCATAAATAAATGTCATTTATAAGCTGTTTGGTAAGATCTGCAGATTTAAGCGTCTGATGGAGTTGCTTCTCAGGCGAATGCTCACAATTATTCTTGTAACCAAATGAAACAAAAAGATATATTAAAAATCTTTTGGGATATACTGTACAACTTAAAGTAAAAACTATAAAAAGTTTTCTAAAATTAAAAAGGGAAATATGGTCGCTTTAAGCGCCAATATTGTTTTACTAGTGGTATAGTTACACCAAATAGGCAACCATCGACGAGAATCAGTGGCGTAGCGAGAGGGGGGCAAGGGGGTCTATCATGCCCCGGGCGCCACTCGCAGAGGGGAGCCAAATGGTCCCCAAGACAAATAAGAGATTCCGGAAAATTTCAATTTTTATAGGGGGGGGCCTAAAAGGTGTGCCCCGGGTGCCAGTTATGCTCGCTATGCCACTGACGAGAATACGCATGCGCGAAATGAACGAGTCTAAAAGCAAAATAGGGGTGCAGAAGAGAAGTTAGGCGAGATTGTTAAAAAGTTATAGACTAAAAGCAAAAGCATAGTTTCACGCACCTTTCTGCCGGATTCCCAGTTTGCTTTCGCAGTCATTTATTACCATGTTTTTATTAACTCGCTTTCTTGTTTGTTTGTGTGTTTGTGTGTTTGTCCAGTACAAATCTTGCAATCGATTACACAGGCCTGCGAAATTGAAGTTTTTTAAAAATACAAGAGAAGTTTTCACTGAGTTTTATGTTATTTGGTGTGCTGATTTCGAAAATGACCTCCATTTTTTTCCATCACGTCAGAATTTTTTGTAAAATCGAATCGATATTTTTGCTAAAATCCTATTTGAAAAGGAATTCTCTCGAACAATTTTGCCTGCACTATCTAGCAACAGTGGATTTTATCCATTTAAATCTATGTAAAATAACCGATTCTTGGTGAGGCAGGTTGATTTTTCAGCAATCGATTATTTTTTATAGGTTTAAATGGATGAAAACCACTGTTGCCAGATCTCAAGAGCCGCCTCTGATTGAGAGAAAAACAAAAAGTTCCCTTGAGTTTAAACTTTTTACATCAAATTGTGGTGCAATTTCTAGAAGAACATCACCAACATACTATTTTAATATGTTTTTATTAAGGTAACTTAGATAAAATAGACAATGGACCAAGAGGAGCAAATATTATGTATGTGTACATGAAAGTTTGAAACAAATTTTAAACTGAGCCAAAAAAAAAAAATGGTTATATTACGCACTCTTTTTCCTTTGAAACTTCTTTTTGACGTTCTTCTTTTATGTTCAGTCTCAGGCCTATCTCGTGTTAACATCCAACAGTAGTCGGCGAGCATGTTCTTGTCCCGTCCTCCTTGATATTTGCGCTCCATATCTTTGATGTCTTGCTGGAACCTTTCACCCTGTTCATAAGAATTGCTTTATGGTCAGGATCCTTGTAATTACCCAGAAATTTACTGACGACATCTTTGAAGGCAACTCTAGCTTCTTTTTCCTTTGTTGTCACGCTAGTCTCAAATTCTTTATTCTTCATAAGCTTGCGGATATCTGGACCAACAAAGATTCCCGCTTTCAACTTGGCTTCGGATAAACCTGGAAACTTTTTACACAGGTATTTGAAACAATCGCCATCTTTTGGAATAACCTTGACAAACTGCTTCATTACACTTAATTTTATATGCAGAGGGGGTAACAATATTTCTTTTTGGATCAACTAAGCTGTCCAGAATCACATTCTTGGTGCTTGGTTCAAGATTTTGTCTTTTCGGCCATTCTTTTTTGACCCAATGTTGAGTCTTATCACGGCTGTCCCACCCACAAATGAAACATGGGAATTTTGTATATCCGCCTTGTTAACAAAGAAGCATGGAGATAACTTTCAAATCACCGCAGATAGTCCAACCGTGGTCGGCATATTTTATTTTGTTCAGGACGAGAGCAAGGTTTCCATAACGTTCTTTTAAGTGCACCGAGTGTCCAACTGGTACAGATGCATACTGGCTTCCGTGATGAAGAAGGACAGCTTTAAGGCTCCTTTTCGATGAATCTATAAACAGCCTCCATTCATCTTTATCGTAGGTGATATTAAATTTGCTCATCAATCCGGGAACATCAGAACAATAGACCAGGTTCTCCTCTTCCTCAAACTACTTAAAAAATTCCTTTTCTCGATTCCTGTACCAATAAAAAGAGGTTCCTTTGGTCAATAAGTTTTTTCTTTCAATCTGGAGTCCGATAATACAGCTGCCTCTTTCGAAAGGCCCAGATCTCTAGTCAGATCATAAAGTTCAACCTGAGAGAAGGGCTGAGGTGAATCGCCTCCAGAGGGCTTATATTCGGTAGCGGAGCCTTAAACTTCTAGATGTTCCGAGTCTGAAGACTCTGATGAGATGACTGGCAATTCAGTTGGAGACAAAGCCACTGGCACATCAGGTCCATGAGAAACGGGGCATATGGCCGATGAAATGTTATCAGGATAAGAGATTAGCTTTTGATTTTTGCGGTTATATCCACGGCCATAGCAGGAACAAAAGTAATAATAATCAGAGGGGTTTTTCGGCTCCCTCTATGTAATAGGAATTCCAAATCGTAAAGCAGTCTTCTTTCATTTGAGCCATAAGCGTAGATCAATGAGACACTGCACACAAACTTTAAGAGGAGCCCACGATTTGTCCTGATCTCCGAGTTTCCTGCCAAAATACGCAAGATAAAATTGTCTTACATAGTCTGTAATACTAGGGGAGGTGTCACAGAGGGGTATTCTGTAGGTTTCACCACGGTAGAATGATGGTCAGGCAGGGAGGGAAGAAATTCAACGCCGAAAAAAAAATATGGTAAATGTTCATAAAATTCCAAGTAAAATTGAATTTTTCAAGAAAACGTGACGTGATAGAAATTTTTCATTATTTTTTTCGAAATCAGCACCAAAAAATGCATAAAGTTCAGCTATCAATTCCCTCGTATTTTTTTCATCGCAGGCCTGTGTTATTAACTCACTTCCCGACTAGCTAGACATTTGAAACTTTTAGAATAGCTCAGAACACGATGACAATGCATTATTTTAATACTTTTAGCCATCTTTAAGCAGAATTAAATTCATTTTCAGTTATTTTCAGTTAATTTTGTTTTGTAGACTGGTGCAGCCATCTGTCGGCAAGGACGGGAACGAAAAGTTATACGCAAGTTAACTTCCAATTAACTTCATTTTCTTTCAAGTTGATGCGATAATTCACGAAAAAAGTTTTTAAAAAGTATTTATTAATACATAGAATTGTCAAGTTTATATGATTCAACAGAAAATTTAAAAACATGGTATATAAAAAGTTATTTTTATCTTGTAATTATTTAAACTAGGCGCGTGTTTCTCCTAGGACTAACTGATAACTTGCGGGACTTTCGGTTCAACCACATGAGTATTTAGGAAGGCGTTACATGGTACCTATTTTCCTTTTTTTTATTATAAAATTCTCCGTGGTCCCATTTAACCCAACGGTTCCCAAGTCTATTTTTCAACTTTGGAAACTTTGGTACTTTCTTTCTCTTTTTACCCAGGCAGTTTTTTTGTATTACAAATAAAATAATAAAATTTAAAAAAAATATCGGAAATTCCCCCCCCCCCCCCCCCACACTAACACACATAAAATGTGTAATAAGGGAAAATCAAATATTACTTATTCATATACAGTGGTGCCTCAACTTACGAGTTTAATTCGTGCCATGACGGAGCTCGTAACTCAAAATACTCGTATCTCGAATCAATTTTCCCTATTTAAATGAAAGAAAATGCCATTAATTCGTTCCGGGCTCTCCCAAAATACCGCAATTTTTTGTTACATGTTTTTAAATAAGAAAAATGTGCTTATAAATGATGAACATTGTATAAAAACGCAATACAATAGAATGTACTGCAATAAACTTGTTTTATTAAGGGTAATGTACAACATTTACGTTGCAGATCAGATTTGAAGATGCTGATGGAAGATGAGGAGAAAGGCTGAACTAAATAATTAAATCTTATTCGTAGATTTTTGACAAAGGTCATCCCATCCCCTACACCCTATGGGGGTTTCAGTGTGGGAGAGGGAATTGAAGTTATTTCTGTGGGAGAGAGGTTGGGCGCTGTTCGGTCAAGTCGGGCGACTCAAGTGTGGGCAGAATAAGCCGCCCCGGGTGATAATTGTTGAGTGTTATTCTCTCGGTTTAAGACTGGATAAGTAGTCTTAGAATAATATGTATACAACTGTATAATAATTATACATTAAGGTTGTAAATATTATATGCTTCTCGAGTTCTCATTTGATGAGCATGTAGCATGGCGTTCGCTGCGCAAACTAGCGGTGGGGTATCTGAAGCTTGCTCGTAACCCGAATTATAGCTCGTATCTCGAAGCAAAAAATCTGCCGAGGGAATGCTCGTATCTCGGAAAACTCGCAAGTCAAGATACTCGTAAGCCGAGGTACCACTGTATCTTTGAAGCCCGGTTTGAGGGGCTTAGGTCAAAAACCGTGAGTTTTAAGATATTTGTTAGTGTTGATAAAAAAAAAAACATCTTTTGACTGCTATAAAAGGCTTGGGTCTATCAATTTTGTATACAAAATTACATTTCTTTGTACAAAAGACTTAAGTGGAAATAATAGTTCTGCGATTGGTATAAAATCCACAAGTTATGCCTTTTAGATTGCTTGCTGTAAATTTTACACGAGAGTAAGTAATCTTGGTGTAAAATTTACACAAATTTTTCGACTTGAGTCTTTTGTACAAAGAAATGCCATTTTGTATACAAAATTGATAGACCTAAGCCTTTTATACCAGTCAAAATATTTTTTTTTATCAATACTAACAAATATCTAAAAATCACTGTTTTTGACTCAAACCCTTTTTATCGAGCTTCAAAGATATGTTACTTGATTTTAAAAAATGTTCTTCTCTTCCTACAACATTTTTTCAAAATTTTGTTCAATTATTCGATATCAGGCTGAATTCTTTTGTCAGGTTTGGCATCTAACTCAGGGTTCCCAGACCTGGGCCCATATTTAAGTTTTTGATGATCGCATGGGTATATGGGTTTTAACGTAGAGTTACGTTCCTCAATAACGGTCCAACGGAAAGAAAAAATTCAGAGTCCGTCGCGAGTTATAATTTTGGCAGCGCGCCAAACCGAGTAGCAGTAAACAGTTAAACAGAAAAGTACAAAAATGCGTCAAAATAAAAAGAGGTAAGCAAACGATAAGTAATCCTACGTTAATAACCTGCGGCAGTTTCGTTAGAAGAGACTACCTGAAATATATATATATATATATATATATATATATATATATATATATATATATATATATATATATACTAGCTGAAACCCCGCACGGAGTACATTCGCTACGGAGTACATTCAAATTAAATACAACGGTCAATTAATGCCAAATATATATATATATATATATATATATATATATATATATATATATATATATTTATAATAAATACGACGATCAATGTATGCAATTGATGTAAAAAAAATATATATTTATAAAAAAATCGTAACGGATATTTTTATAGACAAAATTATGTAGAAGAAAATATTCAAATTAAATCTAATAGGACATACTAAAGAATATAGTACAGTTCGAAAAACATATTTTACTGTATTTTAATATTTTTTTGGATAATGTCCAATCGTCTGCCGCATTAGCAAGAAAAAAATATTTTTTTGTCTATTACGTTGTTATGCACGTGACGATAAATTTATTTAAAGTATCAGAAAAAGAAATCACGTGATCATCATTTAATAAATTAAATTCTAAAAATTAATCTTTAAAAATTCACCAAAAATCAGAAAATGAAGGTAAAGATTCGAAAAAGATTTCATTTTAAAGGAATTATGATCTTTCTCGTGATATAAATTTTATAACCCTCAGATTATTATTTTAAATGCAAACTTAAAAAAAGTTACTAAAACAGCTTAAAAATTTAATTTTAAAAATTCTAAGGAGAATTTTTTATAAATCTTTCTTAGTGCACCCCTACACTATAAGAATCGCCATGCAAAATTTCAGCCCTTTAGGTCCAGCGGTTTGTTCTGTGCGTTGTATGTCAGTCAGTCAATCAGTCAGTCAGTGAGTCAGTCTGTTACGGAACTGTTTTATATAATATAGATATGGCCTGTCACATCTATGCATAGGCCCTGCTCTCCCCCGTATTTCGATTTGGAAGCGTTATTGGGTGGCTCGGAACGGCCTATGTTCATAGATATACTGATGTCAATTCGTTTTGTTATGTATTGTATTTGAAGTTCAGTTGTCTTATAACACGCCATTGGAATAATAATAAAAAAAATTCCAAATATAAATATATCTTATCAAACTTCATGACCTATTTAACTATTTTACCTCATTCATAAGTAGAAAGTTTTTTTCCCTCAAGTTAATACAGCCAAAAAAAAAAAGACAAATTCTCTCAAACAGAAACGTAAAAGATTGTATGATGGCAAAACAAGTAATAAGTAAATATCATAAAAATTGTCATACCTGGATACCCATAACAGAACTGGTAAAATACTTAATAGATGGAGCATGTTATAGACCTGGGGTAGCCGAACTGTGCCTCGTGAGCCGCATGCGGATCTTTTCATTTCTTTCGTGGCTCATGGTTCAATGATCCATTTTGCAAATAATATATACAAATGTCTTAAAAATTGTGCACTGAATTTTTTCTAGCTATAAAAGAACATTTAAATGAGTGGCTAACTGCAACAACCCAATATATGCCAGATATGAATAATTTGGCAAAACAATTAAACGAAATATAATTATTAAAGATTAAATCTATTTAAGAATTTAGAAATATTAATTATTCTAACAACTGGAGAATAATAAATTTAATAAAAATATTAGAAAAAAAATTTTACAATTTGTTTACTATCAAATATAACCTTTTTCTGTCTTTGGTTCTTCTGAGTAAGTAGATATTCCCAAATTGCTTTTAAAACCGTTTACCTTGGCCAGCTCTGTTCTACATGATACAATGCAATATAACCTTTTTCTGTTATTGACTCTTCTGAGTATGTAGCCATTCCCAAATGGCTCTTAAACACTGTTTTTATTGGTCAGCTCTGCTCTACTTGTAGATGATATAATTCAATATAACCTTTTTATGTTATTGACTCTAATGAGTATCTAGACATTTCCAAATGGCTCTTAAACACCGTTTATCTTGGCCAGCTCTGTTCTTCTTGTAGATGATACAATTCAATATAACCTTTTCCTGTTATTGACTCTCCTAAGTATGTATACATTCCCAAATGGCTCTTAAACGCCGTTTATCTTGATCAGCTCTGCTCTACTTGTAGATGATACAATTCAATATAACCTTTTTTGGTTATTGATTCTTCTGAGTATGTAGACATTTAAAAATGGCTCTTAAACACCGTTTATCTTGGCCAGCTCTGTTCTTGTAGATGATACAATTCAATATAACCTTTTTCTGTTATTGACTCTTCTGAGTATGTATAGATATTCCCAAATGGCTTTTAAACACCGTTTATCTTGGTCAGCTCTGTTCTACTTGTAGATGATACAATTCAATATAACCATTTTTGGTTATTGACTCTTCTGAGTATGTAGACATTACCAAATGGCTCTTAAAACCATTTATCTTGGACAGCTCTGTTCTTGTAGATGATACAATTCAACATAACCTTTTTCTGTTATTGACTCTCCTGAGTATGTAGACATTCCCAAATGGCTCCTAAACACCGTTTATCTTGGTCAGCTCTATTCTGTTTGTAGATGATACAATTCAATATAGCCTTTTCTGTTATTGACTCTTTTGAGTGTGGAGACATTTCCAAATGGCTCTTAAACATCCTTTATCTTGTTCACCCCTGTTCTAGATGATACGAAATATGCAAAAACAAAAAGATATTCAGAAAATTAATTTGCAAATGAAGATTGAAATGGTTTAATTTGATAACTATTAAATAAAAAAGCTTTAATTTAAAGTAATCTTTTATCATTTTTAATAAAAAATGCGCATTTTGTTGGTTTTTTTAAAAGTGCATTCTTTGTTTATTACATTTTTCTCACTGAGAACCCTAAACTAATTTACTGTTTTTACACTGTATAGAGCAAAAATCCGGTTTTTGCACAGGAGTGGCATTAAATGGCAGCAAACTCTTTGTGTGAATTGCTCTTTAGAACTAACTAACGAAATCGTATATTCTTCTTTAACTCATGGTAAAAACTGAGGTTTACATTTGCAATATTTTAAATTAACTCAAAGTCCTTCTTATTCTGATATAAAAAGTACTAAAGTTACGTCTAAAAATAATTTGAGTTCAAAATATTACTGAGAATGAACAACAGTGCTCGGTATGCTGCTTCGCTGAGCAGGATATATGATTGATGAGAAAATAGAATGTTTAAGAACTCAATTCATTCTTCCGCCATTCGGCCGGATGACTGGCGAATGGTTGGGGTGCTAGTTATCGGAGCCAGGGGCTCCAGATTGGTGTCGCGTGGCTGCTATTTCGTTCATAACCGTTTGGAATCGGATCCAAACTTTAGATGTCAACCTCTTTATCGCTCTTGTAGCACAAATATCACCTTAACTGAGCAAATCCCCCATCCAATGCAGGGTCGCGTTTACTACTAGGCAAATTAGGCCTATTGCCCGCTGAAAAGAGGAGCCCGCATAGAGGTAATTGTCTCAGAGAATGTAGTAACTGCATCTGAGAAATTCAATTTTATAATCTATATATATAAAACAGTTCCGTAACTAACTGACTCACTGACATACAACGCACAGACCAAACCGCTGGACCTAAAGGGCTGAAATTTTGCATGGTGATTCTTCTTATAGCGTAGGGGTGCACTAAGAGAGATTTTTGAAAAATTCTTCTTAGATTTTTTTAAATTAAATTTTTAAGCTGTTTTAGTAACTTTTTTAAAGTTTGCATTTAAAATAATAATTTGAGGGTGATAAAATTTATATCACGAGAAAGACCATAAAAATTCCTTTAAAATGAGATCTTTTTCGAATCTTTACCTCTATTTTCTGATTTTTGGTGAATTTTTAAAGATTAATTTTTAGAATTTAATTTATTGAATGCTGATCACGTGATTTTTTTCTGGTACTTTAAATAAATTTATCGTCATGTGCATAACAACTAAATAGACAAAAAAAAATATTTTTTTTTCTTGCTAATGAGGCAGACGATTGGACATTATTAAAAAAAATATTTAAATAAAGTAAAAGATATTATGTTACTCAAACTGTACTATATTAACTGTACTATGTTCTTTAGTATGTCCTATTAGATTTAATTTGAATATTTTCTTCTACATTATTTTGTCAATAAAAATATCCGTTACAATTTTTTTATAAATATAATTTTTCGTTTTTTTTACATCATTTGCATACATTGATCGCTGTATTTATTATAAATATATTTATACATATTTTTGGCATTAATTGCATACATTGACCGTTGTATTTAATTTGAATGTACTCCGTAGCGAAGTACGGGTTTTCAGCTAGTCATATATACAAAAATAACGAGGTACCATTTACATCACTATTATCATTTACAAGAGACTGCACTGTTATAGGATGGAATCGCTGATGATTTATAGCATTGTTACCATTACATGGCGTTACCACCATGCCATTTACCCTTTAACATTACCCTTACAGCATTTCCACCTAACTATACCATTACATACATCCATTGAGGGTGCCAGAAAAATGTTCGACAATTGGAAAGGTCCACACAGGTTCGTTTTTGGTTAATACATCGATGGATCTATCATTTAGACTCTCACTGCCAATGTCCTTGCATACTGGTAATGCTATATCACTTACACTACAGCTGTACATTGACAATGGACTGTACCGCCGTATATAAAGGTACCACTGCATCTGATCCATTTACCTCATAATGGTGCCATTATACCATTTGCACTGTCCTATCATACTAGCACCTCTGTGCCCTTTATATCAGAGTCATTTACAACACTAATAATATTTACTACCCTATGATACCATTGTACCATTTATTACCACTACCGTTTACACTGGAATGTACCGTTTACATCAGAATCCTTCTCTTAACAACACTGTACAATTGAGATCAGTATGATGGTTTAAACTGTTTACATCAGGTAATATTCATTACAAACTCAAAAATTAAGTTACAGGCTGTTCTCATGACACCGGTTTTGCTGTTGGAAAAACAGCTACAGTTTAGAGTATAGCGAATACTCCTATAATTGGTTGTAATTTGCTACTGATGCATATTTTATCATGATTTGCCATATTAATGATCAATCTACAGTCCTAAACGACCTCAATATAATCATTTGGGAAATATGCTAGTAAACTTTGTATCATGATATTTTTGGACGATTAGATAAGGCAAGAAAGTAATTCTGAATCAACAGTAACATTCTGGAGTAAGAGTCGTGAAAGAGTCATAACATATTCAGTCTCTAGGGGAGATTGAAAAAGAAATAAACAAGATTTAAGGGGACAGTGGACTTTCAAATTTGTGAAATTTGTCCGAAAATTCGATTTTTTTTCTATTTTATTGAATTGTGAAACTACGGACGAGTAGGAATGTGTTGCAAAAAGAATTTTAATTTCTGTGATTACTTTCCTAGTTATAGGCATTTGTATATAATTTAGATATTATGTGGTTACTAATAGCAATAACTTTAAATGCGTTTTTCTCAAAATAAAAATTTTCATGTCATACGAATATTCAGGCGCATTTCTAATTATCGTATTGCTTTGAAATTTAAGTTTTATATATTTAACTGTATATCAAATAAATCTTATTGAAAATAATTACGCTTCGTAGCTCAGAATTTCTAAATTTTGTACTTGAAAAGATGATTTAGAGGTATTTTGCGTAATAAAAAGGGTGTTTTCACTGTTGTTATTTTTTTCTCTTTATATTTTTAATGAATGCTTAAAATAAGCAATAAGTTTCATTGTTAGTTCCATAAGGTATCCTGTAACTAAAAATTATCCTATTATATGCAAAAGAAATGCGCATAGAAGATTTTTAATTGGGCCAATTTTTGATATAATTAATAATTCATAATTCATAAATTATTAATATTTCATCACTAAATTTCAACCACTTTTACATATCTATGGTACTAATCACATATTCAAATTTCAAGCAAATCCATTGAAAACAAAAAAAGTTAGGTTTGAAGGTCCAATGACCCCTTAAAAATATAGGATTGAACATAATACCAAGGTAGAAGTGAAAAAAATATTACATTTTAGAAAAAATGGCGAGTCGAAAAGAAACGAATACCTTAAATACGAGGTTTCCAACCTGGGAGGCGCGGACTATTGCAGGGGAGGTGCCAAAACTTTTTAATAAAAAAATCAATGTTCATACCATAATAACTATAAACAAACGAATAAACCATAATATCTATAAATAGACGAATTTGAGTTGACAACCATCGAAAAAAAATTTTATAGGATTGTTATGCAGTAGCTCACTAAAACAAAAGTTTCAAAATGAAATCATAATTCAATTTTGGATGAATCTTAGTGGAGAGTATGAATTTTTGTATTGCAAAGCAATGCAAGCGCTTCTACCGCTTGTAACGTCTTATTTATGCGAAACGGGCTTTCCGGCACTGACTGCAATGAAAACCAAATATTGAACCAGGTTAATAGTCGAAAAAGAGTTACGAGCGGCACTCTCCACATTGCCCCCAAGATTTGATAAAACTTTGTGCTAATAAACAACAACCACCCTCGCATTAAATTTTGATGCGTTAGATGTAGTTTAATTAGTAATTTAATATAAAAATAAATATGCATGTTCGTATTCTTTATAGCAAAATCTTATTATTATTCTGTTAACTATAGTTTTCATTTTTTTTTGTAATAAAGTTATTATTATTATAAGTGTCTATATTATTATATCTATTAAAAGATAAGGAGGTGCGGCAAAAAAAAATTTTTTTTAGGGAGGTGCGAAAAAAAAGCCTTTTTTAGGGAGGCGTAGAAGCATAAAGGTTGGAAACCGCTGCCTTAAATGCAAGCCACCAACGGGTGAAAAACTTTTCCTTTTAAGACCCTATCAAACCACAAACATCCGCGCAACACAATAGTATTGCTTCAGAGGAGAAATTGCTCCCGGATACGGAAAGCATTTTCCTCGACGAATGAGAAAGCATCAAGCACTCCTGCATATGCGATAACTACTCTACTCTAATTAACCCTTTACAGAGCAAATTTTCAACCTTATGTGTTGTGTTGGGCGGCTTTTCATGGTATGACAGGGGCTTTAGTCTAACATAGAAAAAGCTGAACTAAGGTAGCGTGCACACTTGTCTGATTTATGACAGTATCATGACTCTTAGGATGATCGGATAACTTCGATAGTGCACTATACTGGATCAGATTATCAAAATCTGATCCTCTGATCAGACACAGAACCGAACCCTTTGATGTTAGTCTTTCTACGAGAGGCTAAAGAAATGATGCGATATATACACAGAAGTCTTGACCCGGAACTATTGATACAGTGATAATGGTTATGGTTATTGATTACGGAGACAGAAAAATAACCACGGGGAAAATATGAGGATAGGATAGGATATTAAAGATATAATAGCACATCAGCGTTAAGTATTATGATGTGATATGAATCTCGGTATTGAAACGGTTAAATGATTCAAAAGAGGACGTATGCCCTTTTGATATAGATATATTGCACGGTGTCATGACAAAAGTGTGAATGCCCCCTAATAACATTGGTACTTGGTAATCTGTTGTTGTTGTTGTTGTTTCTTATGCCCCCTGGCTGGAAGTTCCAGACCAAGTTCATATAGGCTCCGGTTTGATTAGTCCCACAAGGGTGGGAGTCAGTCTTAGCTAGATGCCACCTCAATTTTGACAGAGTAACCCCAGGGGCGACATCTGGAGGGATAGTACCCTCTCCCATCCTGTCTGACCTTCATAGAGGGACTTTCCGGTCTACAGATTTAACGTGCCCATATCTAGCTTAGACACCTTGGTTATCTTAAAAAGTCGTATTGAGAGCGTCTTCTCAAAACAACATAACTAAGCTTTGTGCAAGAAAAAAAAGACTAGCAAATAAATTTTACTTATTTGTATCCCAATTTTTAACATTTTTATGAAGAAAGAAAAATTTGAGCCTCCCCTCACACCACTTGCCGAAAACAGCTCTATTTCTCACTTGTTATGTCATGCAAAACGAATATCAAAAGCAAGGAAGTCAAATCATTAGACCATGAGACGCGTCACAACCATGAACGTCATTTACAGATGTATTTCGTGAGCTCTAAACTTCGTTGTTTATGGCCATCACTATTTTTAACCCTTTTCAGACCGATATTCAATTTGTATAAGGAAAACAAGACTACATCCGCAACTCTTGTGTTTTTTGCCGCACCATTCCATTCCACATGTTATGAATACAAGGCATGCGTACAACTATAAGACACATATTTTATGACTCGGTAGTAATGAGTCTGACGCAAAAAAGTGGGAGTGCTTACTCTCTTCACGGTTGAGTCCCACTATGCCCTGAGTAGATTCCTGGTGCGTTAGGTGGAGGGAACGCGGAACTAGCTTTCAGTTTAAACATTCTGATAAGTGATTTCGGCGATTATCGTGGGATTTGCTGGAGTTTTAGAGCTAGGCAGAAAGAAGTACAAATATCTAAGGACAAAACACGTTCGATTAAATAATACAACGAATGATTGAGCTTTTTATCTTATTTTGGATCGGAATTTCATGCAATAAACTACAGAAATGTCCAAATTTATCACTATGAAATTTCTTCAAAATGAAAATTCCCGCTCATTCTTATTTATTTAAATCATTAAAATTGCAGACTCTCATAAAAGAGATTGGACGATTTAGACGTTTGAGTTTCATAAGGATATTCCAATAATGGTGGTACATCATTTGATATTACATATCTTCAATCCTAATGCTAAACTATAGGGAAATTTCCACTTTTTTTTTTTACTAATCACAGGCCTTAGCCTAGCAAATTGCCCAGGCGTTAGCAAATTTGCTCGGGCAAATTTTCTAGTTTGCCCAGCAAACACATTTTTAAAAAAATCTGTGCCCTGGCTTTGTATATAGACCTTTAAAGGAAATGCTTTCTATTTTGAATTAATTTTTTCAATAATGAAAGAGAAAATAATTAATTGATCCATGAAAAAGTATTGCCACGGAAAACTTTAAAATTTAAGAAAAAAATACTCTAGTTAATTTTTTTCAACTATAGTATTTGAAAAAAAGAATTTAATAATAATTACAAGATAAAAAGAACTTTTTATATACCATATTTTTAAATTTTCTATTGAATCATATAAACTTGACAATTCTATGTATTAATAAATACTTTTAAAAATTTTTTTTGATGAATTATCCAAGCAACTTGAAAGAAAATGAAGTTAATTGGAAGTTAACTTGCGTTTAACTTTTCATTACCGTCCCGGCCGATAGATGGCTGCACTATTATACAAAACAAAATTAACTGAAAATGGATTCAAATCTGCTTAAAGATGGCTAAAAGTATTTAAAAAATGCATTGTCATCGTGTTCTGAGCTATTCTGAAAGTTCCAAATGTCTAGCTAGCCGGGAAGTTAGTTAAAAATCGATTGGAAGATTTGTAAGGGAGAAACACACACACAAACAAACAAGAAAGCGAGTTAATAAAAACATGGTAAAAAATATACATTTGTGAATGCGTGATTTTACAAATATCGAGAGAAAAGTTAAGCTTACCGATAGCTGAAGAACTGTGATGTCTCCTTTAAATCAGGCCTGCGCAACGTATGGCTCGCGGGCGGCCATACGTTGCGCAGAAATACGTTGCGCAAGAAATATGTGGCCCGCTAGCACTCGCTGTGTGGTCCGCGAAGCCTTTTGTGAAGGCGCATGATATTATAAATCTAAAAAATAAGGAATATTATTTTTAGAATCATGATTTTATGAAAGGAATATAACAGCAATGAATATTAAAATTTATAATTTTTAAAATAATCAGTAATTTCTTTTTGTTCGATAAAATATTCCATCTATACTATTTTCTCGCAGCTCGCAGCAGTTTTCCATAAAGTAATATGGAGCACCCCATTTTGAGTTGTGCAGGGCTGCCTTGAATGATTATCCCTCCGGTGGGAACGTAACTCTTTTCCCGCTTAGTGGGAACACCTGCCTGGAAGGCAGATATCGATGGAATATCTCTTTCCCAGGTAATCCTAACTAGAAATTTATAGGGTATTTGTGGTTTATTGCCTTTCATGGTAGCCACAATCATCAAACTATTTCTCTTTAATCGGCTCCCTTGAACAGCTTCTATTGAACAGAACCAATTATCCCAGGTTTTATTACGGTTTGTATTGTAGAGGCATTTAGTTAGTCGAACGAGTGATTGGGTTGAGATTTTTAATTTTTGCTCTGATTAATCTAATTTTTACCTGAACCACAAAAGGCTGGCGTGCCGAATCATCCTTGCACACTGAAGACAAGATGTTGACTGAAGCATGTGTAGACTCACAGTACCCAAGGTCGAAGGGTGGAGGCCAAAGCGTTGAATAAAGAAACCACATCTGCCTGAGAGGCAGATGTTCCCACCGAAGGGTTATATCCGATAAATATTTAATTAGTATTTTCACATCCCATGATTAATTTTTAAGGCGGGGCCGAAGGCAGTCTAGTGGAAGCACGTTGGACTTTGGACTGAATGAGCTCAATTCGAATTCTGACAAGTGCCATTAAATGTCTTCGTGTCTACGCCGAGTATGGGCCTGTTAAATAGGCCGAAAAGTCCATCCATGTGATCAGAGGGAGGAGGAAGGTATGTCGCCCCTGGGGGGTGCTTAGTCAAAATTGTGGTGGTACCTGGCAAAGTCAGAGTCTGACCCTTGTGATGTTATTGTAATCCGGAACCGTATTTCTTTGCCCGCTGCCATGTGTCGACCTGGTCAGAAATGTTTTTGCCAGAGGGTGTAAGACACAACAACAACAACAACTTTTAAGGTACTCCAGACTGAAATATTCTGAACTCTCGATTATCGAATTATGGATTATTTGTACATTACAGGAGAAAAAAACACACGAATCAGGACCCAAGGTAGCCTAGCGATAGAACGTAGAGCTTCGGAATGGGATGCTCGGTTCGAATCCCGAATAATGCCATTAAATACTTTCGTGTCTAGACCGGATAGGAGCAGGTTAAATCTGTAGACCTTAAAGTCCTTCTATGAGGTCAGAGGGGGGGGGTGTCTAGATGTCACCCCTGGGAATGCTCAGTCTATGTTGGGGGGGGGGGGGAGCCTCTTCACCTGCAGGGATTCAATCACGGAGGGTTTCAACGAGGTGTGATAGTTTGGGGGCTCGTTGTATGGGATATAGCATTTTGGAGATAGGGGCAAAGTTTAAAATTAAACATTCCACCATGTCAAGGGGAGGGTGAAGGGAGGGTGAATCCTCGAATACAAGAAATACGGTAAAACATCAAACGTACGGCAAGGGTGGGGCCTATAAAAGAGTCTGGATGGCCGTGACCGGATTCTTCTGTCGAGAATCATTTTAAGCCTATGGAGTGTAACATTGGCGCAAATAACAAAGAAAGTTAATACTGGGCCCTCTACTAACATCAGAATGAGGACTACAACGTTCAGTCCATGATATCGGCAATAATAGCCTACTCAAAACCTGAACGTCGTTGCTTCCCTTACAACAAAGAGCTCTGCTCCTCATATGGGCTCAGAATTACCACCAGTGATGGACGTGCTACTAGAAGACTGGACACGAGTAACCAGGTCTGACGAGTATTGTCTCCAAATGATTCGGGCAGATGGAGGGGTCCGCGTGTTAAGAACGCGACATAATCAATGAATCCAACATGTTAACAAGGAACTGTACAGGCTGGTGTTGTCTCAGTGATGGTATAGGATGGGTCGAGACAACGCGAATTAGGACCCGTCGTAGTTCTACAACTTCTCTGACCGGTGAACGTTATGTTAACATTCTTTCAAATGTGGTACTGCCATTAATTCATGCGTTCACTCTGATTGATTTGGCATCGCCCTACGGGACGATACACCACTACACTCATCCACGGTTGACATATTATGGTTTAACCCCTTCCGTACCAGCATATGTAATTATGAAGATTACATGCAAAACCAGTTTTTTGGTCATTTAGATTTAAAATATCAAGTAGTAGTTTTCAGATAAATGAGATGCTTTTATTCATATTAATAAGAAGAGATACAGGTATCGATATTTAAATCGATATATATATATATATATATATATATATATATATATATATATATATATATATCTAAATCGATACATATAGAAATATAACGATATCTAAATCGATACACATCGAAATATTACGGTATATAAATCGATACATATAGAAATATAACGATAACTAAATCGATACATATAGAAATATAACGACATCTACATCGATTTATGTAAAAAGTACATAAAAAAGTTAATTTACAGTTCTGTCACCAGTGGATCCATACGTGGATCCACTGGTGTTTGTGGAGAATCAGGCCATGGATCTATCTATACGTGGATCCACTGGTAGAGAAGGGGTTAATGAACAATAATATGATATTTGGAACGTGAAATATCCCTCTTGTCAACCAGATCTCAACGCTATTGAACACATTTAAGATGCCATGCAATGTTCCGTTCAAAGCGGAGGTCCACCATCTAGGAATATTACAGAACACCGTGGATCGTTCTTCGGGGAGCATGGTGTTCATTGTCTACAGACAGAGGAGAACTCGTTGAGTCCCCGTCATGTTTCTGCAGTTCTGCGATCCAGAAGTGGGCATATGAATTACACTAGTCAACAGCCATTTTGTTTATGATTTGTAATAAACATTTTTTTATGGATTTTTGCATGTAGAATCCGAATTTGCTATCAGAAATTGTCTGTCACGTAATTGTTCTACAAAATTTTAGAATGTAATTTTTACATACATGGTAAAGTACGTGGTGAAATGTAAATTAAAATTTACATTTTGTGGGAATAATGGTTAAATGAATGATTATGTAGGTTAAAACCTTTATTTGGATGCATTGTGCTGTAAAAGTAATCATCAAAACATTCACCAGAGCGCAGTGTGGTGGTGGAGGAAAGTTGCGGATTTTCTCCCTCCACCACCGCGCCCCAAGTTGCCAAAGCTAGCCTGGAAGCAGTGCTTTTGCATAATGGTAACGAAATACCGTCAGTACCTTTGGCTCATGGTGACCTTGAAGGAAATTTACGAAAATATGGCTCTGCTGCTGCCGGCAGTTAAATATAAAGATCATGGGTGGCAGATTTGCAGCGATTTAAAAGTAGTAGCAGTGCTGTTAGGTTTACAGGCTGGGGTTACAAAATTTCTGCTGTTTTTTGTGCCTATGGGACAGCCGAGATACAAAGAACCACTACAATGCCAAACAGTAGTCTATGAGGGAATCATACTTTCCTGGAGAGAAAAATGTCAAAAATACACCTCTGGTTGAACCGAGTAAAATCATTTTGTCTCCCATTCATATAAAGTTGGGATTGGTGAAAAACTTTGTCAAAGCTCTTGATAAAAATGGCCAGGGCTTTAAGCATTTGCTGGAACTGTTTCCCTTAGTGAAGCAAAAGTGAAGGAGGGTATATTTATTGGGCCACAAATCAGAAAATTGTTGAAAGACCCAACGTTTGATGCTAAGCTCACGAATCTGGCGTTAGCTGCTTGGACGCCTTTCAGAACCATTGTTCACGGTTTTTTGGGGTAACAAAAAAGACGATGGATATGCTTTTATAGTGACTAGTCTACTGGACAACTACAAGAATATGGGTTGTAAAATGTCACTAAAAATTAATTTTTTGCACTCCCACCTAGACTTTTTTCTAGAAAACTTCGATGCTGTGAGTAATGAACAGGGTGAAGACATCCTCACTATGGGACATCGATATCAAGGACGCTGGGACCCTGCAAAGATGTTGGTTTCTGTTTAGGGAGAATCATCAGACATCTTACAAAAGGAAAGCACTATCATCAAGAAAGACATCATCCTATTTTGAAAACTAACATTGTTAATATTAACATTATGGGTCATTGTGCAACAATTTCGTGCTCGTATTAGTTCAAAGTTTTTGGTTAAGTAATAAAGAACACATTTTTACTGATGAATATTATTTTTACCATGTTTTTGTTAACTCGCTTTCTTGTTTGTTTTTGTGTTTGTCCCGTACAAATCTTGCAATCGATTTTTAACTAACTTCCCGGCTAGCTAGACATTTGAAACTTTTAGAATAGCTCAGAACACTATGACAATGCATTATTTTAATACTTTTAGCCATCTTTAAGCAAAATTAAATTAATTTTCAGTTATTTTCAGTTAATTTTGTTTTGTAGACTGGTGCAGCCATCTATTGGCCGGGACGAGAACGAAAAGTTAAACGCAAGTTAACTTCCAATTAACTTCATTTTCTTTCAAGTTGATGGGATAATTAGTCAAAAAAATTTTAAAAAAGTATTTATTAATACATAGAATTGTCAAGTTTATATGATTCAACAGAAAATTTAAAAACATGGTATATAAAAAGTTCTTTTTATCTTGTAATAATTTGTTTATATTTCAAACAGTCAATTTTTGTCAAATATTTCACAGTTGACTTTACGTAACTGCTGTATTTCTAATAAATGTGAAGTGATAGAGAAGAGAATCTGATGATTCCACCGAATTCAGCACCTATAAATTAGTTAAATCAACCCATTTACAAGCCCGATACAGAAAAAGTTAAAATTTGTTGTGTTATTATATAGACAGGTATCATAGTTTTACTCGCACTTCAGTGCATATGCACACACACACACACACACACACACACGCACGCACGCACACACACACACACACACACACACACACACACACACACACATATATATATATATATATATATATATATATTAAAAGAAAGAAGGAGACTGATGTGTTTTTCTGTTTGTAAAAAAAAAACCACCCTGAATTACCTAAAAGCATTTTGTCAGTAATAACAATAAATGCAAAAGAATGATAACATAAACTAAAACGTAATAAAAGAAATCCTTCTGTTTGACAACATGTCGTGTCACAAACCACTCAATTTTCATTAATTATTCATTGCCACATTCATCTATCTAAAACCTAAAATGCATCCTCTGTGAAGGCCCTTGAATTAGAAATAAAGATCTTTAGGCGGTACGTTAGTTCATGAAGCATGACACATCACTCTGAAAAATTCCGAACAATGGGGAGTGATTACTCGTCATTTGAACAGAAGGAGCTTGGATTTCAGTTCGGAGAATTACGCAATTTAATGGCGTTTTCTGTGCGAATGTTTGAACTGCGTTGGTCGATACGAAATAAAACGGTTTGCAAGTAGACGAAACACCGTTTTTATTACTCAGCTATTGACATTATAGTAAAGAAATCTTTCCACCATATTTGTTTTTGCACTATCCGTTTTTGCTTTATGACTATATAGCGTGTTTCAGATATCATATTAAAATCTTTTTGAGTGATTATTATTATAAAAATAGTTGAATATTATCAAAACAATAATTATATGTGTTATATGAATTAAATGAGTTATTTATCGTCACAATAATTGTAGCAGTCAATGACGACTAATATTTATTAATATAATTCATAATCATCATCATCGTCGTAACTATTGTGTTGTTCTTTCTATTATTATCACACACACACACACATGCACACACATGCACAATATATATATATATATATATATGTATGTATGCATATATGTATATATATATATATATATATATATATATATATATATATATATATATATATATATATATATATATATATATATATGTGTGTGTGTGTGTGTGTATGTATATATATATATTATATATATATAAAAGAGCTCGTCTGTTTGTTTGTCCACTATAGAATCATAGATTGTTTCACCCACCGGGACCAAGTTCGGCACAGTTCGGCACAGACCAAATTCGGCATGTTTAGGACCCGAGAAACTTAACGCAGCAAAAACGAAATTTCGGGCTCAATTAGTTTTTTAAATTAATTTTTTAATGATTTTTTGGGCCCCCAAGAGGTGCGCGACCACCTGTGGATACAGCCCATTCACCACAACCAGCTGCGTTAAGAGGGTTGTGACCTTTGGCCCTGACTCCCCAGATAAGCACAACTTTCCTGGCTCTGCTTTGTGAAATCTGCAGATGATTTTGATTACACATATCGTTTGGATTTTCATATGACGTCACATTCGTTTTCATGCGGAAAGTGATGCAGACGATTTTTTTAAGGAATTTTTAAACGGATGACGTTCTTAAAAATTATAAAGGAATAAATGCATATGGATGTTTATCTTTAATTAACATGAAGGAGAAAAACTAATAATGCCACCTAAGAAACGTGCTTCGTTTGGAAAGTCTTCTGATGCGAAAAGAAAACAAGCGCAAAGAGCAGTCGAAACAGAAGAAGAACGCAATCGAAGGCTTCAAGTTATTGCTGAAAGACAAGCTGCGAGAAGGCAACAAGAAAACGAAGTGCAACGTAATCTACGATTTCACGCTGATAGAAAAAGACATGCTCAAAGTAGATATCGTGCCATGAATGCTGACCAGTGGAGTTTATCTGCATTTCAGTAAAATCCAGAATGCATCTGCTAATGAAGTAAGTATTGGATCAATGTCGAAAATATGTGACAGCTGTGGTGCTAAAAAGTGGTCTTGAGAATCCCCAGAAATGTGTTGCAATAATGGGAAAGTACAATTGCCTGCAATTCCAGAACCACCCGAGCCTTTGAGAACATTACTCTCAGGTAATACACCTGATTCAAAAAAATTCTTAAAAAACATAAAAGCTTAAGGAAAATAGGTTTCATGGGGAATCCCGCCTTACTTTGATTAAATAAAGGGGATAACACATCTTGCGCTTTGCCTCTTGGGTGATGTGGAAAAAAGTGCATTTTTACGGGAAAAATAAATAATAAAGGCAAATGTAAATTATAAAACTTATTTCTAATTAAACAGTATCTAACAAATATAATTAAATAGTAAACTTATTCAAACCAAACGTGCGAATCCCGCAACACGGTGTTAATAATCCTCAATAAAATCAGACGAAGGTCTGCAGGTTCAAAGTTTCTTTCTTTCTTATTGTTTGTAAATCATTTCAGTAGAAACGCGCTAAGCGCATTCTGTCTGGCCAGATGAGCATGAAGAGTGGGGGGTGCACCCCAGTATATTTTTGAAGGAATGCATGAAAGATTTTATATCGATATATCTACCCGGGCAATATATATATATATATATATATATATATATATAATGTAAAATATAAACAATTCAAATGAACAAAAATTAAAAATCAAGCATAGACTGCTAAATCACTTTAACATAAAACATATCCTGCAAAGAAAACATAATACATAAAACATATCCTGCAAAGAAAACATAATACATTTTCAATTAGATAGCGCAGAAGCTTCATATCCCCATAATGAAAAAAATACAAATAAATAATCCAACAGAGATAGATAAAAATAATACGAATATAGACAAAAAACAAACAGAAATCAAGCACTCTGGGCATCCACGCACCAACGGCAAGATTCTGTATAAGTGCCGGAACTGAACCATAAAACAACATAGAGGTAACCGACAGGTCTCGTCATCAGGGAGCCTAACCAAATCAGTTACCTCAAGAGGAACTTTCTGAATAGGATGCAGGTAAGCCCAAAAAACATCCCAAGGCCCCGAGTCCCCCAAGGAAGCAATTAGTCAAAAGAAAATGAAAAGACAAACACAACTTACAGTATGGGCTCATCGCACCGTACCTGCAAGCACACAAATAATCCTAATGCAAAGTAAAAGATGCATACACACCCCAATTCCGTAAGTGACGGTTATGGCGAAACAGCAGCCAATTCTATCCTAGAAGTTACGTCATTGTAACATTACTACAGCGCCACCCCCCATTACAGCTTAACCAAATGAAAACATAAATATTATTCTAAACATCTTTAAAAATTCCTGAGTCTAAATGCCATTTTTTAAAAACTTTTAAATTGCCGAAATTTTTAGGGAGATTGTTTGTTTTTAAGTTTTCCTCGAAAATGTTACATGCCTCCAAAAAATGCCCAGTAAAGGGTATACTTATGGGAAATAGCTATTCTAGTGCATTTGCAAACCTATTCTTACATTTTTACGAAACTAAATTTCTTAACTCAAATAATGTTACCGGATTCAGATATATTGATGACCTCATAATTTTTAACTGCAACGATTTGGAATTTCTTAATCAAATATACCCAAAGGAACTAACTTTAAACCGGACTAACGATAATAATCTTTGTGCGACTTATCTGGATTTAAAAATTAAAATTCAAAATAGAGAAATAAAAATAGGGATATATGATAAAAGGTTAGATTTTAACTTTGAGGTTATCACGTTTACCAATTTCCATAGCAACTTAAACTATAAAATATATTATAATAATTTTTACTCACAACTTTACAGAATAAAAAACATATGTAACAAAGTTGGGGATTTTTTGGAGGCATGTAACATTTTCGAGGAAAACTTTCGAAAAAACAATTTCCCTAAAAATTTCGGCAATTTAAAAGTTTAAAAAAAAATGGCATTTAGACTCAGGAATTTTTAAAGATGTTTAGAATAGTATTTATGTTTTCATTTGGTTAAGCTGTAATGGGGGTGGGGGGGGGGTGGCTCTGTAGTAATGTTACAATGACGTAACTTCTAGGATAGAATTGGCTGCTGTTTCGCCATAACCGTCACTTACGGAATTAGGGTGTGTATGCATCTTTTACTTTGCATTAGGATTATTTGTGTGCTTGCAGGTACGGTGCGATGAGCCCATACTGTAAGTTGTGTTTGTCTTTTCATTTTCTTTTGACTAATTGCTTCCTTGGGGGACTCGGGGCCTTGGGATGTCTTTTGGGCTTACCTGCATCCTATTCAGAAAGTTCCCCTTGAGGTAACTGATTTGGTTAGGCTCCCTGATGACGAGACCTGTCGGTTACCTCTATGTTGTTTTATGGTACAGTTCCGGCACTTATACAGAATCTTGCCGTTGGTGCGTGGATGCCCAGAGTGCTTGATTTCTGTTTGTTTTTTGTCTATATTCGTATTATTTTTATCTATCTCTGTTGGATTATTTATTTGTATATATATATATATATATATATATATATATATATATATATATATATATATATATATATATATATATATATATATATATATATATATATATATATATACATATATGTATATATATATACAGTGGAATCTCGATCTATTGTTTTTCAAGGGACCGATTGAAATGAACGATAAATGCGGGAAAACGATAGATACGGAAACATATCAAAGCAATATGATCGTTGCGACTGGATAAAATGAACGACACATACGGAAAAACGATGGATCCTAAAACGATCGATCGAGATTACACTGTATATATATATATATATATATATATATATATATATATATATATATATATATATATATATATATATATATATATATATATATATATATATACATATATATATATATATATATATATATATGTGTGTGTGTGTGTGGCAAATACGCTCACTGTCGGAATGACTGATAACCGGATTAAGTCCTGTGAAGCTGGAAAGTTTTATGGTGGGTCCTCTTAAGCCCTAAGTTCTTGCTAAGAAATCTTTTTTAAAAACTCGAATTTCTAGGGAGTTAATAGGGGCTTAATTCCCCCTCCGAAAAAAATAACTGTACACACTGTATCCCTAGAACCATGAGGCCTAGGAAGCTGTAATTTTTCTTGGTTGTTCCCATAAAGCCCTAGGTGCTCAAAAAATTCTTTTTAATAAATTCAAAATTTAAGGGCGTAAAAACCCCTCTAAAAACACTAACTAACTAAATCTATCTAACCATAAGGCTGAGGAAGTTGAAATTTTGCCTTGATTTTCCTCTAATGCCCAAAGTACTCACTCAGGGATATTTTTAAAAAATAAATTCAACTTTTAAGGGTGTTAAAATAAGGACTTAAATCCCTTAAAATTAAAAAAAATCTAAAACTCATATTTATTGGCTGACTACTGTCGTTAAATTTTAAGAGGAACTCCTGTGAAGAATGACAACCCTCTATTACAAAAATTTAATTAAAATTAATTTTACCAAATTACAAGGGCCAGTCAAAAAGTTAGTTGCACTCCTTGGTAAAAACAAAACCGGGTTGAAATTAATGAACAAAGTTTTACTAACAAAACAGTATAATACACAATCTATTTTCCGACGTAATCACTTCCTTTATTTTAACATTTGTCGAGGCGTGGCACCAGTTATTCCATGCCATCTGCGCAGAATTGCCGTCCAATGTGATATTGTGCCGTCCATTGTTGGGTTGCAACATTTACCTCATTATCCGAGTGATATCGTCGCGTTGCAGGTTCTTGTTTCATGGGACCGAAGATTTGGAAGTCACATTGCGCAAGATTCCACACTTCCCACATAAACTTTTTCAAAAGATCCCTCGTTAGGGTCGCCGCATGCGGTCTCGCATTGTCATGCAAGAGCACAATGCACAATGCATTCAATTTAAATACAACAGTCAATGTATGCAATTAATGCCAAATATATATATATATATATATATATATATATATATATATATAATACGTCGATCAATGTATACAATTGATGTAAAAAAATATATTTATAAAAAATCGTAAGGATATTTTTATAGACAAAATAATGTAGAAGAAAATATTCAAATTAAATCTAATAGGACATACTAAAGAATATAGTACAGTCTGAGGAACATATCTTTTACTGTATTGTAATATTTTTTTGGATAATGTCCAATCGTTTGCCGCATTAGCAAGAGAAAAAATATTTTTATGTCGATTTCATTGTTATGGACGTGACGATAAATTTATTTTCAGTCCTAGTAAAAGAAATCAGGATTTAATAAATCAGCGTGTGGGTGATAGCGTGTGGATAAATAAAGTGATCAGCATTTAATAAATTGAATTCTAAAATTCAATCTTTAAAAAGTCACCAAAAATCAGAAAATGGAGGTAAAGATTCGAAAAAGATTTCATTTCAAATTAATTTTTATGATCTTTCTCGTTATATAAATTTCATACCCTCAAATTATTATTTTAATTGCAAACTTAAAAAAAGTTACTAAACAGCTAAAAACTTTAATTTTAAAAAATCTAAGAAGAATGCTTCAAAAACCGTTCTTAGTGCACCTCTACACTACAAGAAGAATCGCCATGCAAAATTTCAGCCCTTTAGATCCAGCGGTTTGGTCTGTGCGTTGTACGTCATTGAGTCAGTCAGTTAGGAAACTGTTAAATATACGTATATATATATATATATATATATATATATATATATATATATATATATAAATATTATAAAAACCAATATCGTAGCTTAGACATACTTCCTAAGACTTACTAAAATACAAGTAATACACAGATTTTTGAAAATAATACATATTGGTATAATTTTCATGTGTTAAAAGCATAGTATATAAAAAAGTTGAAAATCTATGGCCCAGTTACCCCAACATATATATATATATATATATATATATATATATATATATATATATATATATATATATATATATATATATATGTATATATATTAGTGCGTAATACATAAAATTTATAAAATTTAGTAAGTAAATTACGTAAGTATGAAAAATGTAAGAAGTCTTTTATTTACTCTATCTTAATCCCGACCTGAACTATTTCATTTAATTTCTACATGTTCCGAGGTCCTCACGCATAAGCTTTGAATTTGTTTCAACGAGAGCTTCTTCCAACGAACTCAAACGCTATTTCCCATTAAACTGTTTAAACAGCTTTTACATCACGCCAGGAGTTTTTCTTTTTGGCTTTTTTATGAACCAGGTAACACCCAGGGAACAATTCCTTACCTTTTCAGGAAAGCATAACGAGCTCGTGCTTAAAAGGATTTAGAATATTTGCATAATCTCTCGTGTGTATCAAAGGATAGGCTTGTAAGAGGCAAGAGGAAGATGAAAAGAAATTGCCATGATAATGGGTTAGATTAATAGGTTACCGTGTTAGAAGTTGATCGGGTGTTTCCGACTAGGGATTTATATGGTAATGCAATAAGATTTTGTTATGGCCTAATTGATGTAAGGACTTGTTCATTTCTTGGTTTACATTAATGCGTTTGTCCTACCTAATTATTAATTTAATTATACAGTTATGTATACTTATAAATTAATAATTGGGGGGGATGGAGTTACTCAGTCTCAGTTGTAAAGTAATTAACAAGCATCGCAATTAACAAATATTTATAGTTTATATACATTGAATTGATAATAGCGTAGTCCTTCTATGCGGGAATCCAAAACGGGAGTCATCACATCATGTACTCCCCAAAGAGAGCATGTGGGGGTCGTAACAATGATTATGCTAGCCCTCTTGCTCTGGACATAAAATGGGATATAAAAATAGCATTATTAAAGTTCAAAGTTCAATTCGGCAGTCTACACTCACACTCACACACACACACACATATATATATAGCCAAGCAAAGATAGAATATAGTTTCTGTTTCATTGTTTTGGGGTGTTAATTCCACTTTGTATTTATTATTTGGGTGTTGATTTACCTAAAGTTTTAATTTTGGGTGTTGATTCACCTAAGGCTTTATTTTTGGGTATTTATTCACATAAGATTTATTCTGGGTGCTAATTCACCTAAGTTTTTCCGAGTGTTGATTCATTCACTGGGAATTTCTCCCTCTTTGGCGCTAAACTTGCTTTATATTTAATTTCTAGGCTGCAGCATACATACGGTTATAAAGGGCGCAAATTTTGACAAATGTTGTACACGTATTCCTCGACTTACGACCAAGATATTGGTCGTAAGTTGATTTGGTATTTCAAACCTTCTTTTTATATTTACATATACATATTTTTTTACTTTCATACATAATACGTAATTTAAAATACATTGTACGTTATTTAGAAGACAAATTATTCTTCGCCGTCACAACTTATTATGTTACTACAATCCATGGGTTCAGAATTTGCGAAAAAAGATACGTTGCAATTTTTTTAACAAACTTTTCCAAGGGAGTTTGAACAGTTTGCGTCTTCTTTTCCTTGTATATTGTCTGGTATTTGTAATTTTTTTAGAGTTTGCATTTAAAATAATAATCTGAGGGTTATAAAATTTATATAAAGAGAAAGATAAAAAAAAATTCCTTTGAAATGAAATCCTTTTCGAATCTTTACCTCTATTTTCTGATTTCTGGTGAATTTTAAATATTAATTTTTAGAATTTAATTTATTAAATGCTGATCACGTGGTTTCTTTTATTTTGTGATACTTTAAACTATTTCTTTGTCACGTGCATAACAACGAAATAGACAAAAAAATATTTTTTTTCTTGCTAATGTGGAAGGCGATTGAACATTATCAAAAATATATTAAAATGCAGTAAATGATATGTTCCTCAATCTGTACTCCATTAACTGTACTTATTTTTTAGTATGTTCTATTACATTTAATTTGAATATTTTCTTCTACATTACTTTGTCTATAAAATATCCGCTACGATTTTTTATAAATATAGGTTTTTTTTTTACACAATTGCATACATTGATCGTTGTATTTATTATATATATATATATATATATATATATATATATATATATATATATACCGTATTTGCCAGCGTATAAGACTTACCCCCTTTTTTATACACGTTTTAAAGGGAAAAAATTTATAGTTAAAATATTATAGAAAAATATTATATTATTTTATGTCCATAAAAATTGCAATCAGGGAGCATTGTAGTTTGGTAACTTTTAATCAGAATTCTCAAAACCCAAAAATTCATCTCCAGAGCTAAATGAAGAATGACCTAGAGTCTCTTCTTCAGGGACTGAGTCTTCGTATTTCAAATCATCAAGAAGTGGTACCCGATTTCCTCAGCTTTCGCCTATTAGAATAACGCCACGGACCAGGAGCTTGTTGGTGAAATGTGATCAAGCATGGGCTCATTGGATGAATCGTAACTTTAGATGTCAGTGGATTTCTCCTGTATTTTATTGGAAAAATAACTCTCCCAGTAATGAAGCAAAAAATATATCACGCAACATTTTCTACAGAAGAGAAAACAATTATGGAAAAGATATCGAAATCACTTTTTTGCAACATATCAAAAAGCAATAGAATAGTTATAGATGTATATAAATATAAACCAGTAGTTTCAGGCAGACTAAAATTTCAATTCATAATTTTGATGACCGGGGCACAAGACGCCCCCCTTAATTTAGGCGTATTTCGATGGAAAAATAATGCGTCCTATAAGCTGGCAAAAACGGTATATATATATCTTATTCTCCATTTTCTGATTTTTTGTGAATTTTTAAAAATTAATTTTTAGAATTTAGTTTATTAAATGCTGATCACGTGGTTTCTTTTCTTTTGTGATACTTTAAACTAATTTTGAGTCACGTGCATAACAACGAAACAGACAAAAAAAATTATTTTTTTTTTCTTGCTAATGCGGCAGACGATTGGACATCCTCCAAAAAAAAAATTAAAATATAGTAAAAGAAATGTTCCTCAAACTGTACTACATTAACTGAACTATATTCTTTAGTATGTTCTATTAGATTTAATTTGAATATTTTCTTCTACATTGTTTTGTCTATAAAAATATCTTTTTATACATATATTTTTTGTTTCTTTTACATCAATTGCACACATTGATCGTTGTATTTATTATATATATATATATATATATATATATATATTTGGCTTTACATACATTGACCTTTGTATTTAATTTGAATGTATATATATATATATATATATATATATATATATATATATATATATATATATATATATATATATATATATATATATATATATATATATATATATAAGAAAAATATTACTCACCTTCAAATACATTTATCTCCTTCAAAATAATCGCCAAAGGAGTCTATACAAATTTTCCAACTCTTCTTCAAGTCATCAAAACACTGTTTACAGGTGTTGGAACTAACCGTTCGCAAAATACGCGTAACATTTGATTTACTATCCGAGACGTTTTCAAAGCTCTGTCCTTTCATGGCCATCTTAAGCTTCGGAAAAAAGAAAAATCAGCTGGCGATAAGTCGGGAGAATTTGGGGGAGGATTTGTCACTGCAACTGAATGCTTAGCAAGATATTGTTGTACAGACATTGCTGTATGGGGCTTAGCATTATCGTGTAAAAGAAACCATTGCCCAGAATCAGACAGTTCCTTCCTAACTCGCCTTATCCTGTTTCTTAATCGAAAAAGCACCTCCTTGTAAAAATAATGATTAATTGTTGATTTTCAGGAACAAATTCGTGGTGAATAAGTCCTTTGTAATCAAAAAATGCAATGAACATCATCTTAGCATTTGATTTTGACATCTGTGCTTTTTTTGTATGTGAGAAGACGGTCCTTTCCACTGTGCACTTTGTCTTTTCGTTTCTGGGTCGTATTGTAGACACCACGTCTCATCTCCTGCTATAATACACTGAAAGAAATTGTCCTGTTGCGCAGTAGTCAGCAAATCTTCACAGCAAGTTTTTCTGCTTTTTGCTGTTCTGTCAAAATCCGAGGCACAAATCGAGCACAAACTTTTTTCATTTTCAGATTATCAATTAAAATTAATCTACAGCTTTCTTTGCTTATCCCAAGCATGTTTGAAAGTTTCTGAGTTGTTACACGTCTATGAGCTTTTACCAAAGAACGAACTTTCTCCACATTTTCCTCATTCTTTAAGTTGAAGGGCACCCTATCTTCTGGGCAATGGTTTCTTTTACACGATAATGCTAGGCCCCATACAGCAATTTCTGTACAACAATATCTTTCTAAGCATTCAATTACAGCGATAAATCACCCACCATATTCTCCCGACTTATCGGCAGATGATTTTTTCCTTTTTCTGAAGCTTAAGATGGCCAGGAAAGATGAAAGGACAGAGATTTGAAAACGTCTCGGATATTAAATCAAATGTTAGGCGTATTTTCGAACGGTTAGTTCCAACGCCTGTAAACAGAGTTTCGATGACTTGAAGAAGCGTTGGAAAAATTGTACAGACTCCTTTGGCGATTATTTTGAAGGAGATAAATTTATTTGAAGGTGAGTAATATTTTTCTTATTTATAAAAAATTGTCCGGTTACTTTATGGGCGCACCTTGTACACACACACACACACACACACACACACACACACACACACACATATATATATATATATATCCCAAGCATGCTTGGGAACTAAACTCTGGGGGTCCCACGTCAGGTTGACCATCTGACTGAGACATATGCTGTATGGCACCCCAAGGTCAAGAAAGCGGAGATAAGTACCGCCGGCCCTGGTCCACATCGGACTGTTGCACCGTGAGTTTAGTTTATATATATATATATATATTAGGGTGGAGCGAAATTTTTTTTTCTTTCCTGTATCTTCAATAATTGATCCATGACCTAAGATACAAAAGGGCGAAATTTCAACTTGTTTTGAAAATATCTTCAAGTGGCGCACTAGAATTGAAGTTTTGCAAAGTACACTACTGGCCACCCAAATTGCAACACCAAGAAAGCAAAGAGATATCACAACAAAATTTATTTTGTAGATAACATGTTGACCAAGTATCAAATGATTAAATTTATAGACTTCTGTGAAGTGTGGTTCCTGCCAAAATCAGTAGCCAGAGTAGCCGCCATTGTTGGAGATCAGCGCTGCCACACGCCTCGGCATTGATTCAAAGAGACTTTGGATGAGTTCTTAGGGTACAGCAGGCCAAGCAGCTTCCACACGTTGCCAAAGTTGATCTGCTGTGGCAGCTGGGGATGGAATCTGGGTCAATCGTAGAGCAACCATGGACCACATGTTTTCTATCGGCGAAAGATCCGGAGAGCGAGGCGGCCAGGGAAGCAATTCAATCTGGCGATTGACGAAGAACCGTTGGACAATGCGTGCCACGTGTGGTCGAGCATTATCTTGTTGAAATATGGCTGTGGGCAAGCCCTGGAGGTAAGGAAGGACAACTGGCTCCAACACCTCGGAGATGTAGCGCTGGCTGTTTAAAGTACCTGCAATCCTTACTAGAGGTGTGCGAGAGTGATATCCAATACCGCCCCATACCATAATACCCGGTGCAGGACCAGTGTGGCGGTGCATAACGCAGCTGTTCAGCATCCTCTCTTCACGGTGTCTCTAGACTCGAATGCGACCATCGTGGTGTTGCAGACAGAAGCGTGACTCGTCAGTAAAGACAATTTCATTCCATTCTACCGTCCACATCCTTCTGTCATCGCACCATTGGCGGTGGAGACGTCTGTGGTTCTGCGTCAAGGATAGACACAGCAATGGACGTCTTGCGGACAGACCACTCTGCTGTAAACGGCGTCGAATTGTACGCGCAGACACTGGATGATGCGTTACAGACTGAATGTGCTGTGCTATGGTTCGTGATGTGACTGAGCGATCCGTCACTGCCATGCGCACAATTTGCCTGTCATCACGTGAAGTGGTGCGCTGAGGTGGATGCGATCGAACACGCCGGTCCGTCGTACCCTCCTGCATCCAACGATCACATATCCGCATTACAGTTGCTTGGTTTCGTCCAACACGACTACCTATTTCCCTGAAAGATAATCCACAATCTCGGTAGGCCACTATCCTTCCTCTGTCGAACTCGGATACTTGATCAAAAGATGATCGCTGTTTTCGACGCGGCATAATTGATCGTTTTTTTGAAAAAACCACAAGAAAAACACAATTGCCGAACTTGAAATCGTCGAAATCTCCAAGCCTTAAATAGCGCTTTGAGGTGACTCCACAGGCGCGCGTGATGTGCGTCTGCGCTGAAATTCGAATCATTTGCATATCTCACCTCCGCTAATGCATGTTGTAAATTTCATGTTATTTGCATGTATCCTTCAGGGTGTTGCATTTACAGTGTCCAGCAGTGTAGTATAAAAAGGCGACATTTAAAAACGTGGTAGAAAACTCAATTCTACATTTTTATCTGTTTTATTTGTTGCGCAAATTAAATATATTATGTTAAAAAGCATTTAAGCAATAGACACCTTCTTAATAATGTTTAAGTGTCGTTTCCTGAAGTTTTTGGGACTTTGTTTTTCGTGAAAATATGGAGATTTTGTCTCAAAAAGTGGCAAGTATTGCCTAGCTTTTATCTTGGTTCATATATAACCGTCTCTTGCCTCTGAACCACAAACAATTAATGCAGCCTCCGTTACTAGCTTTACACACCGTTCTACTGCCTGTGTGTGACAAGGAAACGTCTCAAATAAAGGAAAGTGTCTCCTGAAGAAATGATAGTCTTTATTTCCGTATCACTGTATTTCATCGTCATTGGTGGTTCGGTAACATTTTCTTTCTACCAGTTTATCAAATCGTAATAATGTGATGCTCCGATCTGAAGTTCAAGAAGCTGAATCTCGCGTACTTTTCTGCCTTTGGTCTGTTCTCTTGCTTTTAATATTATTCGAACAGGTAGTTCTCTTATATGTAACTCTTCGTCTTCTAACATAGCTAGCAACAAATTTTCTCGGTGTGAGAAAATGAATTTCATTGAATAGATTTTAATACAAGGCTTTTCAGCTTGTCTTGCATATACGAAAATCTTCTAACCATATTAAAAACGCGGATAGGCCCATATTTACAAGAAGGTTTAGTCTTGATGTCAAACAAGGTTGGTGCGTACACTTTCATTGACAAGTTCTTTCAGGTTGACCGATGGTTTCGTTGTTCCTACATATAAACGAAGAATCCCGTTTGCGTAAGTCAGCCATCTGGAATGTGTTAGCTTTCCTGGATCTCTGTTAGCTAAGCTAGGCGAGATTGTGCCACAAGAAATAGCTGAGCACATTTCATATAAATATTTTTGATTGGTGCTTAATAATTCAGCATTAGCATCCGGCAATTCTGAACTTAAGCTTCAAAGGTTATCACTTTATATTCTAGGCTCTTTTCAAACCTTTTACCCATGTTTCCTGAAAAACTTGTTGGACCTCTCATGGTACCATCGAGGCTGGTGAAAAGATGACGGCGTGGTAATTAATTAGCATGTAGTAAGCACACAAACCACTGTAACGGTCGATTTAGATATTTTTCCAGTAGTACAATGCCACCGTTTTTCTGTCCTGTATTTACAGCAGTACCGTCACATCCAATTGCCACCAACGATGTATGAAATTCGAAACTTTTTTTTGTAGAAACTCAACTATAATTTTTTGAATCGTAATTGCATTACCCGAATCAAGTGAAAGATGTCCTATGTACTGAGAATCTGGCTCAGAAATCAAAGAAATATGTCTTCGGTGTGATCTATTTTCTGTCTTAGCCAGGACTAAAGTTTTATCTTTACGGCCCTCAAAGTAAAGCGAGGATATAGGTTGATGGCCACTTAACCGTTGCAGGTTTTGGCGTACTTTTTGACGCTCGCGACGTAATTTATGTCGATCTATTACTTTTGATGAGTTGTCACTACTGATAATATTTAAATCCCGCATTGCAGTGTTTACTATGATTACTGCTGAGCAATCAGAAATCCCAGTTCTATCACAAGCTGTTGCTAGATTTTGTAGCTTTTGTCTCATTTGGATCGTTTCTTATTGCTGCTTTTTTGGTCGCTGGCCAGATTTTGAAATGGAAAATTCATCTGGGTCAGTTTCAGTAGAAGATCTGTCCGAAGAGCATTCTAAGACTGAGGAAAACTGTGGTTGGTGTGGTTGATTTGGTGTGAGTTTATAGAACTAATATCTTCTCCGATATGTGGTAAGATGGCACCAGTCCAGTAGTGCAGCTTACATCTAACACTAAGTAAAATTGGCTTAAAGTGTAAACTTTAATGCAAGTAATCTAGTGAGAACTGTTAGTAAATTATCATTAAAAATGAAGTATAGGACAGTTCACAAGCCTACAATAACAAATTTATGACAAAATTTTTTAAAATATGACTCTCAATTGAGGGTAGGATGAAGTGCAAAAAATGAGTTTTTTTAACCCTCTCATGTCGTGCGCCACCTGAAGATGAAGTCGTAAACAACTGATTTTTGGAATCATATATCTATCTGTCTATCTATCTATCTATCTATCTATCTATCTATATATATATATATATATATATATGGGGGGGGAGGGGGTTGTCGATTCCTGACCTCGGAGCCGTAATTCCGCTTTTAGAAAATTCTAGGAAAATAAAGATTTTCTCGCCCTCAGACCTTATTTCAGACTTTATTAGTATCATATAAAAAAACAGGTGTCCACTGAATAGTTCCGTTGCCGCTCCTTTTAAGCATCGATGCCTCGAACAACGAACATTTCTTGAGAACACTGCTGGACGGCTTATCTCATTAATTATCTGTTTAATTCATCTTCTCTATCTACTGCCTCATTCACAAAGCACTCGGAGAATGTTCGCAAGAGAGAAGTGTCGGGGATGTTCCCCGACGTGCGTAATTAGTGATTAAAGTATACAGAAGAGGCACGCTTCGAATGGAAAACAGGAAATAGAAAGCTAGCCTTGGAGGACTCCCGAGGTCACCCTATTCGCACGGTTACAGTTCAGAGGCTACAACACAACAGATAACGTCGTGCGACTCTTTAACGTACTAATTAGTGCTGTGATTTTAGTGACCCAGATGGGCATTTAAGCAGATATTTTCTAAAAATCGCCATCGGAGGCAATAAAAATGTTTATTTTCGTGAGAAACTTAGAGCAGAGGTTCACACAGTGAGAACGTACCAAAAGTCCTGAGTCCATAGCTGCTGGTTGTTTGATATATATATATATATATATATATATATATATATATATAGTAAAACCTCGTTTATCCGGATCAGATTTGTAGACTTTTTTTAAAAATTTAATATTCACATTAGATAATAATTTTTAACTATGATAGCAAGAGCGTAACTATAAGTACGCCAAATATTCGCATTTTAGTTTGATTCAATGTACAGTTCCTGCATAGATTGTACAATAAATTATGGTAATAAAATGCTTTTTGTTGAGTTTAAGAAATCTTTACTAGAGTGTCACAGGGCGTTGCGTGGATAGACCCAAAAAAGTTATTTTTATACTTTTTAATGTCTTCTAAACAATGCTATGTAACTTTGTTAGAAAACATAGTTTTTTATAGTAACAAACGGTAAGTCAGCATAGTTAAAGATTTTGTCTAGCTTATTATCCATATTACCCGGATTTTCCGGATTTTCGATTATCCGGATTGCCTATGGTCCCAGTTAGTCCGGATAAACGAGGTTTTACTGTATATATGTGTATATATATATATATATATATATATATATACAGTGCTAGATTTCTAGAAATAGAGGTGCCGGAACGGTAACCTTCCGGGGTGTGTGTGTGTGTGTGTGGGGGGGGGGGTTATTCCAAATTATTGATAAAGAGAGGTACCTAAAGAAAGGTACCGGAACGCTGTTTCGGAGCGTTCCGCCTCAAATCTAGCCCTGTATATATATATATATATATATATATATATATATATATATATATATATATATATATATATATATATATATATCTTTCTTATAGTATTTCAATCAGTTATAAACGAAAACTTGCCAATAAAGTAATGTCGGAATTTTTCTAAAAGTAATTTCAAATTTATATCTTTAAAAATTTATAAGATATAGTTATTTAACCTGTTCCAAAAATAATGGTCTGTTGGAGATTGCTAATTTTGATCCTACACCACCCATATAACCCAGGACATGAAATCGCTATAGATGCAAAACTTTTTACAACAAAGGCTTACTTCTTCTAGGGGTCACAAAGAGGCGAAGCAAAATCTGAAACACAAGTAAAATTATTTCAGATAAACTTTTTTCTCTTTTTTAATAGACCTGTGGTTTTTCGAGCACTGATATAAGGGGTATTATGATGAACAGATTTTCCTGCTGCCACTGATACGATGTTTGAACACCGACCATAAAATTTTGTGATTAATGATTCCGATGAGTTCTCAGCCAATTTAGAATTTTGATGGATGAAATTAATCAATCATATGAAAAGTTCCAGTACGATTCCGACAAAAAAAAATCCTTGATAAAATTTACTAGAAAATTTCTTCATATTTGAATATTCTCATCATATTTCAGTGGCTTCTACATATTGGTATTCGCTACACATTGGTTTCAGTGGTTTCTACACATTGGTATTGGCCTAGTCGCTCACATTGGGCATGGATAGAAGATCCGAGGTTTCTCCTAGGCGTGTGCCTCTGAAACTGTTCTTATCGAAGCCATAAGAAACTTACAAGAAAGATTTCTTTAGGACAATAATATATCTTGAAGTATTTTTTTTTTAATTTCGCAGCCATCTTCACTGCAAGTCATTTCTTATTGGTCCACGTGACCACGCTCTATGTTAGGAACCTAATTTTTTTTTTTAATTATTTCCTCCGTTATTATTTCTTTGAACTCTAGACGGATTTTTTGTTTATCTCACTATCAATTCTCTTTCCTCTGTTCGTTTTTACTTTTGATCGCTGAAGTTTTGCGTGCATTGCTAAATTATTCTACAATGGAGGGCTCGGCCCATGGATTGAAGTTCCCATTATTACCATGTTTTTATTAACTCGCTTTCTTGTTTGTGTGTTTGTCCGGTACAAATCTTGCAATCGATTTTCAACTAACTTCCCGACTAGCTAGACATTTGAAACTTTTAGAATAGCTCAGAGCACGATGAAAATGCATTATTTTAATACTTTTAGCCATCTTTAACCAGAATTTAATTCATTTTTGTTTTGTAGACTCGTGCAGCCATCTATCAGCCGGGACGGGAACGAAACGTTAAAAACAAGTTAACTTCCAATTAACTTCATTTTCTTTCAAGCTGATGGGATTATTCATCAATTTTTTTGTAAAGTATTTATTAATACACAGAATTCTCAAGTTTATATGATTAAACAGAAAATTTAAAAACATTGTATATAAAATGTTCTTTTTATCTTGTTATTATATTTCCTGAAGTTCCTGAATCTCCTTAAAATTTTGCACGCTCTACGTATAAAGCTTCGTTGCGACCAAGTTTTTTTATATTTTCTCTCTCTGTTATTGTATAACTCTCGACGCGTATTTTTTTTTTATCGCACTATCTATTCTCTTTCCTATGCTCGTTTTTATCTTTGATCGCTGAAGTTTTGCGTGCATTGCTAAATTATTCTACAATGGAGGGTTTAGGCCCGTAGATTGTATTTTCTACATTACTTCGTAAGGGTCCTAAAGGTACAGTAAAACCTCGTTAATCCGGACTAACTGGGACCATAGGCAATCCGGACAATCGAAAATCCGGATAATTCGGGTAATACGGGTAATAAGCAAAACAAAATCCTTAACTAAGCAGACTTACCGTTTATTATGATAAAAAACAATGTTTTGTAACAAAATTACATGGTATTGTTTACAAGACATTAAAAAATATAAAAATAACTTTTCACATCATTTATTAACAAAGAATTCGTAAGTCTAGTAAAGCTTTCTTAAACTCGACAAAAAACATTTTATTACTTTAATTTATTGTACAATCTATGCAGGAACTGTAGATTGAATCAAACTAAAAAGCGAATACTTGGCGTACTTGTAGTTACGTTGTAGTCTTGCTATCAAAGTTATCTAATGTGAACATTAAATAAAAAATAATGTCTACAAATCTGATCAAGGATTTTTTGGAGATCCAGATCAACGAGGGCCGGTTAAACGAGGTTTTAATTTACTAAAATTTCTTTAATGTCCTCAATAATTGTATCATTATGCCACTCTGTTCCTGATAATATCTGTGCTCAGATGGCAAAATGTTATAAGAAATTTACGTGACAGCAATTCTAAGATTCAAGATGTCACGCAAAATCAGTAATTTGTTTTACATGAGCAAACGTGGTACCAATGTTTCAGAAAAATAGTTAGCTATTACTTACAGTAGTTACAGTAAATAGAAAATATCAGCAAACGAGAATCTGGAATGTGAAAAACTCAATTTTTTAAAGAAAAGTTTCTTATAACATCCATCTGAGCACAGATATATAGGCACAAGGAACAAGAGTCAATGAAGTAAAGACATAACAAAATGTCTCTCATTCTCTCGGGGATTTTAATAAGCGGTCGTAATTCACGATAAATCATAAGCTCGATGTTTTTATGTTGAGGAATTTTGTTTGCCTATTATTTCTTCGAAGGAGAATATTGGGTGTTAATAATTTATTTGTTTCCCTTGAACCCTGGTATGGGTCAAATAGAATTTCAGAAACATACTGCAACATCTTCCGCGTGCATCAGTTTAAAATCTCCTAGATTTATTTAACGAAATATGGCAAAAGCCTATATTTCCCGATTCCTGGTGAGGAACCATTGTTATCACTTTTCTAAACAACACGCAACATCTTCCGCGTACATCAGTTTAAAATCTCCTAGATTTATTTAACGAAATATGACAAAAGCATATTTTTTCCGATTCCTGGTGAGGAACCATTGTTATCACTTTTCTAAACAACACGCAACATCTTCCGAGTACATCAGTTTAAAATCTCCTAGATTTATTTAACGAAATATGACAAAAGCATATTTTTCCTGATTCCTGGGGAGGAACCATTGTTATCACTTTTCTAAACAACACGCAACATCTCCCGCGTACATCAGTTTAAAATCTCCTAGATTTATTTAACGAAATATGGCAAAAGCATATTTTTCCCGATTCCTGGTGAGGAACCATTGCTATCACTTTTCTAAACAACACGCAACATCTTCCGCGTGCACCAGTTTAAAATCTCCTAGATTTATTTAACGAAATATGGCTAAAGCATATTTTTCCAGATTCCTGGGGAGGAACCATTGTTATCACTTTTCTAAACATTGGAATGCTGCTTCGAATGCAAAAAATATATATCGACTAATTGCACTTGTTAGATGTTTGTCTAATTCTTGGAAAGCTCTGGTTGCACGCCTTCTATTCAAAGAGGATTCCGAAGTAGAGGATCAATGTCGAACGATACTGTTGAATGAGAATTCCATATTGGAAACATCTTTGTGAAAATACTGAGTGTCTGATTTGTTTTGCACTACTAAAGATTAGGACTACTGATCGTATATGGCGACGAGGGACTATGGGAGGCATGCACAAATTAAATGTATGTGAGCAGGGCCATTCCTAGGGTAGCTGCCACCCGTGGGCGAGAATCAATTCCCCCCCCCCCGTCATACCATATGGATTAATTGAAATTTCTCTGAAATATTTTTACCTTAAATGAAACACAACAAAATACAGAAAATATTATAAATTCAGTTTATTTTTTAATTTTACAACCTAACATAATAATTATTAATTTATTGATATAATAACCAAGTGAATACGTTATATTAAATACATACAACACATATCTATTAATGCATATACTTAATAAGTCAGTCAAAAAGCTTAAATAATCTTTGCTTTTCTTGCCTTTTTTAATGCAAATTCGGTTATAATATCTGATACATGTATATCTTCCGAAATGTCCTTTTAGATACTAATAATATATAAGTCTGAAAGCCTTTCTTGTCCCATTACTGATCTCAAATAATTTTTTATTATTTTAAGTTTTGAAAAGTTTCTTTCCCCGCTAGCCACAGTCACAGGTAATGTTAAAAAAATTCGTATGGCCATCACTAAATTTGGAAACAGATAGATAAGGTTGCCATATTTTACGCATCTGTTAAAAAAATAAGGTGATGCAGTTAAAAAATCCAAGTTTACACATGTTCCTGTAGTATACGTTTAACATTTGCAAAATTAAAAAAAAATTAAAATAGGATTAACTAATGAATCCTAGCTTTTTTTGCAAAGCAAATATCAAACCATAAATGTATTATTTAAATTTCTTGCTGACCCCCCCCCCCTCCTTGACTTGCCGCCCGCGTGCCCCGCACCCCTGGCACCCGCGGGTTGGAACAGCCCTGTATGTGAGAACCTCTCCATGCTTATAGACCTATTATTTAGTATTATTTTCCTGTTGTTATAGACAAGTAAATACTAATGGTGGTTCGGTATTCTATTAGAAGTTTGTCAAGGAAGAAGGTGTTCAACAAGGAAGTGTTCAAAGCGTTTTTGTGTCTTCGTTAAATATAAATGCCACTTCACAATTGCTGCCTTCCGTCCACGGAAGCCCATATGCAGATGATTTACAAATATTATGTAAGGGAAGTGGCATGAAGGTCATTGAACGGCAGTTGCAGAATACCATCAGTCGAATGACTACGAGGTGGTTTGAAAATGAATTTAGTTTAGCCGAAAAAACACGCTGTATTAATTTTTGTGAACGGCGGGATCTTCAGTATGGACCAGAACTCGGTTAGATGTTTGCCAATTCCGCTTCTTGGTGTTTAATATTTAATTTATAACTTTTGTGTATTTCGAATTGGCAACTAGTTAGAAAATGTAAAAAAATCTGTGAAAAACGTAATAAATATGCTGTGTTAATTTATTAAATTTTGTTCGACTGATTCAACCTATATTTCTACACATTATGAAAAGACTGAAAACCCAGTAGGCCTAAGACTGTTGTTTATTAACATCTTCTCTGGTTCCGACCAGAAAGCTGTTGTTGAGAATGTGCGTTTTCTAGTCTTGATTTTCAAAAGAAAACTAACGTTCGTCCTCGTGTAGTGTACGTCACAGGGAAACATTGAACCTTATAGAGTATTATGCACTTCTACCCTAACTTTGGGTATGTATATCTGGAAGTGGCACTCTAAATAATTTCATTCAAACACAGTTCTTACATAACAACAATGTTTATTCAAATATTTGCCCATATAGATTTTGCTTTTCAACATCAAGCATACGTACTACTAGCACGAGATATATATAGCATTCATTCAAGGGAAATACAATTCAATATATTCATTTGTATAACTACTCATTCAAGAAAAATACACTTTGCAATACAGATACTTTGAAAGTCAACCAGCAGTGCTGCCTTGTAAACTTTAGGCCACAGAACGCTAAATAACTTTCTCTAACATGAACTCGCATAGGTTAGCATCAACCTAGCTAAAACACCTCGAGCGGCTGCTCGCAAACTCCTTTCACTTCCTTTCGCTTCCTTCAACCCTTCCTAGCTCCTTCCTTCCTTTTATCTAGCTGCTTGGTATTTATACCAACCACGTATGCCGCAATTAGCATATCTTAAGCGGCTTCTTTAGATTTATTCACCTAAAGGTTCGATTATTGTGAATCGAATCTTATGTAAACCTTACAACTTTCTCAAGGAAAGATGTTATTTAATGCATCATGACGTTCCGTTCGAACTTCAGTATTCAGGTATACAAACCAGCTTCCCCCTCAAATATGAACTTTCCAGTTGTATATGGTTTTTGCTAGAAAATCTGTACAATGGACTTTAGATTCGACACATCACAATGTCCTCCGTATCTTCTCTGAAGAATTTAAAACCTCCCCATTGTCAGTTAATTTTTATGTTACTACATCCCCCGCCAACCAATGTTGTAAACCGTAGTAGTCTTTTTTACCTTCAACATTCAGTACACAGTCTCTGATCGATTCTATCAGCATCGCAAATCACCGGTGCATTTGTTTAGCTTGCGGAGGAGTAACCATTTGTACGATGTCGTGCTAGAAAACGTTCATACTCTCAGGCATTCCTAATTTGTATACCCTCTGTGACAGAATCCGTGTTTGAAATCCTCTGTTTCTTTTAAATGACATGACAGAAGTAGTATCTCAGAAGTAGTACTAGTATCGATGTAATTTACCTGAGTTAATTCGATGCCCACCTTTCTGTTTTGACCGTATTTAATCTATACAGATGGCTCAATATCCAGACATCCTGCTGAAATTGGATTCATTTGTCAGAATGATATTTTTGGCCGCAGTCTATACGTTACTCAACGAAAACTGAACCATGATTCATATTTTACCTTGAAATCCCTCCCCTTTAACAGAGACAAACCACAATTTTTGACCTTGCAAATTTAAAATTGTGTGCATAAGTTATTCTCTCCGTTTGGAAGAAAACATTCGTCAAAAGAAATATATGAATTAGGAGTCTGCTTAATATTTTTGTAAAATAAGGGGATGATTAGATTTCTGTGCACAGGTGGCAAAATGTTATAAGAAACTTTTCCTAAAAAAACTGAGTTTTTCACATTCCGGATTCTCGTTCGCCGATATTTTCTATTTACTGTAACTACTGTAAGTAATAGCCACCTATTTTTCTGAAACATTGGTACCACGTTTGCTCATAGGAAACAAATTACTGATCTTAAATATTAATTGCTGTCACGTAAATTTCTTATAACATTTTGCCATCTGAGCACAGATTTGATCCTTTGATTTTATTGATATAAAAGCATAAGTATGTTAAACAACAAATAAAGGAAATTTTGCCTTATATTTGTTAATACCCTTTATAATTTAAACAAGAGTTCATGTTGCCTTTATATGCACAACAAATAATAAGTTTAAACGGCTCTATACTTTTTTTTCTATATACGGCTTGTGTTTCAAGTTGAAGACATTCGCCCACCCAAACTATGATTTTGTTTTCTACTTTACATTAGGAGCACCATACACATGAACTAACACTGCTCCCAAAGAAGAACGGTTTAGCCAGAAATCTCGCAACATCTCAATACATTTGCTTAACTACAATTCCAGAGGACGGTATTACGTTCTTAGTTTCGACATGGTCTTGTGTTTCAGTTGCCTCACGGATTCTTATTTATTTATTTATTTATTTATTGTTATGCATTTGACCTTGAGATGTTATGGCATAGGCAATACATAAATTTTTATTTTCGAATCTGAATATGGAGCTTTTACAAATACTGTCAAGTGTTAATTTCTGGTTGTCTCGAGGGGGTTGGTGGCTGACCACTTGACGTGAAGCCACATTTTGCTTCTTTCTTTTGGGTTATTTGTTTTTCTCAAATTTTAAAAATTTTAAACATAAAAGTTCTCGTTCCGAACCTGTACCTTTTCTCAATAGGAGGTAAAGAGAAAAATTGGTTGCTAGGGGCTCCAATAAGTTAATTTTGTTTTGCCTTGCCATATCTCACGTTTAAAGTTTCTAGAAGCGAACTGATACCCTGGTCAGCAGAAAATAAGCCCCTAGAAATTTATTTGGATTCTGCATTAAAATGGCAGATGCAAAGAAAGAAAATTCTTCTTAAAGTTTCAGTTGTAAAACGCTCCCTTTTTCGTTTACTAGATTAACGTACTACAGCCTGTCTTATCATAACAAGTTGCTTCAGTGTACACCATTTAAAAGACCTTTTCTCAATTACGGTTGTCGATCTAGATTGCAGAGTTCTCTTTTCATCATAGAAAACAACAAACCTTTCAGAATAAACGGTCTTCAATGCCTTTTTACTACGGAACTCAAGTGTGTAAAGATCTCAAGTCACTTAAGGAGATTCGAAAACTCGTTTCCACAAATATATCTAATCAAGGCTTCCAATACTCTCTGAATTATAGGCTTTACTTTATCAATGGGTCACTTTATCAGTGACCTAAAGATCAAATCCTTTGCTTTCATGGAGGGATTTGTATAGTTAATTTCGGTGGGAAACGGAGGTGTGGTCGTGCTCAAATGAAAGACTAGGTAAGAGGTAGAAGCAGCTGGTTTTTGACTTAAGGTGTGTTTGGGGCGAGAATGAGGGGGTGGGAGACATAGAGGAAATAAAACAGATCTACGAACCACGTACTTGATCCTTGACCGATCAGTCTAAATCTTAATGCCTGCTAGGAAAAAAAATACAACTAAAAAATTTCTTATTTGATTATTTTTAATTGCATTTTTCTTATTTAATTTTTGCTGATTTTTCTTATTTTATATCACAGTTACATCTCTACAAAATTATTTTCTGTTCTCCGGTATCTGTATTTCTTGCTACAGGCCGAGCAGTCTTTTTTGATTTCTAAATTTAATACGAGATTTATTACCTAATTTTAGAGACGTTTTTCTATCACCATGTTGACCCTCTCCTAATTCTTGCCTCTTTCATCTTTGAGTTAAATATCAGTTGCCTTATAGTCTCTCGTGAGCCTCAAATGTACGGAAATCGTACCCAAGAAATAAGATTAAATTTTATTAATTATCATACTTTTTACGATGTTGATCCTGTTATATTTTTTAACTTAATTTATTTAAGACATTCATTTTAATCAACATGTTTTTCGCTACAATAGGTCTTGTGATCCAAGGCAGTTAGCACATTTTAAACTTGCTAGTCGGAAAAAGTCTTTAATGGGACTTACGACCCTTAAGTCGAGGAAATAAGGCATATTTTCATACTTTTTGACTCTTTGTAACTATTTCAATTTACTCCCATTTTTTCCAAATTTTATGTATATGATAAATTGATACATTTATTTTAATAAACAAATTTTCAACCCTCAAAATAATTTTAAATAATTTTTTTTAAATGCATTAGGTGCAAGCCCTCCAGATGTCACCCCTGGCGCTGCTCAATCAAAATTGAGATGGTTCCAAGAACCACCAATTATGCCAATTCTACAATTTAAAAACTTGTACAATTTACGATAGAAATTAATTTAGTATTTTTAATTAATCTTGAATTTGAATGAATTTCTTATTATTTCTTTTATTTTGACTAAAACTCTCTTTTAAAGGCTTTAATCGACCTAAGTATGTTTCTGTAATGTGTTTGGTTAATTTTAGTTCACAATAATTCAAGTTAATTCAAGAGGTTAACTTGATCTGTATTACGCACAATGTTATACAGGTGCGTAAACATTGCTCCCTTGGCGCCACCTCAATTTTGATCGAGTACCCTCAATGAAGTTAATTCAAGTTCAATTCATACAAATGGAAAAGCTGAATATTTGAGGAAATATTAAGAGAAATTTAAGTTATATTCTAGGGAAAGAAGAAGAAGATGTAAAAAGAGTAAGAGTTTTCTCTTCTAAAACTATTATTTCACTTCCAAATAGGAAAAGTGAATTAGCTTAGTACTAAATGTAATTCTTTCTACAATAGTATTATACCGACCATCGGGACCAGCAGGATGGTGAGGCTAAATTTTACACATACACACATACACACACACATACACACACATATATATATACATATATATATATATAATATATAAAAATAAATAAATATATATATATATGCATATATATAAATAAATATATATATATATATATATATGCATATACACACACACACACACATACATACATATATATATATATATATATATATATATATATATATATATAATATATATATATATATATATATATATATATATATATATATATATATATATATATATATATTTATACCTCGGCAAGCCAACTATAAATTTTTTAGCTTAAATTTTTTTATAAGTTTTATATTGTTTATAAAACTAAGTAATTCAAAGAGTAAATCGTTTCTTTGTATTCTGGTGTCCCATTATAACTCTGCTTATTGTATAGTCTTCAAACAATTTCTGAAGAATATGACCCACCTCAATTCGTTTATTGCTCCGGTTAAAGGTCAAGAAACTGGCGTCCCTTTAAGAGGATATTATAGCGAGAGACAACTGTATTTAATAGATGTATCTCAGTCTTCTATACCAGATTGACAAAAGGTTTTATCCAGGCCAGTATCCTGTCAGTCTCAATTAGAAGTACGTGCTTATCGTCGTTGTAACTAAAACTACCACTTATGTTGGAGTGAAAGGCTTAAGTTTCCCTTTTTTCTTCCTTAAGAAAGATTGAAGGCCATACAAGGCTATTTCTTAAGATATATATCAAAGTAAATTGCCCAGCTGTGGGTTATTTTAGGAATGTTAAAGAATACCTCTTTTCAGGGTTTCTAACTTAAGAAGTTGAAAAGAATTGTTTTTAAAACGTTAAGTGTTCTAAGGATCCTGAGAAAAAAATTAAATTGTACTTAAAAAACGGCCATTAGATTTATTACTATTCTAGTTCAGTGTACAACTAAAAGGGATACTAACTTATATCAAACCAACGAACGGAAGCTATGTATAAGATTTCTTACAGGAGATCATACTTGTAATGATACCGAACTCTAATAATGTAATTCTGAACCACAGTTTACTACCTCTTGATTTTTTTCATTGTACACGACTTTAAGCCAGTGGTTCTCAAACTAAAGGGCACGCCTCCCACGGGAGGCAGGAGTGATATTCAGGAAGGAAGGGAGACACAGATGGTTAGCAAAAAGTATGTGTAGAACATATTCTACTTGCATTATTTTCGTTCGGGGGGGGGGAGGATTGTAGGGTCTAATGGTGCATTCACATTCGACAGAGCTCTCTCCCCGACTCTCCTGTCAACATTAGTTACGGTAACATTAGACACGGTACTTAGAACCACCCCCATTCCAATGAACACGTGTCTTCCAGATATTCCCCCATTTAGAACCCCCCCATTCAAGCCGCCAAAGACTTCGTGTTGCTTGATCTAGTGTGACCCGCCCCCACTGTCACCATTTGACCCCCGGGACCTCGAGTTCGTCTTTGATGCTCTGCTCACGGACCGCCAGAGCGAGCGATCTACGCAGGGAACAGAGTACAGAAGACATAAATCACTGGAATAGGCAGAGAGCGCTGTACAAGTCTGCACGCGCTATAAGGATCAGCTACAGAGGAAAGGACCCCGTCATAAAAAGGTTGAGAATCACTGGTCCAAACCATCTGCATTGTATCTCACCCCCTTGCTGAATCGTTTTGGCTAATGCGGAGACACTAATCCCGAGACATTCGCATAGAACCGCTGATCTACTATTTGTTTACTTTTTTCCTGGGAGCACCATACAGGTGCGTAAACATTGCTCCCTTGGTGCCACCTCAATTTTGATCGAGTACCCTCAAACGCGACACCTGGAGGGGTCGCACCTTCCCCTATCCACTGACCTCGTGAAGGACTGTCCGGTCTACGGATTTAACGTGCCCTATCTCGCCTAGGCACGAAGGTATTTCGTGTCCAGGCTGGAATTCGAACTGAGAACACGCTACGACTAAGCAACATAGGGTCCATACCTTGCTGAATCTACTGGCGATCATTCTTTCTCTACTAGATATTCGATCAATGTTTTCTCTCAGACAAGATTTTTAGTCTTACTATTCAGTGGCAATTCCTGTCAAAGTTTCTGCCTAAAAACCTTGCATATCCCTCTAAAGTAGTGTTTCTCAACCACTGTGCCGCGGCACTTCAGTGTGCCGTGAGATTCTTGAAGTATGCCGCCACTGTGAATACCCATACATAAGCGACGCCAGACAAGTAGTTCAATCAGTTCTACCATCCTAGCGGGGACTGGCTGAACCAATGCGCATGACTATTACAGTTCTGGACTGGTAACCGGTAACTCTGTACTATTACATTTATGGACTTCAAATTGTAATTTGTAGTTAAATAAACAATTTGTTTACTTTGTAATGCAATTTCATTTTATATTTCAGGGAAAATTATTTCGTATGCTATTTTTACAAATATATTATAGGTACATCAATCAATTGTCCAAGTAAAATTCTTTTAAATCTATCTTACAGTTAGTGAGCCGCCAAATTTTGAAATTATTAAAAGTGTACCGTGAGGAAAAAAGGTTGAGAATCACTGCTCTAAAGCGAAGCAAAAGAGATGTCATGGCACTCTCCATCATCGGTGGCCAAGCATTTGTGAAATGAAATCTTCAGGAGCTTCAGGAAGAGTAGTGGTAACTACAGTACATGGGCCGGGCCCTCCAGAAATATGTTTCCCGGCTTTATAGTATTTCTTATTTCACTAATACATCGGCCACCAGTTGCGGAGAGTGCCATGTCAACTCTTTTGTCTTGCTTTAGAAGGATATGCAAGGTTTTTACGCAGAAATTTTGACAGGAATTGACACTGAACAATGAGAATAAAAACTTGATCTGAGAGAAAACATTGGCGTAACACCTATCAGTGCTTAAAAAAAAATGACGGTTAAGAACAGAAAATTCTAAGAAATCTGCTACTGCGGTTGATAAAGAGCATATCGTATTTGAAGCATCGAAGTAATATCAATGTAATCTTAATTAATTAAAAAATGCGGTCTAATTTGTGTAATTTGTTGACTGTTATTAACTTCCTTTTAAATACTGAACGGCCTATTCCAGGTTTCTTTTTTTGGACTTGGTTTACTAAAACCAAGTCCTTTGCATGAATATTAATGATATTTATTCTTAAGTTTTTGTTCTTACATCCTTATATAACGTTGATGGCACAGAAAAATAATTTCTTATCATTAAAATTATAATAAAAACTAATTAATAGAAATTATAATAGATATTAATCTGTTTTCTCGAATGCAAGCAATTATCTCTACGACATTGGCCCATCAACATCGGGAAGTTTTGCTGGCTTTTTTTTATGGGAGTACCATTTCGGGGAGCTAGTATTGTTCCCTATGAGGGGACAAAAACGATAACGTCGAAGCCTTGATAGGGATTTAAATCCAAGTTTTTCTGGCTTTTCTATTATGGGAGTACCATTTCGGGAATTATTGATTGATGTAACTGTAATATATTTGTAAAAATAGCATACGAAATAATTTTCATTGAAATATAAAACGAAATTGCATTACAAAGTAAACAACAGTTGCGTGGAACAGTGATTCTCAACCTTTTTTTTCTTCACAGTACACTTTTAATAATTTTAAAATTTGGCGGCACACGAAGAATAAAATAAATTTAAAAGAATTTTACTTGGATAATTGATTGATGTAACTGTAATATATTTGTAAAAATAGCATGCGAAATAATTTTCACTGAAATATAAAATGAAATTGCATTACAAAGTAAACAAAATGTTTATTTAACTACAAATTACATTTAATGCGAAATTTGAGCTTTTTGTTTTTTTGATAACTTTGATAAGATTTATATTTGGGCTTAAAAATGATAATGCTTCTCTCATTTCGTGATCCAGGTTTAAATCTCCAGAGCTGTAATAGTCTAGAGTTACCAGTTACCAGTCAAGAACTGTAATAGTCATGCGCATTGGTTCAGCCAGTCCCCCCTAGGATGGTAGAACTGATTGAACTACTTGTCTGACGTCGCTTATGTATGGGTATTCAGAGTGGCGGCACATTTCAAGAATCTCACGGCACTCTAAAATGCATGCCAGTGGTTGAGAATCTCTGGCGTGAAGGCACCCGACTCTAAACATTATACCATGCGGGCGGAATAGTTTTTATTTTAAAGTTTTGTAAAATTGTAATAACAATTTCAATCGACAGCAAACAAACAACAAACAATAAATTTGTAATAATTCTAAATTTTTTAAAAATTATTTCTTTGTATTGTTTGGTTATGCTGCAAAGGCTTTGCTGATCTTTGCTGCAGCCCAAATCCTGTCAGAAATCAGAAAGTTTTGTTCGGATTATTACTACGATTTTAACAAGTTCTTTCGTCGGGCTATGAGGTTGAAAGTTGCATGAAAGTTTTCGTTATTTATCATCCAGCTTGGTACATGAAAGACAGTACGTCGGATATCACTGCAATAAATGTCAAAACCTTGAAATCTCTCGGTTTTATTCTGGGTAGATGTCTAGTAAGTGCCTGGTTGATGCCCGTTTTTATACCTAGACGGGGTTTTATTTATTTTAAAACTCCATGCGGAATTTTGCTTTCCGTGGAAATAACTTATTGTGTTCGGGTGCGTCTACAACAGTGGTTGGTAATCTTTTGTTTATCAGAGACCCTTTGTCATCCCAGTAGGGGGAAGGACATCCCCCAAGCATCCCTTTTAGAAACAAAATCGGGTTACATTTTCTGTATAAACAATCTATTTGTGATAAAAACTTTAATAAAGAGTTACAAATAATCTTAAAAGCCATATAAAACTTTAAGCAAAAGTAAAGTACAGTAAAACCTCGTTTATCCGGTCCTCGTATATCCAGATAATTCGAATCAAATTTGTAGACATTTTTTAAAAATTTAATGTTCACATTAGATAAGAATTTTTAACTATGACAGAAAGAACGTAGCTACAAGTACGCCAAATATTCGCTTTTTAGTTTGATTCAATTTACAGTTCCTGCATAGATTGTACAATAAGTTATGGCAATAAAACGCTTTTTTCGAGTTTAAGAAAGCGTTATTAGAGTGTCACAGGGCATTGACGTGGATTGACGGGGCGTGACCGTGCTTCATTTAAATACCACGCGTGTTTGAAACACAAGACAGTGGACCAATTCTTTGTTAAGAAATTATGTGAAAAGTTATTTTTATATTTTTTAATGTCTTGTAAACAATACTATGTAATTTTGTTACAAAACATAGTTTTTTCATCGTAATAAACTGTAAGTCTGCTTAGTTAAGGATTTTGTTTCGCTTATTACCCATATTACCCGGATTATCCGGATTTTCGATTGTCCGGATCGCCTATGGTCCCAGTTAGCCTGGATAAACGAGGTTTTACTGTAAATAGCAAACGTAAAAGCTTTAAAACTGAAAAATGAATGACAGTTTTGAGCTTGCATTGGCTTTACTAGTTGTAAAATTGCTGCGACGCTGAGGCTCAGCGTTGAAGAAAATATATTAAGTATTTTTAGGCAGAATAGAGATTTTTTTTTTCCGTACCCGAAACGTCAGTAAACGGTAGAAATACAAGAAATTTTAGAATTTAAACAAAAAATCATTCAAACACAATTTTTTTCCCAAATCTATAAAATCTTTAAATTTGCGATTGTTTTGAAACGATAGAACCATTAAAAAAAAAAATCACATCCGACTTTCCGGACCACTTCTTAAGTTCTCCCGGACGACATCTGATCCCCGGAACATCGGTTTAAAACCAATGATCTACAACGATCACTCTGCCATACTTTTATCTCACACTTTATCTTGAATTTTGTAACATCTTTTAGTATTCTGTTTGATGAATCATTGCTGCTCTACTGCATGCGATTATGATTCATGTTTAATCAACGCGGCGTGTATCGAATAACTGATTTCGCCTTACTGATGCGTGAATTGTTGGATTTCATTACCGTAGCTTTATTTTATATTCTTCGAGATTTTGTATTTAATTTTCTGAAGGATTTTCTAGACTCAGGGTTTGTTTTCCTCTAATTATAAATCTTTCAGAAAAAAATCCTCCGTTTAATGTTTCGTCTGTGTTGTTGATAAAGAGATGTTACGATTAAACAAAATAAGTTTCTCCGTATTCGGGTTTTCTTTTACCTTTTATGGATAACAGATTTTACTTAATCACGTTCAACTCTTCCCCCTAGAACCTTCAACATCAATTTTTCTTACTCTCAGTTTTTAAATCTATAAACAGAATGAAAATAATTAACATTATTTTTTACTACATTGAAGATCCTTAAAATTCAAAATAAAGATTTTTTGACAGAAAAATGCCTGTGTTTAAAAAAAATTTTCAAATATTCTAACATTATTCAAAATGCTCCATGCACATTCTATATCCTTTAAAAACCTTAAATCTTTTAATATAAGTTTATCATATGTTAATAAACATAATTGTGCATTGAATTTTTTCTTTGTATGAATCTAAAGTTTTAAATAACTTTTTTTTTATTCCGCCTGTTATTATTTTATGTTTTTACTTTATTTCATAGTCTATAAATTTGAAATATATTTGAGGTTTCAAATAAATATGCCCAGTTTTGAGCAAAACACTTCAATAAACAATCCTGAGAAATTTGGAAGAAATCAGAAAAAAAATAAATGCGCTTGCAGCATTTATTTTTTTTTTGAAAAATTTTGGCATTTTTGAAGAAAATTTTAAAAAACAAGTCTTATTCTTTCACAAAAATACTCATTTGTGAATTCTAAGTTCATTCAAGGCAGTAAAAAAGAATATTAATTATACTCATTGTACTAGGAAAGCGAAAAGCACTATTATTACCACCAAGGTAAATTGTTCAGAAGCACTATTTCTGTGTAAGAGAAGCGGCACGGCACTATGTCTATTTTGACGAAGATTTGCCTGTCGGACAATGCTTGTGGAATCGAATTTTAATTGTTCAATCAACACAATAAGTCTATGCAAGAGAACTCGATACCAAACTGTTCGCAAGGAGAAAATATGGCCGAAAGTAGATGTTGAAGAAACCCCTGATGAATCCATTCAGGAAAACGTGGATAGTTCGTGGGGCTAGGAATAAGCAGGAAAAAAATATCTTCGATGAAAATTACCACGTCTCAATACACTGTGATACAGGATCGTGATGCTTAAAGAGCTTCAGTTGATATGTTGGCCGATAACGTCATTGTAAAGTGGTATTAGCGAAGTGTAACCACAGTAACCTCAGACAACTCCATCGTCCTCTGCAATCCGGAAATAAATTCAAAAGAAGAAGAAAAAGAGATCGAGCCAATTATTAGGTCGAACAGTTATTTATTGAAGTTCACTTCAGAAGCTTTCATCGTTAAGTTCAAATACATAAAAATGACCATGATGGTTCATAAAAGTTATACATCGAAAAATGGTATAGCCTCCTCACAGAATTAGGCAAAAAGGGCCACATTCTGGAGGGGCTTCTAAAAGGCACGACCTATATATCTAGAAAAATCGTGATCTCTATTCAAGTTCTTTTCAGACAGGAGTATATGGAGCGAGGGTTACACGAAAGTTGTGTGCCAAGATGCCAAGTGCCGTAGCGTACCTAGTGTGAAGGCAGGACACGCATTAAGTTAAATGGGCGATAACAGGCGAAAAGTTGCAACCATCTGCCTATGACGTAAAGGCGCGGCAAATTTAAAAAGCGGTGATTGGCTGAGCAGGTGAGACCTGGCGACTTTTGAAATTCACCAAAATTTGGCGATTTATCGCCAAAGCGGTTTTCTCAGAAGTTGCACAGATTCAAATAACGGTACTGCCTTTGGGAGCCTGTGAAACTGCGTGCATTATGGATGCGTCACCTGGAGCGCCGCGTAAATGACAAACTGCTTTCGAATGGGATTTTGATAGATGGCATGTTGTTTGTTAGCCATTCCACAGGAAACCGTAATTTAAAAGAATCCTTGCAAAAAGAGAACCGTAATGGTTTCTTCAACAATATCGAGCTGATTCTATTTACGCACAGATGTGCATGAATGAGCAAAGATGTCGTTAAGGAAGACCACCCGGAATTCAAAGCAAGGGCATAGAAACACACCAGTTAACGTAAAATATTGCTTGACAAAGTGACTGAATTAAAGTTTTTCCTGATATTAAATAAATTCTAGATTAAATTGGGGCAAAATTAGCACACTTTAACTGCAACGTTAAATTCCACGCTACCCTCATGTTTACTGAGTAAAATATCGAAAATATAAAAAATAAGGTTGAAGGTCCCTTGGCCCCATAAGGCAGAAATTTATTGATACAAGAGTTTAAGTATCACCAACCCAAAATTAGCATCGCCCGTTACGCAGAACGTTACAGTGCTAAATTATCTGCAAGAATATTTCGAAATTTCTGTAATACATCAATATATTTCTATGCATTTTAGTAAACAAATACCAGAAATAATTGTTCTCCAAACAATTTCTCTCTCTGCACAACATTTGAATGAAACCTTACAAATTATTTTTTTAAAGAGATGAAGAATGTTTAAATATTTCCATGATGCAGCCATAAATTCCAATGAACTGCTATAGTACAGAAATACCGCAAATGTATGTATTATAGATATTTCTTCCCGAATAGCATTTGAATACACAGAAGAGACTAAAAATATTGACTATAAGAAAAGATCCACAACCATGTGGAAATATAGTTGGATTTGTATTAAAAGCTAACACTATTAATAAAATGCAACAGCAAATAACATACGATGCTAATGTATTCGTTTGAGTATGATAAATGTTTTTGGTACGATTTGCGAAAAAAGTAGTGGTTATGGATTTGTATCGCCATGCTTCCAGCTGTTTTTGCAGTGTTGAATTCTGTTAAACAAATTGCTCCCTCAGTCCCTATAATAACCGCGGTTTCTACTCAGTATAAGCTTACCGTATTCTTGCATGGCACTTCTGTGATCTGTTTTTGCCGTGTTGAATTCTCTTAAATAAACTGCTTACTTAGACCCTATAATAACCGTGGTTTCTACTCAGTATAAGTTTACCGTATTCTTGCATGGCACTCCTGTGATCTGTTTTTGCCGTGTTGAATTCTCTTAAACTGCTTCCTTAGTCCCTATAATAACGATGGTTTCTACTCAGTATAAGTTTACGGTATTCTTGCCTAACACTCTTGTAAGCTGTTTTTGCCGTGTTGAATTCATTTAAACAAATTGCTTCTTCAGTCCCTACAATAACCATGGTTTCTACTCATTATTAGGTTACCGTATTCTTGCATGGCACTCGTGTGATCTGTTTTTGCCGTGTTGAATTCTTCTAAACAAATTGAACACCTTCAGTATAACAGAAAGAGATAAATGTTTAAATACCTTATGCACATAATTTTTATAGCCATGAAGCCCTAACGTAAAATTTGCTTTTTGTTTAAATGGATTCCCAATATGACAACGTTGGCTCCCCTTTATATGTTAGCATTTTTCTCATTAACAATATGAACGAAAACATTATTTTCTTCCCTTGTTTCTTAACAAGATCTTGAAAATAGAGTAGATGACAAAATGTTTTTGAATCTGTAAATTTTGGATTATTAAGATTTCATTATTACTGAAAATTTATAAAATAAAATACTATTTTTACTGTCTACTTTTCGCTTGAATGTTTTTGAATTTTATTCATCGCTTAGATAATAAAAGATTCAGCACTCAAAATTACTTCACTTCTTTCCTCCTTTTTTGAGAAAGCATCTTGAATTCTAGCTAGTTTAACAGATTCCGCTTATTCTGAAAGAACGGAAATTTCTTTTTGAAAATAGCTTTAATACTTTATTAACTAGATAAATTAGAACTTTTGTTTTATCAGCATCTCAAATTTTCTATATAAACCCTACAAATACTGAAAATTTTCTCTTCTCGGCATCTGTTAAGACTGCGACACGTCTTGAAATTTCTTCTTTCGTTTGAATTTTTAAAAAATACATTTTAGAAGTTGGCAACAACATAGAAATTGATTAACTAAATTGCATACGTGAGGTCTCTGAAAAATTAAGCGTGATTAAAGATCTGGCTAAAAGCCAGCCCTTCTTCGAACAAAAGTCTCTTTATGAAGTGTTGACACAGCTATTTTGAAAGTCTTTTTTCCGTGTAAAAATAGGGAGAAAAAAAACACAAATTTCTTCATTGTGACTAAATTTTGAAACTCTTTTCTCTCAGAGTTCATTATTGTTGGTTTTCTGAAAGATCGCTCAAGGACTCTCTCATATTCAGTGGTTATATCTTTTTAGCACAGATTCTCAATTTTATTTATTTATTTTTTGAAGGCATGATATGTTCGCATTTGTAATGCACTAGCTGAAAACCCGTACTTCGCTACGGAGTACATTCAAATTAAATACAACGGTCAATGTATGCAATTAATGCCAAAAATATGTATAAATATATTTATAATAAATACAACGATCAATGTATGCAATTGATGTAAAAAAAAATATATTTATAAAAAATCGTAAGGGATATTTTTATACACAAAATAATGTAGAAGGAAATATTTAAATTAAATCTAATAAAACATACTAAAGAATATAGTACAGTTAATATAGTACAGTTTGAGGAACATTTCTTTTACTGTATTTTAACATTTTTTTGGATAATGTCCAATCGTATGCCGCGTTAGCAAGAAAAAAAATTTTTTTTTGTCTATTTCGTTGTTATGCACATGACGATAAATTAATTTAAAGTACCAGAAAAAGAAATATTGTGATCAGCATTTAATAAATTAAATTCTAAAAATTAATCTTTAAAAATTCACCAAAAATCAGAAAATGGAGGTAAAGATTCGAAAAAGATTTCATTTTAAAGGAATTTTTATGATCTTTCTGGTGATATAAATTTTATAACTCTCAAATTGTTATTTTAAGTGAAAACTTGAAAAAAGTTACAAAAACAGCTTAAAAATTTAATTAAAAAAAACTAAGAAGAATTTTTCAAAAATCTCTCTTAGTGTACCCCTATACTATAAGAAGAATCGTTATGCAAAATGTCAGCCCTTTAGGTCCAGCGGTTTGGTCTGTGCGTTGTCTGTCAGTCAGTCAGTCAGTCAGTCAGTTACGGATGTGTTTTATATACATAGATAATAAGGCATTTCCTGCAAATTAGTATAGATACTTCCTCTAAATGTTTTCCGCCTATCTGATTGCATCATAACATTAGAATATAGAAACGACTAAATAATCTTTTGAATAATTTTAAATAATTTTAATAATCTTAAATTATCTTTTGAAAACACATACAATGTAAATAATTCAACATGAGATAAAACGTATAAAGAGGGCATAGACGGCCGAACAAATTGACAGAAAACGTAACCTAGCGTTGAAAATTTAAACTTTTCAATAAAAGATTGCGCAGTTGCAACAAATCCTCATACTGAAAACGGACAAATAGAACTAAAAGTAAAATAATTCAACAAAACAAGATAATTTTTAGCAGGAAGAATGTAGACAAAAATAAAAAGAAATCACGCACTAAGGCTCAACGCACCATAATGCAAGATTCTGTAGCAGTAACGGAACTAAACCATATATCGAGGTAACCGATTGGTCTCGTCATCAGGAGGCCTAACCAAATCAGTTACCTCAAGGGGGAACTTTCTGAATAGGATGCAGGTCTAACCAAAGGACATCCCAAGGCCCCAAGATCCCCATTGAAACAGACAGTCAAATCAAATGAAAAATACAGAGGCATCCTGTACTTAGGACTCAACACACCATAAATGCAAATACACATATAATCCTAAAGAACACAAATAAAAAGACAGAAATGAAAAGAGGCGCACTCACCCTAATCGAGTTATTAACGGTTATAGTCAAATAGCAGCCATTTTATACCCAAAGAGTTACACCACCGTAACAAAACTACAGCGCCACACCACATTGAAGATTTTAAGCCTAAAAAAAATAAAGAAAGTGAGAAAACAGGAATCCCTATCTTAAAAGTCCTTAAAATATACTCGGGTCTAAAAGCCATTTTTTTTATACTTTTAGATTACCAAAATTATTAGAGAAATTGCTCTTACGTAGGTTTTCCTCGAAATTACCACACGCCTCCAAATATTTTTGGAGCCCTAAGTGCAGGATATCTAAGTATTTTTCATTTGATTTGACTGTCTGTTTCAATGGGGATCTCGGGGCCTTGGGATGTCTTTTGGTTAGACCTGCATCCTATTCAGAAAGTTCCCTCTTCAGGTAAATGATTTGGTTTGGCCTCCTGATGACGAGACCAATCGGTTACCCCGATATATGCTTTAGTTCCGTTACTGCTACAGAATCTTGCATTATGGTGAGTTGAGTCCTAAGTGCGTGATTTCTGTTTATTTTTGTGTACATTCTTCCTGCTAATAATTATCTTGCTTTGTTGAATTATTTTACTTTTAGTTATATTATCTTTTGAATTAATTAATATAATTTTTTTTTATTTAAACGCCATCAAATTCAGCAACTCTTGCGAATCAAATCTCGTTTCGGAGAATTACGGCTCAATCTGCAGTCCATTTTCAAGCTCGAAGTGTAAAAAATGAATGTAATTTTTTTTTTAAAGTTTCTCATTATAAGATACATATCAGGTCTCAATTTTTTTTTTATTGTAGGCATATGTTCTCTTTTATAATGCATAATAAGGCATTTCCTGCAGATTAGTATAGAAACTTCCTCTAAATGTTTTACGCCTATCTAATTGCATCATAACATTAGCATTCAGAAATGACTAAATTATATTTTGAATTAATTAATATAATTTTTTTCAAAAATTTAAACGCCATCAAATTCAGCAACTCTTGCGAATCAAATCTCGTTTCGGAGAATTACGGCTCAATCTGCAGTCCATTTTCAAGCTCAAAGAGTAAAAAATGAATGTAATTTTTTTTAAAGTTGCTCATTAAAAGATACATATCAGGTCTCAATTTGTTTTTGTTATTGTAGGCATATGTTCTCTTTTATAATGCATAATAAGGCATTTCCTGCAAATTAGTATAAAAACTTCCTCTAAATGTTTTACGCCTATCTGATTGCATCATAACATTAGAATACAGAAATGACTAAATAATCTTTTGAATTAATTAATATAATTTTTTTAAAATTTAAATGCCATCAAATTCAGCAACTATTCCGAATCAAATCTCGGTTTGAAAAAGTACTGTTCAATCTGTACACTTTCAAACCGGACATTTATCAAACTGGAAAAGTAAAAAATGAATGAAATTTTTTTCAAAAGTTTTTGATTTAAAGATACACATCAGGTCTCTTTTTATAGATTTTTTTGTAGGCATATGTTCTCTTTTATAACGCATAAGACCTTTCCTAAAAATTTGTATAGAAGCTTCCTCTAAATATATTCTGCCTATCTGATCGAATCATAATATTAGCATACGGAAATAACTAATTTATCTTTTGAATAATTAATGTAAAGTTTAGGAAAAATTTAAGAGCCATCAAATACGGCAACTCTTACGAATAAAATCTGGTTTTGAAGAATTACTGCTCAATCTGTAGAACACTTTCAAACTTGAAGAGTAAAAATATGAAATGCTTTTGTTTTAAGTTGCTAATTAAAAGATACATATCACATCTCAATATTTTTTTTTCAGCCATATGGGCTCTTTTATAATGCATAATAAGGCATTTCCTGCAAATTAGTATAGAAATTTCCACTCAGTATTTTCCGCCTTTCTGATTGCATCATAATAGGTATTTATCTTTTGAATAATAAATATAAAATAAGTATGAAATTAGTATAAAATTTAATATATTAATAAAAATATAAAATATAAATTATAATATAAAAATTATTAATAATATAAAATTTAAAATAAATTACAAAAAATTAATAATTTAAAATATAAAATTTATATAAAGTGAATATAAAATCAAGTATATAAAATTTAATAAAATATATATATAATATAAAATTTTTGAAAAATTTAAGCGCCATCAAAAACAGCAACTCTTGCTAACCAAATCTGGTTTCGGAGAATCAAGCTCAATTTATAGATCATTTTCGAACTCGAAGAGTAATTTTTTAGAAAAGCTGCTGATTAGAAGAATCATTTCAGATTTTAATTTTTCCTCAAAATTTTATGAGTGTCACAACTTAAGCGAAGGAAAGAAATTTATGTTTGCGATATATAACTTTTCTATAACAATAAATTTTATAATATGTGTGTCATTGAAAGTGATAATTCATTTAAACGATTTAACAGTTAGTTCATTTCATTATTATTTTCAAGTAAGAATTTCTCCCTCTAGAGAAGAGGTACTTAACAGGTAGTCCACGGACCATAGGTGGTGTGGGAGAACCCAAGATGTGATAAAAAAAAAATTGGTTTCATCGTTTCAAAACTACCTTAAATTTAACAATATTATAAATTTGGGAACAAAATTTTACAGATAGTAAAACAATTTTACAGATAGTAAAACATATTTTTTCTCATTAGTGTTTAATTTTTCAAAGGTATACAGTTATAGCAACTTCTACCCTAACTTTGGGTATGTATGTCTTGAAGTAGCACTCTAAATAATTTCATTCAAACACAGTTCTTACATAACAACAATGTTTATTTAAATATTTGCATATATAGATTTTGCTTTTCAACATAAAGCATACGTACTACTAGTACGTGATTTATATAGCATTCATGCAAGGGAAATACAATTCAATATATTCATTTGTATAACTACTCATTCAAGAAAAATACACTTTGCAATACAGATACTTTGAAAGTCAACCAGCAGTTCTGCCACGCAAACTTTGGTCCTAACAAGAACTCGCGTAGGTTTGAAGCAACCTAACTATGCCTCCAGAGGCTGCTCGATTAACTATTATTAAACTCAACTATTATTAAACCAGACTCTAAGCCTAGCTCCAGCTCTCACTTCGTTTCGCTTCTTCGTCCGCACTTCCTAGCTCCTTTTTTCTCGTTAATCTAGCTACTTGGTATTTATACCAACCGCGTATGCCACAATTAGCATATCTTAAGCGGATTCTTTAGATTTTATTCACCTAAAAGTTCGATTATTGAGAATCGAATCTTATGTAAACATTACAAAGGCTTTGATGTTAAGTTACTCTTACGTTAAATTTATCATTGTTATTCAGTTTATATGTAACTTTTTATTAAAGTTGTTCATCCCAAATAGTTGTTTATCCCAAATAACCTCTCAAAGGGTTGGTTGGGAGATAGTCTCCGAATTTTTTTAACATGGGGTCCCTGAACAACGAAAGGTTAAGAAGCCCTAGAAGGTTGTTCTAAAGGTTGTTCAATCAGCAAAGGATATTTATAATCCAATAGGATTTTCAGTTTTGAACTCGTAGCTATTATTTTACTTCAACTAATTTGGACCAGTCTACACCAAACAATTATATCTTCTTTGTGGACACCATGTCAGCACTCCAAGACCTATGAAGATGTTATACCACTTGTAAAACGATACTCGAAGAAATCTCGTTTAATACTATCGACGGACTGTATAGGGAGTTTTCTATTGCTTTCCACTGTATCCCTTCGCCCGTAGGAATTTCGAGTAAAAGGTTACAGTCTCGTTTGCAAAAGCTTCAGCAATTCCAGATAATGCCTTTGGCTATTTTAAGTCAATCCACCACGAAAATCTTCGCAAAATTATGGTTCCTTTGTTTTCCCACCACTGGTGGTGATGAGGATTCCCACCTTATGAACCAGGCATTCATTCACGCTCCAAGTTCTCCCGTCCCGTTGGTAGTTCACGCAACAGGAATGGGCATACAAGAGATATGATTTTTGAAGGAGACAGAAAAGTTTTCCCCTCGTGTTCCATCTGTAAGAGGGAAGAGATCATCTCATCGCCAGCATGCGAACATCTACAACCGAGCTTTTTTCCACGAGTCCACTTTCCATTGTGGACTTTGTTAATGTGTATGATCTTCATGTTTTGGTGCAATTGCACTTCGGGGTAGTTAAAAAAAATATATTTATTTTTACCTTGCAATTTACGAATGAAGGAAATAGATAACTTTGGAAATATGTACCACACCGCTCCTAAATGCTTTGAAAGGTCATTAGAAAACTAACGTCGGATTTTTTTTAAATTTCGCACACCAAAGGAACTAACTAATAGGCCAGGCAACATAGGCCAAAAAAGGGGGTGTAGACGAAATAATTCTCGGAAAGCTGGAAACGGTTTTAATCTCTTCATCTGCATGTAAAAAGAGTTTATTGAAGTTTGCACCAAATTTTTGCTTGTGCTCTATGAGGGGTGTCCCAAAAACCTCGAAATTTTCGGACTTTTTACAGTTTTTCACTAATAACTCCTAAACGATGCAATTCTAGAAAAATGTTACCATTTATAAATTAAAATACACAACATTCTGCGTCGAATGAGCACCATATATTGAAATTACGTGAAGTTGTTAGGAAGATATGCGAGTTCAAAAAACGACAATTTTTCCTCATTTTTCAAAAAAATCGTGTTTGAGATTTTTAAACCTTATTTTCGCAATGTAAAATGTATAATATGAAACAAATAATACATTTGGATATCATAAAGTATCAAATCTTGTGCCCGACTGAATATGCGAACACCGGTACAACAATTTTAAACAAAACGTCGTCTACTTTTTCATTCCTGCTGGCGAACCAAAAACCAACATCCCCCAAGGGACAGAATGAGTGTCGCCCAAAAGACAGGTGCATTCTTCGCCATTATCCGTGAGGACATTCGTTCAAGAATATACAACTTTACCTCCTATCCTGCACCCAACAATTTTTTTAGATAATATTGAAGAGGACATACCAGAATCACTTGGGTTGTTCCTAAGATCAACCATTTCCCCTAATAAGTGCCGAGATGATGATAAAGTCGAAATTGCATCTATCGCCCACACAATTATTGGTGCTACACGACCAAAAGTCCTTTCGATCAGCCTTACATGATGGCCTAGGGGTGCTGATTGACCGGAAATAGGGTTCAAGGGATCTATTGGAAATTGCTTCAGCAACTGGATTTTGTTGCACATATAATGAAGTGCGACATTACGAAATTTCATGCTTGAAACAACCTGTTGAACATGTTCTACCACCGAAATTGCTCACACAGTTTGTCTTTGACAATACTGGTGTAAACATTGACACTCTAGATGGGACCAATATATTCCACGCAATGGGAGGCATCCAGTGCACTACACCTGAGCCTTTGAAATCCAAAGAGACCACCATGGAAAGAGTACAAAAAATCCCTGGTTCAGGAACTTTGAGAGAATTTGGGACAATACCAGTCGTTGCTTTTCAAAAAGTAGCCAATGCAGGCCTGTGTAATATTCACATACTCAACCTTGACGAACAATTGCCTAGTTTGAAAATAAAGCTTTGGCCACTGATTTTTGTGTGGGCGTACGGCAAATATCAAGGACGTATGAACGTTCCAGGTTGGAATGGATTTATGGAGAAAGTGACTAAGGATCGAACTTATTCAAAATCAGGCATAATGTGCCTACAGTTCATCAATGCCCCGCTATCCAACTATGATACGATTTACTCAGCACTGCTTTATGCTGCAAATAAATGCAAATAACTTGAACAGGACAACTGTTTCTTAACTTTTGATTAACCCCTTTATATAAAGGCACGAGATATTGTAGCTTCATCTGGTCCTGATTCAGAAATCAGTTCAGTAATTGTCAGGCTCGGCGGTTTCCATCTACTCATGTCATTTATGGGGGCTATCGGTTTCATAATGGATGGCAGTGGGTTACAGGAAATGTTTAGCGATGTTTACGCAACTTCATCAACCAACAAGATGATGACGGGACATGCCTATTCTAGAACTCTTCGGGCGAATATTTTGGCTCACCTTGCAATAAGCAATGTTGTCTTGTCCATGTTGGATATAGCAGAGGAAAAACAGTCAGCTTTTTTCAAGCATATGAGTGACAGTGTTTCTGCCAATATTGATGCACCTGAAGTAATAAATATCCTTGAAAAATTTTCAAACAAACTTGAGGTGTTGGTGTCACGAGGAGCAACAGCTAGGCTCTCGGTCCAGTATTTCAAAATGGTAACGATAATCAAGAAATTTGTCCAAGCTGAAAGATACAGTGATTGATGCCTGCATCTTCAAAGTATAAGACAAATGCTACCCTACTTTCACGACAGTGGGCATTTTTTATACGCGAAATCATGCCATTTATACCTTCAGGATATGTTGGAACTAGGTTCCCGTCTGACTCCCAAGGATCATGAAATGTTTGTGACAAATGGCTTTTTCACTATCAGAATATCTAATAAATTCTGGTCAGGGCTGTGGTCCGATATGACCATTGAAAAAGATTAATGAGAGCTATGAAAAGCACTGGACTTTTGACTCACGGAAGAGGAATAACGGACAGCACATTGGCTAAATGGGTTGCGACTATGCCTACAGTTATGGAGGTATCCCAGCAGGTGGAGAGCTTCTGTGGTGTTTCATTCTCCACTACTGAACAACATGTAGACGCAAGGTTATCCAGAATAACTAGAGATAATAGTGACTGCAATAAATTCTTAGATTGGTTCCTTTGCCACAATCCCTTTCCAGTTGGGGAGTACGTAATGTCACTGTCTACCGGAGTTGTGGGGGATGAAAACGTAAATTGCCATCTGTCAGACCAAATCGGAAACTCCAGTCTCGAAAGCATTATCGGAAGCAATTTTGGTCATGTAAAGTTCTCCAGGAAGAAAGAGTGTTACCAATGCGAGGTTTCACCAGCAGTGTGAAGCTGCATGACGAAGTAGTGTCAATAGACCCTTACACCATTTTCAGGAGAATTGCATTTCATAAAAAAAACAGAATCTGAACTTAGAAATTACTTTACACATGAAATGGCACCTTGCCCTCCATCTTTATTTGATGAACAAGGAATGATGAGAAAATCACTTAAATCTGTTTACTATGATTTGTTTGAACCGGTGGACACTCCGTAAAACATCGGAAGTGCTCTCTATGTGATTGACGGCGGGTTTCTACTTCACCGAGTACCTCGGGAATTGAGAGAAAAGTTCTCTTCAGTTCTCAACAAATACGTGGAGTATGCAAAAAAATACTTCGGGGCGCGATCAGTCATAATATTTGATGGCTATCCAGAAGGCCCTACAGAGAAGAGAACAAAATCTGCAGAACGCCTTAGGAGGAACAAGTATATTGCAGCAAACGTTGAATTCGATGATACAATGTTACTAACAATGTCAAAAGGAAAATTTCTCTCGAATGAAGGGAACAAAAAATGACTCATCTCAATGCTAATTCAAAAATTTGCTGATGAAAACATCGCTGTCGAACAGGCTGCAGAGGATGCTGACACAACCATTGTCAGAATGGCTATAGAAAATTCTACACTCTCTGAATTTGTGATTGTGGTAGGAGAAGACATAGATCTTCTAGTAATTCTTACTGCATTAGCTCCTGATAGCGATCGGTTGTTTTTGATGAAGCCTGGAAAAGGAAAGTCCGAGACCGTCTTCTATTCCTGGACACCCATCAAAATGTCAAACAAAGTTAAAGAAAATATATTATTTCTTCACGCTTTCAGCGGATGCGATTCAACATCTGCCATTTGCACCACGTGCAAAATAATTTTTTATGCTCTCCTAACTTGTCTTAAATAAAAGTGTGGTAAGTGAATTCCAGTTTTATTCTTTTATTTTTTGCAATGTGCTGATCTTATCCTGGTCACGGCACCAATGTAAAGGACATTTTGTTGTGGCCGTGATTATATAAGATCAGCACATTGCAAAAAATAAAAGAATAAAACTGGAATTCACTTACCACACTTTTATTTAAGACAAGTTAGGAGAGCATAAAAAATTATTTTGCACGTGGTGCATCACCATTTACACCACGCATGTTGAGGTCAGCACAATTGTTAGCACGAATACTATGTGCTCTTGGAAAATACAATTCTCAGCAAAGGAACCAGGAACCATCGGACAACTCCGTATTTCTGTAAATCTTTCGTAGACCTGTTGAGTCACACTTTATTACTCGCGCAACCACGTGCTTCAGACCACCGTCTCCGCAAGAACAAAGACGTCAGCTTCCCCCGAGAACATTCGAGGAGTCACCTTTTATAATGTCCTTCCGCCGGAGAAATTTTCACACCTTTTTTGTTGCCAACGTTCTTTTAAAACTTTGTAGGAAGACCTGGAGAATCTCCGATTAGGCGATCAGGAGTGAAATAAAACCGGTTCCGTCTAGTTTCAAGTACGCTGCTTCCGAACCAGTTCTACGCTGATGTTTTCACAACACAAAGCTTCTCGACAAAGATGCGGAGGTACAAAGGACTGTGGAGATATTTAAAAACCATGATGCGACTGCAGATGAAGTCGGTGCTGCCGGCGAAAAAGTAATTGCTGCTTTCTATGCCGGATCGTTTCTTCAATCTTCTCCTCTGAATGAAACACGCTTTAAACTGTTCACCAAATCCTTAGTACAGAATACTTTCAACTTGGCTACTCTTCCTCCAAATGAAGAAGCTGCTCGACTGCACGCAATGAGGGCTTTCCTACAAATTAATTTGTGGAATGGTCATTTGATGGACCCATTTCAGTGGGGATGAAAGGTTACTAAGCATGGGCTACTCCCACTACCATCAACAACCGAACAAGCCTCACAGGAAGTGATTATTAATAATGTCTGCAAATGTTCGAAAGGGTGCCGAAATACTTGTAGTTGCAGGAAGCAAGGGATGAAATGTTCCCCGATATGTTATAACTGCAGAGGAGCGTCCTGCACCAATACACCAGATGAAATAGATGACGAATTAAACTTGAACGACAGCGAGGATATGCTACCTAACAATGATGACAAATTCGAAGACATTATGGATGACGTGGACCTTCAATCGGACCAATTGTTTCAGTCAGCTTCTACTTCCAAACGCAGCAAATTCAATTAACCTTGCATTTTTATTATTTTAAATTTTTATTTTGTCAATCACCTACACATAAAAACTTACAAATTTTTTGTACTTTAAGTCAATATTTTACGTTTTAAATACATAAATATTTGCATCATAATGTGCGTTTTTCATTTCAAATCCTTCGATTCACCAAAACTGGTTCTTGGTTCGCCAGCAGGAATAAAAAGGAAAAGACGCTTTGTTGAAAATTTTTGTACCTGTGTTCGTATATACGGTCAGCACAAGATTTGTATGATATCCAAATGCATTATTTATTTCATATAATACATTTTACATTGTAAAAATAAGGTTTAAAAATCCAAAACACGATTTTTTTTTAAAATGAGAAAAAATTGTCGTTCTTTGAACTCGCATATCTTCCTAACAACTTCACGTAATTTCAATGTATGGTGCTCATTCAACACAGAATTAGTAACATTTTCCTAGAAATAGTAACATTTCCTAGAAATAGTAACATTTTCCTAGAAATGCATCGTTTAGGAGTTATTAGTGAAAAACTGTAAAAAGTCCGAAAATTTCGAGGTTTTTGGGACACCCCTCACAGAGCACAAGCAGAAAATTGGTGCAAACTTCAATAAACTGTTTTTACATGCAAATGAAGAGATTAAAACCGTTTCCAGCTTTCCGAGAATTATTTGGTCTACAAACCCTATGTTGTCTAGCCTATAAGGCAAAAGTGTTTCCTGTATATCGTTCAGATTTTACCCCTTTCAGGGGCAACAAATCACCGTTTGCACGGTGCACGGTACACGGTACTTGTGCGTTTGCACGGTGGTACACGGTGGTACACGGTGCACAAAGTACACCGTGCGTTTGCACGGTGCACGGTACAAAGTATACTGAAAGCATACGGGGATAAAACTTTTATAGCCCTTCAAGGTAGTAACCAGCATTGTTTAGCACCCGTTGCTAACATTCTGGAATCTGCAGGATGCCGTTGGCAGCACCTGATCTGTTGATCCTTCAAATGGAGCGGTCTACAGACTGCAGAATCTCTGGTGGAATCCACGGAGCGGTTCCTTTATATTGAGGATGAGATCAAAGTCACAGGGACTTAAGTAAGGGGGGGGGGAATATGGGGAATGGTAGAGCATTTCCCATCCCCAGAGAGCAAACACATCAGCCACAGTGTGCGCACAAGCATTTTCCTTCCATCAGTGCGATGCAACAAATTATTTCGTATGATAGACCGGTAGCTAAAACATATCTGTGATCATCCTGTCACTGTACAGACGTGTGATGTTTGTGGGTAGGTAACATTCACTCTGAGGTTAGGCAGGTATGTGACGTACGTGTGGTGTAAGTTGCTTTCCTGGGTTCTTCATCGAGGAGGCTCTACAACAGTGTTGCCACTATTAAAGTTCCATCCTCGTAGTTATAAATTACGCCCTCATTAAAAACACCACTAGATAGACAAGAAAAGTTCTGCTTTCTTGACTGTTGGAATAATCATGTTGGGATGATCATGAAACTTCCTGTTAACCAGAAAGACGATTTAACACTAAAATGGTACAGTGGAACAGTGGTTCGAGATGAAATAGATAGTGCGGTCGGATCGGATCCGACCCGATGTCTTTTTTGATGAGGTTATTTTTGTAGAAATAAGTACACAATAGGCATTTTTGTTGTATAATAACATTTACTGATAATATTTTACATGAAATAAATCCTTTTTGTAGAAAAAAATGACCATCAAATTGTGATTTTGCTAAACAAAAAAAAATCTCTTTGGCATTTACATAAAATGTTGTATATGTTGTATGGTCTAATATGTAATTTTGTCTACCTAGTTTTAGAAGTTAGTGAAACGAACTTTCCGAGCACGAAAATGTAAAAAATAACATATACTGACATTTTTGGCCTTCAAATTCGAAATAAAAAATTTAAAAATCTAAAATAGAAAAATTAAAAAAAATAACTAGTGATCATGAATATTGTTTTTCAACAAAGACACTATTTACTAATTCCTATATCTAGTAGTGTCGTCTAGTAGGTCTATCTGGTAGGATTCCTTGTCACATGATCTCTTGCAATGAGAGGGGAGAGTACGGGAGGGGGAAGACACACCCTTGGGTCGGATCCGACCCCCTCAGTTCCGTTTGAGGGTTAATTCGCAACAACGCGGGCTAATTTTTCTGTTTCTTATATTTTTTAGATACTCAGAATCCAAAGAAAATACAATTAGATATCCCGGAATTACAATTGCATATGGTGTATAACAAAATATAACCATTCCAGGAATTTGGCGACTTTTCGTGTCAATAACTACGAAATGAGAAAAAAAAGTAAGACAAATTCAATTTAACTAAAAGCTGTGAATACGACGATTTTTCTTATTTAAAGCGTGAAAACTTCGGTTCATTACAGTTCATATTGTCTAGTATTTCCTGGCAATATATTTATATGCTTATTTTTTTGCGGAAGGAAGTACTTTCGCTGAGTCATCAGTTCCCGACAGATTTTGGGTCAGTTAAAAGCAAATATTGACAAAATGTATTTATTTATTGACTCATGTTCCGGAACTGAAAAACTTTGCTAAAAGTTCTAAGAACCGCTTCGAGTATTCACAGCTGCACGACATAAATGCGTTGAAAAGAAAGTGGAGTAATATTTGCTAATATTTCCGAAAACCTTTGACTTTTATGGCTTCCGGTTAGACATGAATGTATGAAAAACTTAACTTTGTTTGAGTTGCATATAATTTTATATAATATCCGGGTATGTCCGGGGTACAAAATTCTCAACAAAAGCACATTTTTTTAAATTTTCTGGACTGTTCTATAGACAGTTCCATATATCCTATATGCACATATTGACTGTACAGGATATATGAAAAGTGTCCAAGCAATTGCAGCAACTTTTATTTATTTAATTTATGGATTTTCCTGGCTTATAGAAGTCAGGAAACTATGTGTCTTCTATTTAACCGACTAAAAAAATCTAGGTAGTGAACAGAAAATGGTGTACATTTTTACATAATTTACTCATTAATTTGCTGCCAGCGACCAGAAAATGATGGGCTCTTCTATACAGCCAAATTCCAAAATTTTGATGGTTGAGAAAGGCAGTGGTTTAGAAACTGATAAACAGTTATACTGGTCATAGTACACATTTATGGACAGTATCCAGAAAATGACGGGTACATTAAACGGTTAATACGGGCAGTGGTAAGGGGCGATTTCCTACGGCCAGCTTACAAAATTACGGGCAGTGGTCTGAAATATGACTGACACTTATATATGGAAGAATTCCGAAGTTACGGACAGTAGCCAAAGAGTAACGGTCAACTTCCAAATTTACGGGAAATTACGGGCACATGTTTACAGTACATGATTCCAAAATATGATTTTTGGTCACATGATTCCGAAATATCAAGGGCGGAATGTTTCACGGTATCAATGTACTTTAATGGTCAATTGAAGGACCCTGGTCTGTCTGTCACTGGCCATAATTTGCATCGAAGAAATTTTTTTAGTGCACGCATATCCAACAGCATATGTGTGTTTTAAGATCTCGAACTTCCCGCTACTAGCCATCTTTAACAGGATAATCTGAAACTCCTTTAGAGGTCTCTTTAAGCAATTTTTAAAGCATTACTTACAAATAATGCCAATTTTAATTAAATTGTCTTCAGAATTGTTAACTGAGATTAAAAATTCCGAGAAATACTATTTCTAAAACTAAAATTATTCTAAAAAAATTTTTTTTTTTTTATTTTTTTTTTTTTTTGCATTTCAAAATGATTAAAAATGCTGGTCATAATATTTTTATAAATCACGAGGACGAATTAGTATGAAAACTTTTCAATGCACAAGTGTATATTAGGTTTAGTAAGTACCGTAAAATCTTGACTATAATATGCACACGCGGATAATATGCATGCTTGATTTTGCTCGAAATTTTCGGAAAAAAATTTAAATTTGACTATAATACGCACCCATACCTTTTCAATATTTTATTTAAAAATTTCACAAATACTTTTTAATATATACAAAATTTTTAATAAAAATAAACGAAAACGTTAATTTCGGTAACAAAAAGAACTTAAATTTTTAATTCAAAACAAACAATACTGTGAAGTTATCAGTCTTAATCACTTTCACTAGAATATAGATCATCTATTGTTTGTCGTTTATTCAATGTTTAAAACTACTTTTTTTGTACACGAATATAATAGGGAACCCTCGTGTTTTCGAACTAAATGCGTATAAAAGTGCGTATTATACTCAAGATTTTTCGGTATATGACAAACAAAATATGGTTTGAATTTTCATTCTTGACTTTTTTTAAAAGAAAATTAAATAGGTATTGGATCATTCCATAAGTAATGCTTTTTTTTTCTTATTGGTCAAAATGAATGATGCAATGTTTTACATTTCTTGCGTGATCTTACAATCTATACGATTTATCGGATTTATTTTGATCGTACTCGATTCACATTGAATATTTGTATTCATACCAATTGTACAGATTGTAAGATCACGCAAAAAATGTAAACATTGCGTCATCCATTTTGACCAATGAGAAAAGAAACCGCATTACTAATGCGATGACCCAACACTTTTTGCATAGATAATTATAAAAATAACTAAAAAACACATACTAGAAAAAAATCATAACAACATAAATAAAGAATGTAAATTATTTTAGGACTTAAATGAAAAAATTTCACATTTAGATTTTAGTACATTTTAAAAAATAAAATGCATGAAGATGATGAGAATTAAACTGTAGTTGAAATCTCCCTCCTTTGATAAAAATAAAGAATGTAAATATTTTTAGAACTTAAACCACTAAATTTCACATTTAGATTTTAGTACTTTTTTTAAAACAAAATGCATGCAGATGATGAGAATTAAACCGTAGTTGAAATCTCCCTTCTTTGATAAAAATAAAGAATACAAATATTTTTAGAACTTAAACCACTAAATTTCACATTTAGATTTTAGTACTTTTTTAAAAACAAAATGCATGCAGATGATGAGAATTAAACCGTAGGTAGTTGAAATCTCCCTTCTTTGATAAAAATAAAGAATGTAAAGTTTTTTAGGACTTAAACTACTAAATTTCCCATTTAGATTTTAGTACTTTTTTAAAACAGAATGTATGCAGATGATGAGAATTAAACCGTAGTTGAAATCTCCCTTCTTTGATAAAAATAAAGAATGTAAAGTTTTTTACGACTTAAACCACTAAATTTCACATTTAGATTTTAGTACTTTTTATAAAAACAAAATGCATGCAGATGATGAGAATTAAACAGTAGTTGAAATCTCCCTTCCTTGATAAAAATTAAGAATGTAAATATTTTTAGGACTTAAACCACTAAATTTCACATTTAGATTTTAGTACTTTTTTTAAAAAACAAAATGAATGATGATGATGTGAATTAAACCGTAGTTGAAATCTCCCTTCTTTGATCAAAGCAAAATACTTTTTTTTAAATTGCATATTTCTCACCGTAAGATATACTGAGATAAAATCACTAGTGAAAGTATCTTGAAATCCTCTCTATAGCGAATAATTGGGAATTTAGCCAATTGTTTGCTTTATTTGGGATTTTAAAAAAGCCTTATTTACACATTCAAATAACCGATTATGCGTGACCAATTTACCTGTTCCTCAGATTATCCGAGCATCTCATAAGAAAAAGTTTAGACATAAAAGAAAATTAGAGTGAAGGCTTGGATGACTGCACTTTGTCAGTTACCAGAAAATGTCAGAGAAATTCCGGATTTAGAATTATTTTCCCTCTAGCGTACTTATTATGGCTGTGCCATGCCGAAGTACCCCATAACAAAGACAAAACCAGGTCTATGGCTGCTTTTTTTCGCTGGAGGTGTATATGCATTTTCATGAGGGCGTGTCCCATGCATTTTTTAATCTTGAAATTTCACACTGAAGTTCGTGATAGACGATCATTCTTTCCACTGTGGACTGTAGGACTGTAGATTGTTAGTCACCAGTAAAAATTTAGAGAAATTCTACATTTGGAATTATTTTTCTTGTTTAATTATTTTTTCTCATTTTATTTTTCATTAATCTTTAAATTAAAAAAAATATCGCTCAATTATTTAATTCTTGTTCTTATTTTTTTAATTACTTTTAAATTTTTAATTCCTCTTTTTTTTCTTAACTTAATAATTTTAATTACTGAGCACTTGTACCTTGAAATTACTACCTTGCTACAGGAGATAAAGTCGCCAATACCTAGAAACTCCACTCATAAACTCCAATTACATCCCAAGTACTTATCCGTTATGCCTTGCTGAGGGGCCTATAACAAGCAAGAAACCTAAGCCGATGGGTGATGGGTACGCTGAAGAAGTAAGTCTTTGCATAAAAGACAATTGTCAAAGGGGCACGGTTCGAGAACTGATTATATAAAATTTTATTTGGTAATTCTTAAATTTTATGTAAGTTGCAGCAGCATTTTAATTAAACTCTAATTTAGTCATTATTAGTTGGTTTTAATTTTTAAAAATAAATGTAATGATTTCTCGTTTGTTAAGGCTGCTTTGAACTAACCCTATTGGATTCGCTCACTTCAATGTTAACCTGTGGAGAAAATATGTGTACTATTTACAGCTACATAAATGCCGATAATCTAATAAAAATGGTATTTTCAGATAATCTGGATTTTTCTGCACCTTGCAACAGATAAATTTTATAAATTTCGTTCACCAAAGGAACTTATAAGCGTTTGAAACACACTATACCAGATTTTTCCCCGAATAATTTAAATTATAAAATATTATTTGCAATTTTTTTCTACAGAAAACGAAAAATGGCCTACAATTTCCTTCGCTATTACGGAGTACAATTGTAAAAATAAATCGTTAAATCCCAGTCGGCAATCCTTGGACAAATTTTCTCCTTGGGTTAACATTGGGGTGAGCGAATTCAATAGGGTTATTACACAGCAGCCTTAATTTTTTTAAATTATTATTATTAGCACATTTTCTGCCACGTGTTTCACTTTCGTTACTTTCATTCTTAGGCCGTCCGCACACGGAGCAACTCAAAAGAAACTGATAACCGACTCCAATCACAACCTAGTTATGAGTCGTAACCTATGATGTAACCTATGTATGACGTAACCTATGTATGTAACCTATGATGAGTCGTAACCTATGTAATTGAATGGAGCCACGCACACGGCGCAACTGGTTACAAACCCGTCAGCAACGCGTTTGTAATCAGTCGCAGGCAACTCAACGTGTCGAGTCGCTAGCAACTTCAGTCGCCAGTTTCTCTTGCGTTGTGCGTGTTATTACACAATCTATGTTACAGCCGCTCTTTTGGCAAGCTGCCAAATGGCGTACACGAGTCACGTGACTTCTGCCTAGCGATGAAATGAAATTCTAACGTTTTTTGTTGTATGGAATATGTGCGCCCATATATACAGTCCATTTTTAAACGATTGATCAAAGACAATCTATTGTGACGATTTTTTAAAATAAATTAATTTCTGATAATAATTTAACTAAAAATAATGCCCGGAATAATGATGTTCTTCCTTCCATGACAGGTCACAAACTATTGATTTGAATCACTTTTGAGTCGGTCAGTGTGCGGAGCCGCATCACTAACGAGTTTGCAACCGATAAGCAACTTCAGTCGCTAACCAGTTGAGTTTCCTTTGAGTCGCTCCGTGTGCGGACGGCCTTAGGCGAGGTGATAATTTTGTCTTCGATAGATAAGCGTAAGCTTTTTTTCACATTGCTTCTGGAGCCTAGTACAGCTCTCTCCCGTTGGTTCCGAGAGTGGTCACATAACCTGTGACTAGTTTGACACTTCACGTGGTCATTATGTTGAGCTCTGTCATTGGTTAAGATTTTTATCGCTGAAATAAAAACTATTTCGTGAAAGCAAATAAGTACCACAATATCAATGGAGGAATTTTCATCATGAGAGAGTAAATTTTAGTTGACTTTGCTCTCTAATTATAAGGGGCAGGATTATTTGTTCCACTGAATCGCAGTTATATGTGGAGTAAGTAAATTATTTTGTAAAAGCAAATAAGTACCACCAGATCATGGATGAATTTTTACCTTGGGAAAGTAAATTTTAGTTGACTTTGCTCTCTAATTATAAGGAGAAGGATTATTTGTTCCACTGAATCGCAGTCATATGGGGAGCAAATAAATTATTTTGTAAAATCAAATAAGTACCACCAGATCATGGATGAATTTTTTACGCTGGAAAGTAAATTTTAGTTCAATTTGCTCTCTCATTATAAGGGGCAGGATTATTTGTTCCACTGAATCGCAGTCATATGGGGAGCAAATAAATTATTTTGTAAAAGCAAATAAGTATCACCAGATCATGGATGAATTTATACTGTAGAAAAGTAAATTTTAGTTGACTGTGCTCTGTAATTCAAAGGGGCAGGATGATATGTTCAACTGATTCACAGTTATATGGTGTAAATAAATTATTTTGTAAAAGCAAACAAGTAACACCAGATCATAGATGAATTTTTACCGTGGGAAAGTAAGTTTTGGTTGATTTTGCTCTCTAATTCAAAGGGGCAGGATTATGTGTTTCACTGATTCACAGTTATGTGCGGAGTAAATAAATTATTTTGTAAGCAAGTAAGTACCAAAAGATCATGGATGAATTTTTTCTGTGGGAAAGTAAATTTTAGTTGACTTTGCTCTGTCATTATAAGGGGCAGGATTATTTTTTTCCACTGATTCACAGTTATATGCGGAGCAAATAAATTGTTTTCTAAAAGCAAATAAGTACCACCAGATCATGGATGAATTTTTAAGCTTGAAAAGCAAATTTTACGTAAAAATTATTTGATTTTGTTTTCAAATTCTAAGGGGCTGCATTATTCGTGCAAGTGTGTCTCCGTTATATGTGGAGTAAATTCTTAAAAACAAATAAACTCCAACAGAACATGGATGATTTTTCATAACAAGTGGGAAAACAAATTTTACGTAAAGATTATTGGACTTTGCTTTCTAATTTTAAAGGGCAGGATTATTTATTCCACTAAATAGCAGTCATATGTGGTGTAAAAAAATTATTTTGTAAAAGCAGAAAAAAAATTGTCTTAATTGAAATCTTTATTACATCGACCAAACATTACAACAACCACTTGCTTGAACCAATATTTCTACAATAACTTTTTGCCTGGAAATATAGGGAAAATTTTCTATGAGTGATCTGCTTGGGCAAAAGAATTTCTGGAAACCAATCAGTTAGTTCTGCATTTGAATACAGAAAATTCAGGGTAAAGAAAAGCTTTAGCTGAAAAAACACTTTTTTATCAATGTTTTCTGTACGTATCACCGTTTTTGCTACTTATCTGGCATTCTTATCTTCATGACCCTAAGAAATGAAACGAAGCACTTATCCTTAAACAAATCTTGAATTATATGACTAAAGAAACAGAAAAACTCCAGACAACTGTCTCTCTCTATTTTTTTGCTGGCACTTCTTAACTTTCCCTTATCTCAGTTCTCGGCGTCGGAAACGGATGAAGACAAGGAACGTGTCATACAGGCTAGAGAAAGCTTTCTAAGAATGAAAAATTTATCCTTAATTGTGGCTGCGTCAGTTATTACCGAGTAAGTGTAACATCACTAAGTGTATGGACATTAGGTGTATAAGAACGCTTTGTTGTCTTGCGGTTTTCGGGTAAGGGAGTGAGGGACCCCAAATTTTTTTTCAATAGGGAATGTGATGTAGGTAAAACACACTTAATAATTAATATTATAGGATATAATTAATAAATAACGCGCGTTGTAATGTCTGTCTTTTAATATATTTACATTGTTAAAACTCTGTAAGCCTCTACTCAACTTGTTCCAACTAGCGGCGACCCAATTTTTAATTGCTTGATTATTACTAAAGAGTATTAGAAAAAGTGCGCAATTTTTCTGATTATGGAAGGTAGCATGAAAGTATATTAAAATATTGGATCACGGCAAGCACTAATATTTGATTCCTTAACTTTAAATAACTAGATATGACTGTGACATTTATTTTGCATTTTATTCTTTTACTTGTTAAAGTGGCTGGTATATTGTTTTTTTTTTTTGTTGCTGGTAAATATTCAACATATTTAATTATTAATTTTAGAGTGTTTTATTTTTGTTTTTCAATTAATAGTTAATTTTCTATAATGTATCCATACCCTTGTTTAAACTGGGCTGGTGGGGCAAAGTAATCGATCCACGAATTTTTCGCCATTTTGCAGTGTTTTGCAGCACATTCCCAGAACTACACCGGATAAACGGATTAGCAAAAGTATCCATTTCAAGAAACAGCCCCTTTTTTGACGGCTTTTGCAGCTGGCCAAGAGATAAGCGAAACAAAGGTTTTGATGAGGGGTAGGCGCATGGATACGCCGTACATAGACATGCGCCGCGCTTAGTCCCAGAGTTTTAAAAAGAAAATCCCGATTTGATGCAAGATCAAAGTTTGAAAAAAAATACTATACAACTTATCGTTTTATAATCCAAGTCCCTCAAATTCTGGTGGTCCAGTTTTTCTTTATAAATCAAGGAGCGAAGACGCCCTCTTTTCACCCACGCGTAGCCATACAAAGGTGTGAGAAGGTCATCAAAAGTAGAATTTTGGAGGGGGGAGTTAGTTTTGTCTGCTCGCTCTCTGTTTCTCTCTCTCTCAACCGGCGACTTTGATGGTGCATATACATTGGTACAGAGTTCTCTCCCCGACTCCTGTCATCACATTAGTCACGGTAACATTAGACACGGTATTTAGAACCACCCCCATTTCCGCTCGCAAGATTTCTTTGATGTGGTGTGTTCCCCGACCCCGCTCGGCACCATTTGACCCGCTGACCCCCCCTCTTTCTTTGATGGACCGCCAGAGGAGGCGATCCACGAATAGTAGAGAGTACAGAGAGACATAAATCACTGGCAGATGCAGAGAACTCTGTACCAATCTGTATGCGCTATGAAAAGTGGTGCAGCCCTCAACTCTACTAGCCCAGAGATGCAAGTTCCAGAGATGAAGATGATGTTGCCTCAGCGGACCCCTGGTGTCTAAGGAAGGAGAGAAAGACTCCATAGACATGATAATACCTGCTGGCCCATTCCCTTGTTAATTCAGCTAATGAAGACGGTACCGTCCCCCATTTTTCGCTGCAGCAATAACGATGTTTTTCCTTAATTTTTAATTTTATTTAACTTAAATAATGAATTAAAATTTTTGGTTACCAGCCACTTACTCGAATTTGGTTAATATAAATTATGATATGAAAACGTGATTATGATGAAAATTAGAGGAGAGTGTATCCTCAGTGTGTAATTTGCCTATAGGCAGTGTATACTTAATGGTCAACAACGTTTAAATAAATTATGTTAATTTTGGGTATAAATTTTGTCATGTCATTCAGTTGCCTCGTAGTTTTCTTCGTTCCTTTTTAGGTAATTTTTATTTCAGTTTTCTTTTTCAGTGAATTTTTATCAAGTTAATTTAAAATAATTTTCATGATTCAACACTCTACAGCAGGGGCATCAGTAAGTCGAACCAGACATTTTATTTTAATGGGTTATTGCTTAACAACGCGCGTCTTTAAAATGTACTAACCACCACGCAAGTGAATTAATATGTTTCATGCAACTATTTTTTTTTTTAAACACCTCTAATAGTGTATGCAAGCCTTAGAAATCTTAACAAAAGATATAAAACGTAAGAGGGAACATGTTTTTGAGGAGGTTTCGCCATCAAAATCATCACTGAAGGAATATGCATAACGAAAATGCGTCACACAGAGAATTGTGTATAAATTCTGATTGTGTTACAATTGTGCTTTTTTTCTTGTGTGTATGATTTTTGTTGATTGCGAATGGTCTACGATGACTAATCAATCTTTTGCACTGCAAATTAGTCGGGTAGTGCTAAAATAATAATTATTAATAATTGAATACTAATAGTAATAATGTTAATGATTAATAATAATAGTTTGTACTACTACTATTAAACGTACTTTAGGTAGTGTTCGTATCTCACCCTTGTTTGAACAGCAATCGAAGTGAGATGAGTAGTTTGAGGAAAAATTAAGAATGAGGATTTGGATTTGGAGAGCCTCCTCAAACACGTGTTCCAAGTCCGCCAATTCTAGCTATTCCACAGAAATGAGAACCCAACGGCGGCTACGTTCGGATGTTTTCATTTAAACGCATATATATATATATATATATATATATATATATATATATATATATATATATATATATATATATATATATATATATATATGTATATATATATATATATATATATATACACTACTGTGATCAAAAAGTACCCGGAATGGTGGCCTAAAACAATAATTATTAATTTATTTATCAAAATTTATTGCATCTCCTTCAAAGTAATCTCCTCCTACTGCTATGCACTTCTGCTAGCGTTTTTCCCAATCATCAAAACATCCTCTTCAAAATTCATAGAGATTTTCCTTTATTGAATTAATGAACTCAAAACGGTGAATACGAAGAGGAAATTTCAACCGTGGAAATGAGAAAAAATATTTTAGGTAGTCTCTTCTAACAAAACTCCCTCGGGTTATTAACGTAGGATTACTTATCGTTGCTTACCTCTTTTGTATGTACATATGTATGCATGTTTTATGTTTATATGTATGTATGTGTTATGAATATATGTATCTATATATATGTATGCATGTCCTTGATTTTTGAGCGACTTTGACGTGGTCTTTTCGGCCTTGCTTCACCTTTCAAGAGCCATTCGCTTGACTGTTGAGCTGTTTCTGTATCAAAAGCGTATATCCAAGTTTCATCACCGGTAATAATGCGTTTTAGAAGAGAATCGCCCTGAGAAAGCATCTCTCGGGCCACTTGAACACATTGTTATTTTTGGAACAAATTCAAAGTTCTTGGAACAACTCGAGAAGCGTCGGGTCGCAACCCTTAATAATCTTTTGAAATTGCTTGACAGGGACCAAATGATATAGGAACTTGTTTAATAATGTCTTTTATTGTCATACGACGATCACCAAACACCAATTTTCGGACCTTACCGATATCTTGATCCTTAATCGAAGTCGATGTTCTACCAGATCGCGGAGAATCTACGACGGATTCTCTATCTTTATACTTTTTATACCAATAAAATACTGTTGTTTTTGATAAACAGTCGTCTTTAAAAGCTGTTTGCAACATTTCAAATGCTTTTATAGCAGAAATTTCATTGCGAAAACAAAATTTAATGCATGTTCTTTGCTCAATAGCATTCGCCATTTCGGAAAATCAACAGAGTGAAAATTCTTATCTTATTAAAAAAAAAATTATTTTCAGACGGTAAAATGAAATAAATTCCTGACTATTGCCAGATGTTTATAGAAGTCGTAAAAATGCTTGATAAAAGTTTGCACACGATGTCTTCTATAGATGTATTTTAAATGAAGCATTCCGGATACTTTTTGATCACAGGAGTATATATATTAGTATGGTTTCCGTACACATAGTTTTGATATATCGGCCTAACCAATAGCATTTTTTGCATAATTTTTTAATTTTTGTAATTTTTAGAAATATTTTTTCCCGATGTTCTGAAAGTAAGTTTTTGTTACAGCACTCTAAATGTAAATTACTAGGTCGTTTTTCAGGCTTCTAATATTTAGAACATCAACAGTTATTGAAATGGGATAGTTCAATTATAAAGTATTATAATTAACTCATAGTGATGAATAATTTTCATATTCTTATTACTTATCCCTAAGTCCCGTACGGGTTCATAGATTCAGGACAAGAACATCGAGAATTTTTATTCTAATGATTTGTGACATGTAAGATATTTCGTATTTCCTTCCTCGTCGAAATACGGCAAAACATTTTATGGATATAAAATGTTTTGCCATATCTATTGTGGAACAAGCAAAGTTTAGTTGTTTTTCAGAAACCAAAGTTTAGGGATGCCATTGACAGAAATTCTTACTAATAAAGGTATCAGAAAATACTGCTGATCAAGCAACTTAAAGGCATGATGAAGATTTGATATAGAAAGTTATCACTTACAGGAAACCCTTACCACTAAAGCGATCAAAAATATTTCTGAGCAAACAACTTAGAAGCACTATGAACATTTGGTGTAGGCAATTATCACTAAAAGGAGACAGGATTTAATCGATCAGAAAGTATTTCTGAGCTAAGAACTGAAAGACACGATGACAATTTGACATAGGAAATTATCACTTATAGGAAACTTTTACCACTAAAGCGATCAGAGAGTATGCTGAGCAAGCAACTTAAAGGCACGAAGATTTGATTGGGGAAATTCCCACTTAACGAAACTTGTGGAAACACAGACAGTTAACAGAAGGCTTAATAACTACAGTCGAATAAAATTGATAAAATCAAATAGAAGGTCAAACAAATAAAAAAGAAAATCCTCTTTATTTGACTGTATTTATTGAGAAGTCATCAATTTACGATTTGATATAGGGCCAGAAATTCCTACATGTCTGAGTCAAGATAGAAAAGTGTGGGATGTTAGTGTAGTAAATCCTATTTTCAAAAACGTTCAAATTTTCCGCCTGATTCTAGAGCGTAACTATGCAAAATTAGGTCCAGAGATCTGGGTAAGTCATCGAAATCACTAATCATTTTACATCTCTAAAAGGGTTTAGGATGTGTAGGAAATAAACAAACAAAAATTTTGTTTGAAATGTGCAGATTTATTAGCTTACTGAAAAACATTTTTTACGCTTTCTTCATGTTGTCTTACATAATAAATTTCCCAAAACTTAGGGACTATATTTCCATTTTTCTTGGGGAATAATTTTTTTGTATGGTAAAAGCATATCAGGATTATGTATTTTATTCTTAAACACTCCCAGGTAAATTTACTTATTTTATAGTTAAAAGGCATAGGATATCCATATTTTTAAATTATACAGGCTGTTCACACATTTTTTAGACGATGTATATTGTATTCACAAAACTAAATTACATAAAATTCTTGTGTTTTAAATGTTCTATTTGACATTCCTTATTCTGAACTATCTTTCGACACCGCAATTTCCAGGATAATAATGCCTTTTGAAGTGTCAGAAGAGGTATTCTATCCCATCCCTCCTGAACAGCTTTCCAGAGCCCTGTAAGGGTTTTGGGACGACGTTTGGATAATGCAGATTTTAAAAGTCCGAAAGCACACAAATCCATAGGTGACACATCGGGAGATTTAGTAGGGATATTAGTGAAGGGTATGGCCTTGATACCAGTTTTTTTTCTATTTCTTTTAGGAAATTTACAGTGGATTTTGATGTGTGACTGCTAGCTTTGTCCTGATGGAGTCTCACAGATTGATGGCACTGTGGGTAAAGCGATGGTATTTCATTCAGAAAAATTGGCGATAAAATATGTTCCTGATAGTATTTAGAGTTAATCTTGACATTTTTTTCCACTCTCTTTATTTTTAACTTTCCATTATAAGAAAAACCATCAACAATCATGAATCCCTTAGAAAAACTTTCTTTCGATTCTTTGAACCATGTACTTAAATTTTTTTCTCCCCTTTTATGATAATAAATGGCTCTTTTTTTGTTGCAATCATTTAAATACACACATGATTCATCTATTGGGACAATTGTTTTCCATTTTTCTTTGGATAAGTGTTTCTCATATAGAATTCTGCAGCATGTCCTGCGTTCAGCGATATGATTTGGAAGAAGACGCTGCACATTGCGTTTTTTCGATTTCTTAAGATTTAAATCAACGTTTATCATTTTGCTTACAGTGGACACCGAGCATTTTAATGATTTTGCAACTGTCCTTTGACTAGGGGGATTTTCTTTTACCATTAAACAACGTACCTTTGCAATAGTCGAAGATGTCCGTTTTTTCCTTGGATACTTGTTTGGAATTTTTGCCCCACTTGAGGCTCCAATTTGAAGTTTTTTTCCTTTCTTGTTGACGATATTACCTATCGACGCTTTAGATATCACAAAACCATGACTCTCACATCCTTTTTGGATAACGGAGTATGCATATTTCTCTTCGGAAAGAGCATAAATGTAGCCTTCGAACCACTGCTTTGTTGAAAACGCCATTTTGAATAAAAACAAAACTTTCAAGCCGCAGATGATAATTTTGACTTTTAAAAACATAGTACAATTCCAATTATTTCTTTTGCAGGAAACGATTTTTTATTACAGCTTACCAAAATCGTCTAAAAAATGTGCGAACAGCCTCTGTAGATTATACGTATTTTTTAATTGAAGAGTATTGTCTTTGGGAATCAATTTCCATTTTGTCTTAACGAGTATAGTATTCGTGTGGTATAAGTATAACAGCAATGTTTCGCTGGTTGTTAAAGATTTCCAAGTACATTTACTTATTTTTTGATGAAAGAATAAAAGATCTCCACATATTTAAATTAAAGAATATTGTCTTAGGGTATAAAGTTTTCTTAAGATATAAACGTAACAGGATTACACCGTTGATTTAAAACTTTTCCAAATACCTTTACAAATTTTATCATTAAATAACACAAGATCTCCATATTTTTTTAATTAAAGAATGCAAGATCTCCATATTTTTTGATTGGAGAATGTTGCCTTAGGGAATAAATTTTCATTTTATCTTAGGATATACTTTTCGTACGGTATAAGTATAACAGGATCATATCGTTAATTCTTAAACATTTCCAAGTACATCTACTTATTTTTTAATTAAAGAATAAAATATCTCCATATTTTTTAATTAAAGTATATAAGATCTCCATATTTTTTAATTAAAGAATATAAGATCTCCATATTTTTTAATTAAAGAATATAAGATATCCATATTTTTTAATTAAAGAATATAAGATCTCCATATTTTTAAATTAAAGAATATAAGATCTACATATTTTTAATTGAAAAATATTGTCTTAGGGAATAAAGTTTTCATAAGATAAAAATATATCAGGTTACATCGTTGAATCTTAAATACAGTGATTTCCGCTTATAAGAATCACGTTTGTTATTACTGTTTTTGATTCTTATAAGCGGTTGGTTCTTATAGCCGAAATTTAGGTTTTTGGACAGGCACACACACACCTATATATACATAGATTAGATAATTTTCCATAAAATACTCATTAATTCACGTTTATTATCTTTTATTAAAATTATTTTTTATAATTTTAAAAATACAACTTAATTTTTAGACCTATAAGTAGATACACATGATTATAGTAAGAGAAGAAAAATTCCAATATTGGTTACAACATACCTGCTTAACTGTTTTAACATTTCAACAAAAGGAAGGGAGCAAGAAAAATGTTTCTATGGTAGTTTGACGTAATGAAGTTTTCAGTAGGCTGTTTATACCTCTTTCAATACTAATAGTCTCAGACGAAGATTCACCTTCTAGCTTACGTTTCACGGTTTGATAACGTGCTGAATACTACTAATGTCACATTTGCTTAAGTGATAGTGGACACTTCGCCGAAGATTTATGTGTTTCAGGGTCCAGGAAGCCGCAACCAGGATTTGGAAAAAAAGAGTCCCTATTTTGTTTGCTAGTGGAGAAAAGTGAAATCGGACCCGGACTGGTAAAGATGCCACCAGGCCAAGCTAATAGGACAGTGTTGTGCTAAAGCGTTTAAGGGGAAACTCGTATGTTATGTCTAACAAAGAAAGGTATGAATTTTTCGACTATATTCCATCCCATCTTATCAATCTTTCTTTATTAAAAAAAAAGAGAGAACTTCGTGCCTTTTGAGGGTTTAAGTGGCTTTTTTGGAAAAATGAAAGGAAAGCGAAGAGTGTAAACTGATTAGTAAAACCGGTGGATTGATTCTTTAAAGCGAAAATTTTAACATGGAAATAATATATTTGTTTTTGTTTTCGCGATATTGATTCTTATAAACGGTTGATTCTTATAACCAATGATCACTATAAGCGGTGGTTACTGTACTTTGAAGTACATTTGCAATTTTTTCATGAAATAACACAAGATCTCCATATTTCTTTAATTAAATAAAAAATTTATATCCATATTTTTTGATTGAAGAATATTGTCTAAGGGAAAAAAAGTTTTGTACGGTATAAATATATCAGGTTACATCATTGATTCCCATACACTTCCGAGTGTATTTATTTATTTTTTAATTAAAGAATATAAAACCTCCAGTATCAGAAAAATGTTTTTGTAAAAATGCGTTATCGATATTTAATATCAATTTCATTGAGTTTTGCTTTCGAAGATAACTTCATATGAGGTGATATCCTTCGTAATAGAAGTTTCGAATTTCATCAGCCTTCTATCGGAGGACTGAGTTGGGTAAATTTGATAAGATAGATTAGTGAGGCAATGTGTTTGTATATTCCACCATAACACTTCAGAATGACTCACTTGAGAGTTTCATTGATAGAACAGTGTTGTTTTGTATGGTGCGCTAGGAAAGCAGTCAAAAATCTTAAAAGCGTAAGGCGCAATATCCGGTCATGAGAAAAGGTTAAGTTTGCGGAAATACGACTTCCTGGTTTCACTTGTTCAACCTTTCCGTCGACAAATAAAATAATATTTAATATCAAACGTGCTAAAAAATTCAGTAGTAAAAAAATAAGTAGCTGTAGAAGTTACATTTGTAATAAAAATTGTATGATGTCCGTCACAAATTTTTAAAGAATTAAAGTAGTGTGTTGAAAAAATAAGTAGTTGGGGAAGTTAAAATTGTAATATAAGTTGCATGATGTCCGTCACAAATTTTGTAGGGAATTTGAGTAGCCGGGAAAGTTAAAACTGTAATATAAGTTGCATGATGTCCGTCACAAATTTTGTAGGGAATTTGAGTAGCCGGGGAAGTTAAAATTGTAATATAAGTTGCATGATGTCCATCACAAATTTTGTATGGAATTTGAGTATCTGGGGAAGTTAAAATTGTAATATAAATTGCATGATGTCCGTCACAAAATTTTTAGGGAAGTTCAGTAGTTTGGAAAGTGGCATTTGTGATAAAAGTTGCATGATATCCGTCAAAAATTTTGTAAGGAATTTAAATAGTGTGCTGAAAAATTAAGTTGCTGGGGAAGTTACAATTGCAACAAAAGTTGCATGATGTCCGTCACATATTTTGCAGTGAATTTAAGTAGCTTGGAAAGTTACAATTGAATAAAAATTGCCCGATGTCTTGCCCAAATTTTTAGTGAATTTAAGTAGTGTGCTGAAAAATTAAGTAGCTGGAGAAGTTAAAATTGTAATGAGTTGCATGATGTCCGTCACGAATTTTGTAGGGAAGTTGAGTAGGTTGGAAAGTTACATTTGTGATAAAAGTTGCAAGATATCCATCACAAATTTTGTGGGGAATTTAAATGACGTGCTGAAAAACTAAGTAGCTGGGGAAGTTAGAATTGCAACAAAATTTGCATTACGTCCGTCACATACTTGTAGTGAATTTAAGTAGCTTGGAAAGTTACATTTGTAATAAAAATTGCTTGATGTCCGTCACAAATTTTGTGGGGAATTTAAGTAGAATGCTAAAAAATTATGTACCTGGGGAAATTAAATTCATAATGGGTAAAATTAAAGTTACATGATATCCATCACAAATTTTGTTGAGGATTTAAGTAGTGGGAAAAAGACTTCAGCAGTAAAAGATCAAGTAGCTGGGACTATTACATTTGCGATGAAAGTTGCTACCACAAATTTTTTGTGGATTTAAGTTGTGTGCTCATTAAGTTGCTCAGGAAATTACATTTCTAATAAAAGTTGCATGATTTTGATCACAAGTTTTTATGCTTTGGTCCCAGTGATGCAAGTCAAATCTTAATATATGTAATAACATAGACTTCTTCCGACATTACACGTCTACAATAGGGGCCTCAGATACAAGTCCGGCCGATTGATTTGTGAGGCCCTATGAACGAGTTCTCGGTCGCCCAGTGGCTAAGTGGTTGAGGCATCAGCCTGCCGCACCGGGGGCATGGGTTCGATTCCCACATAAGACTTGGTTGTATTCTGGGGAGCTTGTCAGTTTTCCGCCTGCAAAAGGAGCTCCGTCTAGAAAGGGGAGCTGCAACCCATCGTCCATCGCCGGTGTCATCGTCTGTTAATAAAAATTCTGTTGTGATTACGTGATTTATGTTTCTATTTCCTTGTCTTCATATGTACACCGGACACTGGGATGTGACAGTCGTCAGCCCAAGGGACTTTAGTCACACACACGAGTTTTCGTCATTTAAGGGGGTCCAGGACACATCTTGAATTTTTTTTTATTTATTGAGTTAAAATTTTGAATTTTTTTTGTTATGCTTAACCATATAATTTGTAAGCAAAATCACATCATAAAACTTCTCAAAAAGTGTTTAAAAAATTTTAAAATTTAAAATTTTTAATAAAAGTGGGGCAATTTAAAATCGTTATAACTCGAAATATTATTGGTCGAATTTCAATTTTTTTTCATTTAACCTTTAGCTTACGAGGCCTATTTTTCAGATTCCTTCTTGAGAATGGAAAATTTCATACCCCCTTTTTAAGATTGACCATTAAGGGGGTTATATATATATATATAAATAAGAATAAGATGAAAGAGAAAACCAGTAATAGCTCTAAAGCTACTTGCAGCCAGGAACAAACAAATATATAAATATATATGTATGTACATATATATATGTGTGTGTGCATATATATATATATATATATATATATATATATATATATATATATATATATATATATATATATATTCATTCTTGTGTCCGTATTCTTGGGATACATCCCACCCCGTAAGGAAAAGGTTAATTAAACAGAAATATTTAAGTTTTAATTTTGATTCAGCATTTTTTAAAATATTAAGTTTTTAAAAATTAAAAATATTTAGATTAAAAATTACGAAAAAAATGATGTAACTTATTTTTAAAAAATCATATTTTCAAAAGTAAATATTTTTTTCAAATTTGCTGAATCAAAATTAAAGTAAAATAGTTGAAAAAGACATGTTACAAGTTTCGACCATTTATTTTTAACAGTTCTTGACTTACAACAATTTAAAAACGAGAAATGGGGAAAAAACCTATCATGCAGAAAAACGTACTTACAGGTTTAAACAACGATTGGCTACTATTAGAATGTTGAAAAAATAATAATAATAATTTCTCCTGTTCTAATTAAGATAGAAACATGGTTTAAACGTCATTTTAAGCTCAAACGAACACACAAATTTTTAATGCAATAAAATTTTTTCGAAAATTCGAACAATTTTGTGTCCTGGACCCCCTTAAATAAAGTTAAAATTAAAAATAGATTTACTAATTAAATTGCTTATAAATTTGAGATTAAAATCCCAGAGGTGGGAAAAACACGCCATCTGCAGAAGGTTTGGTTTGGTTTGGTTTGGAGCGCTACGGTCATTTTTTGCTACACGAGGGCTAATTAGACCGGGACCTACTGTTTAAAGCCGATTCCGAACAGCTACAAACGTCCATGCCAAGAATGGGATTCGAACCCACAGACTCTGGTTCCGAAAGCCAGCGCCCTAGCCATTCGGCCATCGTCCGGCTACCCAGCTGCAGTGAAATTTATTTCCTCCATCTGCAGAAGGAAACGGTAGAGGAAATAAATTTCACTTTCACTCTGTTCCTATTCGTCAATAATTACTGCATATATAGGTATCAGTTCTTATTTCGGAGGTGGAGATTAAGGAAATCTCCCAACGATAAGAGCGTACGCTTCTAGAAAAGTATCGATCAATAACAAAATAATTACAAGATAGAAAGAATTTTTTATATACCATGTTTTTAAATTTTCTGTTGAATCATATAAACTTGACAATTCTATGTATTAATAAACACTTAAAAAAATTTTTTTGATGAATTATCCCATCAACTTGAAAGAAAATGAAGTTAATTGGAAGTTAACTTTTCTTTCCCGTCTCGGTCGATAGATGGCTGCACAAGTCTACACAACAAAATTAACTGAAAATAACTGAAAATGTATTCAAATCTACTTAAAGATGGCTAAAAGTATGAAAAGAATGCGTTGATTTATCGTTGATTTTTAAGATCTTGCTGAATTACATAAACATATAATTTAGCAAACACGTTAAAAACCGCGTGCCTTTTTTATCGTTGATTTTTAAGATTTTGCTGGAGTACATAAACATATAATTTAGCAAACATGTTAAAAACCTCGTGACTTTTTTTATCGCTGATTTTTAAGATTTTGCTGAATTACATAAACATATAATTTAGCAAACATGTTAAAAACCGCGTGCCTTTTTTATCGTTGATTTTTAAGATTTTGTTGAATTACGTAAACATAAAGTTAGTGTTCCGGGTCTCTGAAAAGGATAAGAATCACTGCATTAGACTCGCATCTGCAGATAATGTCTACTGCTTTTCTAGCAATTTTTGGTTGATGAAGTATTGTGGGAAGAGGAGAAATGTCCACAATATGCATTTTTAAAACAGAATTTGCATTAGCAACTTCATTTTTTGAAGGAGTTTTCAAGTTGTTGTGAAGATTCATTGCCATTGTCTTCTTTTTTTAAGTTTGTGGTTTATTTAAAATATCACTGGCCACAAAAACTGTACCTCTAAAAACCAAGCGATTCACTGGCCAACAACCAAATAAAGTATCAATAAAGTTTTTAATTTTCCAATATCGGCCAGTTCTTTAAATCGTACTGGTACGAATTGAGAAACTACACAGCAGCACGATTTATGCAACCCATTGGCTTCTTAGAAAATGTTTCATTTAATCCCAAAATGAATTTTAACAAACTTTGTAGAAATGTCGTAAGTAATCTAAGCTTATATTGGTATTAAAAACATAATCAAACCATTTTTTTAATAGATAGTGCTTATTTAACATTATTAAAATTTTAGATCAGTCTTGCTTGTTTTTCACAAGTCGACAGGAGCAGCACAGAAACACGTGTTATTACACCATATAGTATGTGTAGTAATTAATATAAATGAATCAGCTTTTCAGATATATTATTAGATATCGGCACAATTAAATATTAAGAAAAAATTAGATGTGGTACGATTTGAGAGGCTGGTACGCGTTTGGCAACTTTCCCCTAATTCAGCAAATATATGTTGAGAACAGCATGCTTTTTTTTTTTATCGTTATTTAAGATTTTGCTGAATTACATAAACATATAATTTAGGAAACGTATATTAAACACCGCATACCTTTTTTATTTTTTATTTTTAATATTTTTCTGAATTACATAAACATTAAGTTAGTGTTCCGTGTCTCTCAAAAGGATAAGAACCATTGCATTTCACTCACGTCTGTTCCGCATAATTGCTGCACGATAGGGACGAGTGATCGGAATATTTTTCTCCGATTGCAACAGCTGTTGTAATTTTGAATACTAGTGTGTAGTTGTCGGTCCGACGATGTTATTTTTTATCCCCCCCCCAAAAAAATTAGATGTCTGTCTCCCAGGCTACGGGATTTTCTCCATTGGATTATAATCTTCACCATTTGTGAATTATCGCCATATTCATCAGAAAAAATAGTTTGACTCTACAAATTCGAAAATTTTGTCAATATTCATCTAAATTGCATAGGTTCCTCACTCATAACATTTACAGTCCTTCCTTCTCGCTCCCGTCAAAATTACGGGGAAGTTTCGCCTTCGTGCCCGTGATATTTCCGGGCTCGAGTGTTTAAAAGTAACGCACCAAAAAAAAATTAAAACAATCCATTTCATTTACGCAGAAAATTTTTTATTTCTTATTTTATATACCAGATGGCAGCACCAGACTATTTGTTATGTAATTGGGGATGGTTTTTTAAAACTAGATGTGGCAAATCAAGAAATAAACGGAAAAAATAGACACTTTTATTACCGTTTTCTTGAAAATTATACGGTCGTTAAGGGGTTAAGGCGGTTCATCATTTGAACTTGCAGATCTTCATTCTCCACGTTAAGCTATGTAGAAGAGTTTCTCCGTCATTGCCTAATCTCAGATTAGCCAATGACTACTTGCTTTTAAATTCTGTTTTCTGCGCTTTAAAAGATATCTTAAAGTGCAAATAAGAAAAATTTTAGAAAGTTTTATTTTATTACTTGCAGGAAATTTATGGAAAACGCATAATCGGAACACGCTGGTGTGTTTGCTCGCTCGGGCTGGGAAGTGCTCTACCATTCCCCATATTCCCCGGACTTAAATCCTTCTGCCTTTGATCTCATCCCCAAGATGAAGGAACCGCTCCGTGGATTCCACCAGAGATTCTGCAGGCTGTAGACCGCTCCATTCGAATGATGAACAGATCAAGTGCTGCCAACGGCATTCTGAAGCTTCCATGACTTTAACAACTGGTGCTAAACAATGCTGGTTAAAACTTTGAAAGGCTATAAAAGTTCCACCCCTGTATCTCTTCTGTATACTTTGTGCCACTATTAAAGATTCTGTATACTTTGTGCCACTGAAACTAGGTGCCACTATTAATGTTCCATCCTGTAGTACAGCCGAACCCCGTTATAACGAACTTCAAGGGACCAAAGGTTTTGTTCACTTTATCCAGTGATTCGCTATATCCGAAACTTTAAGAAAAATGCTAGAGTTCACAAAATGTATAACTCATTAGTTGCTATGTGTATTCAATAATGATGTATTAAAAAATGATAAAATCTATTAAAAATGATCATTAATGAATTAAATCGACTAAAATCGATTACATTAAACTGACACAATACTAATTAAATTACTTACAATAGGAAAACCGTGGGACCAAAATTTTCGTTCGTTGTATCCGTGAGTTCGTTATATACCGGTTTCGCTATACCGTCTATTCGATTGTAGTTCTTCTTTCATCATTCTTATGTGTGATTGGCTCCATAGCGAATGAAATAAGAACGAAAATTATTAATTGTGACAACTAGTTTCGAAAACATTAATAGTTCTTCTGCCTCAGTTGTGAAACCTTTTAATTACTAGTTCCAAACTAGTTTCTACCATTGATTTTTATTGTGGGTATTTAGATGGCACGTGTTTCTGTTATTCTTCTTAATAAAACTTAATTTTTTCAAAAGAGAATCAATAATTTAACGTTAGAAGATAAGTCAACACCCTGTAAAAACTGACCTTGTAAAAATTTTAAACTTTTAATTTAAGCGTCTACCTTCATGAACAAAATAAATAAATAAATAAATAAATAAATAATGGATTTATAAATAAACTTAAAATTTTTTTTAAAAATATAAAAAAATCGGCTGGAGAATTTAAATTTCAACCGACGTGTTATAGACTAAATTCATTGCCTTTCCTTCCTCTGGCAAACGTCTATCTCTAAGGCTTTACTTTATTACAGTAAAATCTCGTTTATCCGGACTAACTGGGACCATAGGCAATCCGAACAATTGAAAATCCGGATAATCCGGGTTATATGAGTAACAAGCAAAACAAAATCCTTAACTAAGCAGACCGTTTATTACGATAAAAAACTATGTTTTGTAACAAAATTACATAGTATTGTTTACAAGACATTAAAAAATATATAAATAACTTTTCACATCATTTTTAACAAAGAATTGGTAAGTCTAGTAAAGCTTTCTTAAACTCAACAAAAAGCATTTTATTACCATAATTTATTGTACAATCTATGCAGGAACTTTACATTGAATCAAACTAAAAAGGGAATATTTGGCGTACTTGTAGTTACGTTCTTGCTATCGTAATTATAAATTATTATGAATGTTAAATAAAAATAAGGTCTACAAATCTGATCCGGATTATCCGGAGATCCGGATAAACGAGGGCAGTATATACGAGGTTTTACTGTACTTGTTTTAATGGATATTTCGGCGAACTTAAAAAAAGGCAAAACCACAGAGTTGTCAAATTGATAACAATAGCCCCTTAGTGCGGACTCAGATTAGGTAAATATCGAGAAAAAAAATCCCCACTGCTTAGAAATTGGATTAGACCTTTCCGAAGTCAGCTGATGCTTATCGTTATTCTATTTTTGTCTGACCAATACGCTAATTATAATAAATGACGTTCGTCGATGGCAGAGTAACAGTAACAAAGAATAAATAGTTGATTTCTTGCCTTTCAAAAGAGACTTCATTCCACGAGAAATATCAATGAATGGACTCTTTAAGCAATAAACATAAATAAATGCAACATTTGATCTAAGTGCTATGTAAATAAATTTAAATACAGTGTGCTACCAATTATACGAGTTAATAGAGGAGAGGAGTAGCAATAATAATCCAAAATCCCCGATAGTTTGATTTTTGTTAGATTTTATAGTATTTTCAAAAAAAAAAATAATATTTCACTTGCTTTTCTATTTTATTAATTTAATTTGTTTCTAAACCGTAATTTTTTTGTATGTTTTTTTACATCACTACGAAGTTTTCTAATAGCTATGTTATCACCGTTTTCGTAATTCCATTGACTCATATAATCTGGCAAAGTTTCAACACACGGTAGCAATCTGATATGTGTTTGATCAAATCACAAAGCTCTTCTTCACTCTTTTCATCTTTAACTTCTTCCAAAGATTGAATCGTAGCAGCATTTATGACAGCAGTGTCATATGTTCAAACCCTGCTTCACATAAATCACTTTCTATCCACTCTAGATTTTCCTCTAGGAAAAATAGTTTTCTCAGTAAATAGAAAACTGTTATTTTAAAAATCTTCTTTTTTTATATAAGTATATCGAAGAAATGTGCATGCAGTTTTTATCAAATTATGTAGGTATTATGTTGATGAAGATTTCATATTTTCTATGCACAGATAATCCGCAAACCGGATAATCAGCACACAAATAATCGAGAGTACACTGTACATTCCTTTTTTGTAAATTGAATATTCAGTAATCAAGTGTAATACAAATAAATATTTAAACGCCATATGAGACTACTTCTATATGTAGTTTAATAATATCGTTGAAGTTATAGCAATGAACTCAGTGGCGCACCCAGGATTTTTTCTTGGGGGGGGCCCGAGATGAACGGATAAAAATATTTATAATGCATGGGGGGGGGGGGGCGAGATGAACGGTTAAAAATATTTATAATGCAAAATCAAAATTCATAATGCAATTTCTATTTCTTTGGGGGGGGAAGGGCCCCTTGGGCACCCCCAGGGTGAGCCACTGAATGAACTGTATCACTTTTGTTCATCTGAACTTACAAAATATTAATAAAAATACAAAATATTAAAATATTAATAGCCAACAAAATATTAATACAGGGAGAGATGTAAAATATAAGTTATATATTTAAAGCAATTATTATCTTTCCCACTATATTATAAAAATAATCTACTTAATTATTTTTCAATTAATATTTTTTAACTTAATATCAATGTGTTAGCGTAGATATTTGATACAGGAAATTCCCACAATTATTCAGTCTTTTCCCCATTTCCAGTTTGAGCATATCAACAAAAGATGGCAGCACTAACAACAGAATAGGAAATTTTCAGTTAGAGATAGTTTGTTATAGATGGCAGCACCACGTTTAAGGTTTAGAAGCTGACATTTTGAAAACATACCACACAATTATCCATCTCACGAATATTGAAAAGAATCAGTTTTTTTTTATGAAAATGAAGGAAATAGAGCTTTATTTCTACATTTTAATTTCGGATTTCTCCAGTTATGATTTCAGTGAATAAGTGTTTATTTAACAGTAATAAAAAGTAAAACAGACAAGATTTTATATTATCGTTTGTTTTTAGTTTAAAAATTAAAAGCTACTTTAAAAAAAGTGTATTGAGTGTGAAGGAAAGAACCTACAGGTTTCTTTTTTCATTTTCTCTGTTATCAATTCAGAGGTTATCATTTTAAAAATTCAGGAAGAGATTTAACGAAGCATGGCAGTTTCCAATACACATTATTTCATCTCGTGAAAAACTGAGTATTATTTTTTAAAATAACATTTTTCTTGGCTATGTCTTCGAAGAATAAACTTTATTTTTAAATTATAAACACAAGCAAAACAAAATGACTACTAAATTAAAAACTTCTGCAAACAAAGGCTATTGCATGATACTGAATCAGGTTATAATTAAAAGAACATACTAATCCTTATTTCTAACTATATATACGATCAATCTTCGAAGAAGCTAAGGACAGTTTACAAACATCAGATATACAGGTAGTTTAAAGAGCGTAAATTAACCACAAAAATCTGCACTTCATTGAAAGAAATTAAAAAAAGAAGTGACAATTTTTTAAAAGATTTGAAATTTTCATCTTGATCTTTTTTTAATGTTAGGTCTTAAACTCACGGCGAAACAGTCCGATGTAGACCAGGGCTGGCGGTACCCATCTCCGCTTTCGTAACCGTGGGCTTGGGGTGCCATACAGCATATGTCTCAATCAGATGGTCAACCTGACGTGGAACCCCCAGAGTTTAGCTCCCAAGCATGCTTGGTCCTCATTTTATCGACCCACTGAAGGGATGAAAGGCTGAGTCGACCTTGCCCAGTCACAGGGTTGGACCCTGGACATGTGGGATGGCAGCTTGACGCTTTTAACCACTATGCCACCGGGAATCAATGTTAGGTCTTACGTGACTAAATATTCACTTGACAACCATAAGATTTAAATGGAAGACAAAATTTTAAATTATTTTTCTTTTTGGTGAAAGGCAGAGGCATTACTATGCACGAAAATAAAATCAGGTTTGGACTGGAAAAACTTACTGTTACAACTTTGTGACTATTATCTAATCAAATTTTGATGCAGAAGTCAGCATTCTGAAATTAATCAGACATTCTGTTATTTGACAGTACATCAAATGGTCCAGTATAAATTACTGAATGGATAAAACGGCTTTTAATATTAGATTTTCTCTGATCATACACTGTAGCGGAATGTGGCCAACAGATGCGCTTTATCTGCATATCGACTGCTTTATTGCTTTTCGTCTGATGAGCTCAGCGGAAAGTTTTATGCAAATTTATTTTCAGGGGGCAAAAGACCTTTTTAAAGGGTGGTAAATAAGAGTGGTAAATAGGAGTGATAAATTGAACTGACATTAAAGGCTCGAATTGCTAAAAGGAGGAAGGAAAGGAAAGTAATTGAAAATAATCTTCTAAAAGAAGGTTCTGTTTATGCATCGGGAGCCTTTTGAGCTATTTCAGTTCAATAAATAAAAGGTAAAAGTGATAGTGATACTTTAAATTGAGTTTTCTCAAAACAGCAAATGTTGCTACCAAACTATTAGTGCAATATTGATAAAAATTTAACCATATGTATATGTTGTGACAATCTATAACTTAAAACCAAAAAATTAAATTTTTTAAAAAATAATAACTTTTTTTCCAGGAAAAAACTTGTAAAATATTTTCTATTGTGAAATTCTTACAATTTATGAATATTTAAAAATTTAATCAATACTTTACCAGTATTTTGATTTTAAATTAAAGACAGGTGTATTGTTAATATATTACAATGGCCATTTAATTTCTGTGAGTATATTTTTATGTTTTATGGTGCGCACAGGGATTTAAGACATTCCGCATCTTAGACTCATATCCATTTTCTAAACATGTAATAAAAATATTTATTTACAAAGAAAACCTTTCATTTTTGCAGAGTATCTAATTAAAAATGGTTTAATCAAATACCAATTGAAAACGACATTTCTTTTTCTAATTTTATTAAATCTTGATTATTTCGAACATGACTACGTTTTCAGCAATTTCGACAAGCTTAAATGTATTGTGCCTCCCTCAATTCTCGCCAGATGGCTATTTGTGTATATAAGTGAAGACATTAGTCTAAGTTCTAGCTCGTTTGCTGAACCACCAAGTATGCTGTTTTGCTTTGAAGGCACCAGGCCTCTTAATTCTGGAAATTGTGGAACAAATAAATGTACATACTTGTAAATTAGAAAGAGAGCTCGTTTCATTTTTGTATGTGTGTTTAGCTGATTTATTCCTCTTTATACACTGCGTGAATGAACATTATTTTTAGGCATAAAATATAATAGTGATTTACCTTTAGCTTACGAGGTCCATATTTCGATTCCTTCTTTGGAAGGGGGGATCATTTTTCTTGAATGAAATTTTCATGCATTGTGGTAAAAATTTATATGAATGCGCGAAATTTGTGGGGATAACGTTAAAAGTGTTTGAATCGTATGGAATAATTCGCGTTTGTTTATTTCACAGTTCAGAGTGTTTTTGAAAATGCTATTTGAAAGTCCTACATATTACCAATAAAAAAAAAAAATTACAGCAGAGTTTTCTTTACATTCCACGTTTTTGTATGTTGAATGAAATCACTTCTTTAGTGATTTATGCTATAAAGCATAAATTTAGCGCTTGTTTATATGATTAAGGGAACGGTGGAAGTCAAAATTTATCTTTTTTACTTCTTATAGAGAAATGAAAATTTGAACATATATACATTTCACCATATCTATATAGAATACCTTGAAAGAAATTTCAAATGTTATTATAATTTTAAGATTTTTTAAAAATTTAAAATTTATAAACAAAATTTTAAAATGCTCCTTGAGACTTAATTTTTGAGATACTTCCTCTATTTTGTATTTTAATTACTTAAAACTGTATTACAAAGAAATTTGGGCATCAATTATTAAATCCCTTGAATAGTAAATTGTTGAGAGATTTAAAAAAAAAATTCCATCCCGATTTTCATCAAAATTTTGCAGCTTAATAAGTTATAAATCAAATTTAATTATCTTAATGAAGCCGAATTGTAAAATTCATTCCCAGTTTCTTTGTAAACAGAATTAGGATTCTTCCTTATCGATTTCATGAATTTTGAACAAAAATTAACCGTTTCCTTTCGTGGGATAGCATGTATCCCAAGAATATATATATATATATATATATGTAAAACATTTTTAGGTGATAACCTAAGATTTCTCAACCGGTGATTTTCCTCGTGGCAACATATTAAACATAGCAACAAGTTTTCTAGCAATGAGTGAAACAGTTTCTAGGGCGATGATAAGTTTCCAATCTCTGCGTTAAAGTAAGTATAGCCTAAAAAAGCACGATGTAACCGTTTGGAAGTAATCTGTGTTCCTCTTGGAATTTTGTTAAATTGTATGTATTTATGCTTAACTAAGAATTATTAAATGTACTTAAATATAAATACTACTCTTTGTATGAATGCCTAAGTCTTGTTTAAGAGCAAGTTAACTGAATGGCACTATATATATATATATATATGTATATATATATATATATATATATATATATATATATATATATATATATATATATATATATATATATATATATATATATATATATATAATAAATAGATGATAGAGAAAACCAGTAATAGCTCTATAGCTACTTGCAGCCAGGAACAAATAACATGGAAAGAAAAGTATGAAAGAGGTTTTAGACAGCATTTCTTCATCAGCGGTGTCAATGCTGCCTAAAAACCAATGGATTGTTTCCGATGAGTATGATCTATACAATAAACACACGGTATATATATATATATATATATATATATATATATATATATATATATATATATATATATATACATATATATATATATACACACACACACACACACACACACACACACACATATATATATATATATATATACAGTGCGTCAAATAAGTTTTAAGACTCGTCCTAGAGCGCAGGTTGTAAAGGTGCTGTGAGTGTAAATCCGCATGCGTCATAACGTCCATCGTCTGCTGGCACACTGCTAACAAGTTGTGCGCATTTCGTTAAGTAGTTGAGAGAAGGCGAGCGTTTATTGCAGAAGTGAATATTTTTCATGTTAATTTTTTAAGATGGAGCAAAGAGCTGTAATTAAATTTAACGAAAAACTTGGTAAAAGTACTTCGGAAACATACCAACTCATGAAACAAGTTTACGGTGACTGTTGTTTAAGTAGATGAAATGTTTTTGTGTGGCACAAACGTTTTTTGGACGGAAGAGATACGGTAGAAGATGATCAGCGTAGTGGAAGACCAATTTCATTTAGGAGACCTGAAGTTATTGAGAAAGTACGAAATTTCGTAACAAACGATCGCTGTGCATTACTGAGAATGATGGAAGACGCTTTAAACATCAACAAAGATAGAATTCGAACCCTCCTGCATGAAGATTTGGCAAAACAAAAGTGTGTGCTAAATTTCTTCCACACACTTTAAGCCCTGAACAAAAGGCAATTGAAGTGCACATTGCGGTGACATTATTTCAGCCGCTGAAAACGATCCAAACTTCTTGAAGTCCATTGTTATAGGTGATGAAACCTGGTATTTCCAATATGATCCTGAAACAAAACGAAAAAGTGAGGAATGGAAGTCACCAAATTCACCATAAGCCAAAAATCAAGAAAAGTTCCATCCAAAGTCAAAACAATGCTCATTACATTCTTCGATAGTAAAGGTATTATCCACAAAGAATTTGTTCCAACTGGACAAACAATTACAGGTCAATACTACTTAGCTGTTTTAAAACTTTTGATGGCCAGAAATCGTCGCATTCGTCCAGACTATAGGACTGAAAGCAGTTGGTGTTTGTTACACGACAATGCACCCAGTCACACCTGCCTTATTGTTAGTCGATTTTTGGCAAAAGATAATGTCTGTGTGTTGAACCATCCACCGTATTCACCTGATTTAGCAACCTGTGACTACTCCTTATACCCAAAACTTAAAATGAAGTTAAAAGGGTGGTATTTTGAGGATATTTCGACAATACAAGAAGCTTCGACGCGTACTTTGCAGGCCATTCCACAAAGTGATTTACAACAGGCTTTCGATTCATTATTAAATCTCTGTAAAAAGTGCATTGAAGCCGGAGGGTCCTATTTTGAATAAAAAACCAAAACAGGTATTAATTTCTTGTTTCCATTTCTATTTACAGACCCAGTCTTAAAACTTATTTGACGCACTGTGTATATATATATATCTGTAATCCCCTTAATGGCCTTTCTTACAAAGGACCATTTCTTACTTACCCCGTAAGCTAAAGGTTAAGTCGCCTGGACCATTTAAAAAAACTTAAAACCTTGTAAACTCTGTTTTGAGAAAAACGGATTTAAAGCGTATTACTACACTTACCTTTATTACTTATTTCGAAGAAGCTTCATAAATGATTTTTTATTTGAAAAACTATTTTGGTACTATTATTCTACAGAAATATATATTAATTTTTTTTACATATTTATATATATCATTTTTTTATTAATTATCAGAAATATATATTATTTTTTTTTAAACACAATCAATATTACAATAAAAAAGATTTGCTCAAATAAAAGTTCACGGTCCCCTTAAAAACAAATGACTTAGAAGAATTAATGACGAAATAGAAAGGATTTACTCGAGCGCGAAACAATAAACAATCCTCCCTTTCAGACAACGCAACTCCCCCTGCTGTGACAGAGCGCGATCCTTTGCGTGACGCATTTTTGTCTGGCAGCGATTTTAAAGGGGGTGTTTCTCAGAACCAAGAGAAACAAGAATGCATTGGCTTCTCTGTTATTCAGCAGAGAACTTAAGAAAGTGATGAGGGACTCTAAAATCTTCAAAAGAGGAAACATCTTTAAGAAAGCAATACAAATTCTTGCATGCGCTGATGATAACATCATTGAAAGAACCCCCAAAGATTTGAAACAAGCCTTTATGGCGTTGGAAAACGAAGCAAAAAAATGCATCTTATGACCAATGAAAGTAAAACTAAGGTTATGACTTATTGTAAAGCAGCAAACACCTATCTGGAAATTGGTAATACCGGGTGTCCGAAAAGTATAGCTACTTTCATAAATGAATTAAAAATAAACAAACAAAGATTTTCACTTACGGTTTTTTATGTTCCATAAAGAAAAAATTAAAGTTTTTGTTCAATGAAATGTAAACTAGATGGCGCTACATCCACGCTTTGCAATTGCATGCCGTACTGGAGGAAGCAAGACTGGAGGACAGCCCTAAAGTAAACGTGTGGTGTGGTTTACTGCATGATCGAATTATTAGGCTTTTTTTCTTTTCCGGAGAAACTGTCGGCTCTGACAATTACCTTGACATTCTTGAAATTTTCGCATTTCCTCAAGTAGAGGACTTGCAACCCAACATCTTTTTCCAGCAGGATGGGGCACCACCACACTGGAGTTTAGAAGTACGAATGGTTTTAGATAAAAAGTTCCCCGGGCGATGGATGGGTAGAGGAGGTCCAATACCGAGGCCACATAGATCTCCAGACATAACACCTTTGGACTTCTTATGTCGATACGTGAAAAACATTGTTTACCAATCTCCAATTTGTGACACTGATGAACTGAAAAGTTGAATTACAGCGGCCATTCAGAGTGTTGATCCTGCAATTATTCATAGAACGTGGCGAGAAATCTCGTATAGACCCGATGTGTTGCGCTCGACTAATGGTGCGCACATTGAAATTCTGGTATAAAACAATCGTGGTATAAAGCAATCATGGAATAAAGCATTGCAAAAAAACTTTGATATTTTCTTTATGGAACTTAAAAAACTGTAAGTGAAAATGTTTGTTTATTTTTAATTCATTTTTGAAAGTGTAGCCACATTTTTCAGACACCCTATATAAATAAATTTAGTGATATATAAATTGGAAAAAAGTTTGCAGTTTTTCATACCTGGGCTCTGAGGGTGACATCAATAATGACATAACTTCAGAAATACAGAGAAGACTCATTTTTGTCAAAATATGTCTCAATGGGCTGAGAAAATGTCTAAAATCCTGCTCTATAAAGAGATACGAGGTGCATCAAGAAAGTATGAATCGATTGCTCATAGATCCTGTGCAGGTGACGTCATTTTAATCACTTAGCTGTTGTTTGGTTCCTGTACGCCTGATGCTTCATTTTGTGTAAATTATACTGTTCTTTAAAGTTTTCGCGCCCCGTTCTGTTTGTTTAAAGTGGACCGTAAAATCGAAAATCCCGCCAGCTGAGAGGTGCGGTTAAAGATAAGATTTTGAACACAAAAAGTGTTCGTCCGGTACGACCATTAAGGTAAGACCATAAATTCTGAATCCTACTGTGAAACTCTTAAGAAGCTGAACAGAGCAATTCAGATTCAACGACTTGGAAATCGAATATGGGACTTTTGGATTTTTTTTTCCTGGAGTTTGTCTCTTGCATGACAACGCGCGGCCACACACCGCCATCCGTACACGTGCGTTGCAGACTTAGCTCCTAGCGATTACAAAATTTTTCTTCACCTGAAGAGATTTTTTCTCGGTCAGAGACTACCGAGTGATCAAGAAACAAAAGACGTTGAGAAGGAGTCAATAGGTTGGCGGTGAGTTTCTTTGACGAAGGAATACAAATCTAGTCTCAAAATACGACAAATTCATCAATAAATATAGCGAATACGTAGAGAGTTAGTGTAATATACGTTTTAACATTTGGCAATAAAAATCTTTCAGAAACTTCTTAAATTTTATTGTACCCAATCGGTTTCTACTTTCTGGATGAGCCTCGTATTTTTTTGTACAAGAGCCAAATTAGATCTGTACTTACCTATTCCTCGGAAACATGGACAATGATTGAAAAAGCCCTCGAGGGGTCCAACTAAAAATTTCGAGGTGTGCCTTTGGCGGTGTCCATAGGAATGGTAAGTTGCGTAGAAGATTTATTCTGGGGCTCTACCGAGCGAATAAGGAGCCTGATGTCATCAACTACACCAAGACTTGAAGATTTAAATAGATCTGTTATTTAATTCGAGCGAAGGAGGAAAGAAACCCAAGGAGAAAGAAACCCAAGGAGGATTTTTGGACAACCAAATTGGTACTCGAGCAAAGGGTAGAGGAACCAAGACAGAGATGGGGTAATTATATCGGAAAAAACTTTTGAAAGCCAAGAATTAGAAGACTATTGCCAACAACAGATCATCCTAGAGTAGGATCCTAGAGGAGGTCAAGGCTCATACAGAGTCGCCGAGTTAATGAAGACGAAGAAAGAAGTTGGTGAGAAAACCTCTGCCAAAACTATTACCACGTGAAAAAATAATGAAATTCGACAAGCAGCCGAAAAAAAAGCATAAGATCAATGTTCCGGTACACTGGTGATCAATAAACAGCGAAGGTTTTCCGCTGTACAAAATTGGCGAGATTAAGAAACAAGATGACTGCTCATGATACAGACTGGATATTAAGGAGCTCTACATCTCTCCGCTTTGACAGGGTAGATAAAGGGTTTTTATAAAGCAGCAACAGACTTGTATCAAAATATTGGAAAGTAATCTAATGTAACACTAACATTCGGTGTTTGTTCCTGAAAATGAGCGGCAAGCCACGCCGTTCAAATCGAGAAATTGACTTGACTGAATCCACTATTCTGTCGGTTTTATCGTGAAACCCTTTGGTTGTTACATTTCAAGTCAGTGCAGGTCTGACCCTTAACCCCTGTTTCTCTGCAAATGCTCAAAAAGAGAATTCGTGCTGCAACATGGGTGCACTTTTAATGTAATGTTCGCCACGAGCACTACATGATGACGGTAAGTTATAAGAAAGTCACCGCCTTTGCAAAAGTATGATCCCGAATACCATAATAAGCCTTAAGGCTGCTATGTACTAAGAAAAAAATCGTATTTCCCTTTTCCTCTTCTTGCAGGCTCTTGTGGTGGGAGGAGTCCAGTTGTCAGTTCGAGAATTCCACCCCCATTAGGATTGACATTTTGAGGGATTGTAATGGCTCTCTCTCTATAGGGGGGTTAAGCGCTGCCCCCAATTTTTTTATTTAAAATATATTTTTGTGAACTATTTACAGGTACATAAATGCTGATAATAAAATAAAATTCGCATTGTCAGATAGCCTGAACTTTTCTGCAAAGCGCTACAGGATTCATTTTATAAATTTCGTCCTACGAAGGAATTTATGAGCGTTTAAAACACACTATACCAGATTTTTCCCCGAATAATTTAAATTTTAAAATTTAATTGCATTTAAAAAAAAGAAAAATGTACACAAATGTAAAATTTCTTTCTCTTTGACAAAGTACATTTTTTTTAATCTTTGAATCCAAGTCGGCAATCCATGGACAAATTTTCTCCATAGGTTAACATTGAGGTGAGCGAATCGAATGGGGTTAGTACATAGCAGCCTTAAGAGGTCAAGAATGTTTCACAGTCTTCTATTTAAACACATTAGCTAATATTACATGAAACATTTTCATTTAATTTCTGGGGAGATTAGGCTATAATTACGCATAATTTTTTTTTCTGTCTTACATTAAAATTGTTGGTGTAACTTCAATCTGAATGAAGTGCCTCTGTTCTGCAGCTTTAGTTGTAGGTTTAGAAAACAGTTAAACAGTAAATACTTGGAGAAAGAGAGCATAAAAACGCTTGGAGATGTCGAAATTCCGAACAGAAGCCCTTGTCTTTAAGTCAAAGCACAAAACTAGGTTACAGTAACGTTAACTTCACGTTAGAGTAAATTATATTCTCATTAAATATCGATACTGTCTGTCAAATAACTGAGACAAGGCAACATTTAGGTACTTTATATTTTAAGTGCAAGAAACTGTGCCAGCAACGGGGGACAAGGAAAAGGCAAAACGAAGGAATTTAATAAACATCGTAAGGTACAATGTTTTAAACCATTGAAGGATTAATTAAAATTCTTGACCAAAAAGTTGGCAAACTACGGTTTTCAATACAGCAATTTGAAAGGAAGTGATCCATGAATCAGGGCAAATAAAATAAAAGTATCTATTAAAACTCAGAACACATCTATCCCAATTTCCTTACGTAATTTTCAATAACTTTCACCCGAAAACAATTTGTAACTTCTACTATCGCAAATTAGAAAATTGCTTGTTATAAGTCCGGGAGTGCTCCATTTGTTTTTACCACGTTGTGCCCCGGTTCTTGCGTTGAAATGATTTAAAAATATAAAAGAAAAAATGTAGTTGATCAAGCATGACTTAACACGCTTGTTAGCAATTTCCGTCCGACGACATAGGAAACATGACCATTTTATGAAAAAATTGCCACATTTGCCTGTTTTTTTTTTTTTCACGCAGTTAGCGTGTCGTGATCCGGCTAATTAGGATGCCGTTAAGCGGTTTTGACTCAGTAATTCGTTTCCTCCTGAGGACTGTCACATCTGCATTTCTCGTAACACTAATTGAAAAAATTTACAAGGGTTATTATTTAGTAAAGTTCTTGACATGGCTTATTGTGCAACAGTTAAAACACGAGTTCGGATAATTGAAGGTAATTGAGAGATTTATTACTGAAAATCTGCTTAAAGTGTCAAGTTTTTAAAAACTTTAATTTGGAAAAGAGTAATCTTTTACATAATTGTTTAAAACCGGAATTAACACAGCATGGGAAAACGTATACTAGAATTTTTAGCATTGTCATGCTACTCAAGCAAATACGAGGGTTGTAAATAAAGTAATGGCAACATACCCGGAAATTTTTTTTAAATGTACGTATAAGCAAAATTATATTACATTCCTTCAATATAAACACCAGTAGAGTCATGTACCTTTTGCCAGATGTTAGGAAGCCGTAGAATACCGTTGGCAAGGTGTTGTGTGTTGATGTCAGCGATGGAGCACTCTAATGCTCGAATCACAGGAAATTATGATGCGTCGAAGGTGTTCTTTCAACTTAGGAATGAGGTCGTATCAGGGGAGTGCGGAGGGTGTTCCAATAACCCCCGGTTGCAGACGGTGATGTAGCCACATGCAACCTTGATTTCAATCCCCGATCACTGATCACTTTTTGTAAACGTGATTTAGAGCGATAGAGACGACACTGTCCACTTCAACGTCATACAGCAACTACCCCTTCTACTGTATCTACGGTTTTATGTACTCTACACATTCACTACAGTTCCACCTCACTCCTCCGATATCCTCTTTTAGCATGCCGGATGTTCTACGATTTTCTGGGAGACGTTGCAACTACTTTATTTACAACCCTCGTAAGTAATCGTTGGCAATGCGGGGTACTTGTCATTGAAGGCATTCGCACTTTATCCCCGAGAATTATTGGTTGTTTTCATTGGGAGCACCATATAGATGAACCTACACCAATCCTTAGTGCCCACTCAGTTTTGACCGAGCACAGAGTTGGAAAATGGGGTTTCCAGTAGCATTAGATCCATAATATTCCATATCATTAGTAGATAAAAGAGTTCAGTAAATCCAGTGCATGAATCTTTGAAATCGCTTCCGATGTGAGAAATATTTATGGAGGGATAAAACTCCTCGAAAATGGGAATATGATAAGTAGTACATAACAGTGAAGGCTCCTCGCTCTGGGTGGTTTGAAAATGTGGTTTTCAGTTGATAAAAGAGTTCCCTGGGATTCAGTATGTTTAGTATTTAAAAAAGCTCCGTATATTCAGTACAGGAGGTCTTTGGAATCCATTCCAGTTTGAGAAGCATTTATAAAAGTACAAAACCCATTGAAAAATAGTAATATGATAATAAATACAAAACGGTGTTTGGTTTTTCCTTTGTAAAACCAAACGTTGAAAGTCCTTTGAAAAACCAACCTCTAGTTGTTTGTAAATGACGTTTTCAGTAGATAAAAGAGTTCCCTTAGATTCAATATGATTAGCAGGTAAAAGAGATTCAGATATTCAATACTAGATGTATTTGGAATAAAGTCCAGTATGAGAAGCATTTATGAAAAGATATAATTACAAGATAAAAAGAACTTTTTATATACCATGTTTTTGAATTTTCTGTTGAATCATATAAACTTGACAATTTTATGTATTAATAAATACTTTTTTAAAATTTTTTTGATTAATTATCCCATCAACTTGAAAGAAAATTAAGTTAATTGGAAGTTAACTTGCGTTTAACTTTTCGTTCCCGTCCGGGCCAATAAATGGCTGCACCAGTCTACAAAACAAAATTAACCGAATATAATTGAAAATTAATTTAATTCTGCTTAAAGATGGCTAAAAGTATTTAAAAATGCATTGTCATCGTCTTCTGATCTATTCTAAAAGTTTCAAATGTCTATCTACGTAGTTGGGAAGTTAGTTAAAAATCGATTGCAAGATTTGTACTTGACAAACCCACACACAAACACACAAGCACACAAACAAGAGAGCAAGTTAGTAAAAACATGCTAAAAATACTATGTAAATAGTAAAATGACAATAAGACATTTAACACTGAAGAGTTTTCATCCAGTGTTTGAAAATGTAATTATCGGTTGATAAAAGAGTTTCGTAAGATTCCGTATGATTAGTAGATAAAATAATATAGTCTATACAATTCAAGGGCTATGGAATCAATTCCAGTGTGAAAAGTGCTGATGAATAGATAAAAGGCTCGCTGTAAATAGTAACATGATAACAAGTACATCAAGTAACATCCCTCCAAGTAAGTCTGATTATGTGGTTATCAGTAGATGAAATAGCTTTGTGTGACATGGAACATTCTAACATAGGTCGAAATAGGGCAGAGTTTAAAAATCACCTAAATAAAAAATGCTGAAAGAAAACCGCAGATTTTCAACTTGAAATTGTTGCTACAGTGGCGCAGGTCAGTGGGTTGTGGAAAATCCTAAGATTGCTGCTGACTTTCATAGATTCAAATCTCACCAGGAATGTTGAAAATGAGGGAACGATTGTTCCTCCGTTCCTGGACCTCTTTAGACATATCGACTGGCCATATCTGCTCAGCAATGCGTGAATGGGGAAAACGAAATCAGATAAGATTTGCCCTTGCAAAGACTTCCTTAAAATTTACTTTCATCCTCACTGACCTAGACTCATACAGGTGGGGGGAAAAATCCAGTGGCCGAGTAAAAATTGGGCTGCCTCAGGTCTCGTGTTTGCCTTCTTTTTCATGTTTTATTGAGTGGGCCGCTTTACTTCCTCAGTCTCTGGATCAGGTAACGGACACGTGCTTCTTTCTTTGTCCCTCCCTCGCCGTATCCCCCGACAACACGTGCTTTGCACTATTCCGTCTGATGAAGACTGATTCGAAAGGGTTAGAGGATTTGGCTCGTTATCTCTACGGTTTCCACATTTTCTTTTTTCGACTATTAAGGGATGGTGGACTTGAAAGCGATTTTTGAAATTTTTACCTCAGAAATATGAAATTTTGCATATATATTCATTAAAGTATAACTATATTAAACACCTTATAAAATTTTATATATATTTTTAATTATATTTTAAAAATTGAAATTAATTTTTTTAAATGCTCCTTGCGATTCAGCCTTTAACTTCCCCTCTTAATTTACATGTTTTTATTAACTCGCTTTCTTGTTTGTTTGTGTGTTTGTGTATTTGTCCAGTTCAAATCTTGCAATCGATTTTTAACTAACTTCCCGACTAGCTAGACATTTGAAACTTTTAGAATAGCTCACAACACGATGACAATGCATTATTTTAATACGTTTAGCAATCTTTAAGCAGAATTAAATTAATTTTCAGTTATTTTAAGATAATTTTGTTTTGTAGACTGGTGCAGCCATCTATCAACCAGTTCGGGAACTAAAAGTTAAACGCAAGTTAACTTCGAATTAACTTCATCTTCTTTCAAGTTGATGGGATAATTCATCAAAATAATTTTTAAAAAGTATTTATTAATACATAGAATTGTCAAGTTTATATGATTCAACAGAAAATTTAAAAACATGATATATAAAAAGTTCTTTTTATCTTGTAATTATTTTGCATTTATATTGCTTATAAATACATTTTGAACAGAGTTATGTATTACTTTGTACTTTCGTTCAAATTATTAATTTTTAGGAAATATTTTCATGCTTGAACTTTGAAATTTCGTGAAATTTTTGTACTTTTCTTCCCTTAAGTTAAACTTTGATAATCTGGATGATGTCAAAACCTAAAATGGATACATAACTGTATTTTGATGTATTAGAGAGGAGTCTTTATTATAAATTTTAAGAAATTTCGTCAAAAATTATGACGCAAGGAGCATTTCAAAGACTTGCAAATCTGGAAATGACTCATTTTGAGAAAAAGCCATTTAAAAGATGTTTTTTCACTTTCCTTTAATACTTATTTTTCTAAAGCCCCCAAGTTTTCATTTTACTTTTCCCTACATATTTTAAATGCATTTTATTCCAATATTTACATATTTTAAAAATATTTATACACCAAAAAAATTTAAATTTTTGTTCGATTTATGGTAATTTGAAAGTCTGCCGTCCACTTAAGAATGAAAGAGATACGCAAGCAACTGTAAAAACACGAAATTTCTTATCTTAGTCCCCATCTCTTCTCTATTTCCCTGTATCTCACTCTATAATGACGCAAGACTTATTTATTTATTTATTTATTTTTGTATGTGGCAATAAATTATATGAGTGCTGTAGGATAAAAACTAGCAATCTTGGCTGATATGGCTATCTTTTAGAAATACTAGAACATTTTTATTCCTTTTTTTTCTCGGATTATAGACAAATGCATTAGCAAGTTAGTGTCATTTCCAAAAAGGTGTAATTTGGCAGTAAACAAGATTCATATTTCTAACAAAGGACGGAGGAAATAAAATTGGGAATGAACCCATCTTTCGTCTAAACTTGAATACTCAATGGAATAAGATTGAAAGTGGCTGTAGTTCCGATTAGCCACCGTTCGTTTTTTATTACCATGTTTTTATTAACTCGCTTTCTTATTTGTGTGTGTGTTTGTCCAGTACAAATCTTGCAATCAATTTTTAACTAACTTCCCGACTAGCTAGACATTTGAAACTTTTAGAATAGCTCAGAACACGAAGACAATGAATTATTTTAATACTTTTAGCCATCTTTAAGCAGAATTGAATTAATTTTCAGTTAATTTTGCTTAGTAGACTGGTGCAGCCATCTATCGACCGGGACGGGAACGAAAAGTTAAATGCAAGTTAATTTCCAATTAACTGCATTTTCTTTCAAGTTTATTGGATAATTCATTAAAAAAATTTTAAAAAGTATTTATTAATACATAGAATTGTCAAGTTTATATGATTCAACAGAAAATTTAAAAATATGGTATATAAAAAGTTCTTTTTATCTTGTAATTATTTAATGTTCTTTTTGAGTTAAAATTTCACCTAGATAGATAACTATTTAATGTTTATATAGTAAAACAAATGATTGGTTAACAAATAGGCAGTCAATTACTAAAAAAAATTAAACTCTTTTCAAACCGAAATAAATATAAATGATAGAAAAAGTTAAAATTTAAATTGTAATAAAAATCGAAATATTATAAAGAAATAGACTAATAATATTAATTAAAAAATAATAAAATACAACAAAATGCGTCTAAGGGAAATAAAACACTATTAAAAAAACTTGCTTCACCATTATAGATACGTACATTTCAGGGTTTCAGTGATTAAAGTTATAATTTTTCCTCCCTTGTTAAATGTCGCTAAGGCATTATTGCTGTATTATTTGTTTTAAAGGAAATTTTGGCAAAGTTTAAAATGGCAGAAACAGAAATCTGTTAGAATGATAACAATAGTACCTATGATCTATTAATAATGATTATAATAATAAAATCAAACTAGAATTGTATAAAATTAAATACGATAGAAATTAGCTTATGTTCTGTTACTAACTATGTCGTTTGGTTGTTCAGCGATAAAATATTTACTATTTTTTTTCATCAAATATATTTTGGCTAAATTTTTTGTACTGATTTAACATTTTCAACAAAACATTGATCTAAGATTTTTGGTGATAGCAGTGAAGTTTTCAAGAACTTTCAATATAATTAAAATGATCAGTAACTAAGTTTTCAAGATCCCATTAGTTGCGTATATTTTATC